>CM050406.1:33509296-33874296 GCA_027580255.1 Therioaphis trifolii
CTCGTTTTGTATTTTATTTTGCTCGCGCAATTTTAGAGTGTTGAAAAATGCGCACAGTTTTATGTTGTAATATTAGAATAAACATTTTACGTTGTTGTTCGTTGGGGTTTTTTAAGGGGGAAAAAAACCTACGAAAACACGATTTTTGACGTGCAGCGTGTGCGTGCGTGCGTGCGTGCAAAGAATACACGGGCACTACTCGCGCACGCCGACGTGTAACAACAACACGTATTATAAATGAATTTTAAAAACAAGACAACACTGCACGTGGTTATTTATTTGGCTTGGTTAGGTGTAGAGTACAAGATTACAAGATCGCTAAAACGTCGGTGTGCGTATTGGACCATTACCAAAGTATGAAAATTGTATCGCCTTTTAAAAGAAACTCTGTTTCTGAAATACACATTAGGAAAACACGACACCACGATATTTCATAAACTAATGTGTTTGTATGTCCTTAAAAACGTTTTAAATCTAAATCGTACACACGTTCACGTATATACACTTGCACACGCTCTTTAGTTCGTCGTCAATGCGTGTTTGTGTGTATGTGTGTGTGTGTGTGTGTGAGTTTGTGTGTAGAGTTTTTGTGTGTTTGATTTTCGTCGTGAGTTGAGACATAAGATCAACGTAAACAGAATTCTTCTGAAAAAACAAGGATCCTTTAAAAAGGACGGAACAGATGTTCGGGGCAGCAATACATACACGTCAACGTTGCTCGTGGTGGTGTAGGCAGGGAGGATTTCTCCAAATCACGGTGTATTTTTCGTTCTTTATTTTTTTTTTCTAGCCGTATGCGATATCGTACGCAAACGTCGTTTGTACGAGAAGTTTATATTTTAATACGACGATTAACTACTATCGACGGAATTTTATTCGTTATCACGTTATTTTGACGTGTTATGACGTATATCCGCTTTTTGATTAGATTTTAATTCGTCTGGATTCTTCAGTGTGACGTATACGCGTACATAATATCGGTAAATAGGTAACCCGAAGTCTCGCCGTGAATACGCCCAAATGAGTCACCCTCTAATCTAATTCAGATATAACCTTAAAAAACCGGATTTCCTCGCCTCTCTCTCGGAGGGTAAACAAATTATTTCGAGTTGGGGTGGAAAAATAAATAAATCGTCATTTTTGTTTTTTTTCTCCTTCGTAATAAGTCCTTCTTTTTATTTGTATTTGTTTTTTTACTTTTAAATAATACTTTTTCTTTCATAAGTAATTTCCGTCTTGTTTTTGGCCGGTTAAAATATTCAAATTAGATAACAATGTAGGAATTGTTTTCAGTAAAAAATCTCATTTGCATCACTGAAAAAAAAGTTGTTCGTATACGAGTCAGATTCGAAAAGATATCCAATGTCTTTAGTCGCGAGACTTTAAATAAATCCCTATGAGTAAAATATTCATGTTCGATGCAATAACAAGATATATGTATGAGTCGATCAATATGTATCTTGTTCGTCGGTTTTATAAGACTCGAATCGTGTTCTGTATTTTTTTTTAATTTATTTTTTTTTTGACTCCGCCGAGATAATATGAAATAATAAATAAATAAATAAATAAATAAAGGTGTATAACGATCAGTATACAAGTCGTTGGATAATTTGTTTATACATACACACAAACACACACACACACACACACACACACACACACACACACACACATATACACATACACACAGACACATAGACACACACACACACACACACACACACACACACACACACACACACACACACACACACACACACGAATTTAATAAAACGTTCCAAATCAGACGAAACGTTATAGTGTTATCTATTGTGTTATGAGTTATTTAATTAATTAAAACCTAATTAAAATTGTTTTTTTATAAATATTTTATTGTTACAATAATAGCTGTTAAATGTTTGCTATTGTGAAAAAAAAACAATTCGAACGTTTTGGCTAATTTGGTATCGGTTTTCGTATATGTACACAATATATCTACAATTGTCAAAGTGTCCTAAAATTGGCGTTAGTGAAAAGATAAAAAAAAAAAAACAACGACAATTATTTAAACGCAAGTATGTGACATTTAGTAGGTATTATTATATATTGTTAAGATAACATAACTATAATATATCACGTGTCGAGAGGCCCTATTTTTCGGCAGATCTATATGTGTTCAATCCGAGTGTAGATGAATTTCGTTTGATGAGCGATCGCCGAAAAAATGTCTAACCGAACGTGACGTTTCGCTACTATATCCGATAATGTACTTGTATTATATTTATAATACGAACACAAATGCCTTTCAATTCCACGTCGCAACGAGCTTAAATCTCGACTCGCTGAATGAGCTGCGTGTATACAAAACTCGTTTCCTGCCCGGTTGGGTCGGATTATTATTAGGTAAACGAAAATTCTGTTAAGAATCTGTGTGTGTGTGTGTGTGTGTGTGTGTGTGTGTGTGTGTGTGTGTGTGTGTGTGTGTGTGTGTGTGTGTGTGTGTGTGTGTACCTTTTACCTGAATATCCGATTACCGGGCTGATTCAACAGTGATTCAAAAGGCAGTAGACATGGCGCCATACTGTTTTATTGAAATCTCAAATTGCTTCAAACGTACATTTATATATTATACATGTACAAAAGGACTCGTCGCTATAAAACGGAGGGATTCAATTTTTTGATAAAAATCAAGTGGGACCGTTCCGGAGCAGAACTCGGACAAAATATAAATTATTATTATTTCCCCTCTGCCCCCGACCGTCCAGACTTTGCTTAGCGCACAATGAACTTAATGATTGCGTTTATTTCATTAAGAGATAATGTCACTTTATATTATTACCACGCGTTTATTGTGGTCCGTTAATAATGATACGGGTATATTAAATTTAAATTAGCCTCTGGACCGCCACGAATGCCACAAATCGCTTGATTTTATTGACGCGAGAGAATACACCGCGATCGAGAAGAACTTTTGTTCTTTTAAATATCAAATCACGCATATATACAGCGGGCCACCGTCTTTTTATTTTCACCGTGAATCGCGTACGGTATTATACGGTGCGTAGACGTTGAAAATGTTTGAAAAACGATCTGATAAAGCGATAGAAAAGAAAACTCATTAGAGACACATTATGTTTATATTTGGTCTACGCAGTATCTATAGGTATTATACGAACAAAATAAGTTTTTTCCGGCAATCGTTCATTCGTCACTCACCAAAAATTATCAAAACAATCAAGTATCGATAAACTAAAGTAAAGAAGAAGGAAAAAATTAAACCCGGAGAGATAGCACGCTTTTACGACGATTCTTTTGATCGTTTCTGCGCCGCCGTGTCCTAATAATAACGAACAACGTGTCTCACTCCCGTAAGTCGACGTGTTCGCAATCCAAACACTCGACGGCTATGAGATTTCCATTAACGGAACGGCTCAACGGAGAGAAAACACAGATGAAACACAACACTAATTCCTATTCCTTGTCGGGGGATCCGTAGCCCGAAGCGTCGCGGGACGCCAAAGCCCCTTCAGTTCATACGGTTTTGTCGTACCACGAGCCCAGCCACAAACGCGAATGAAATCGCACGCGCGCCGTATACAGGATGTTTGTGAGAAAAACCCCTTTCTGCGAACGTCCGACGATAATCAGTAGACGATACAGTGACGATCTCTATCGGTCACGTGTCGACACTCGATATACTTAATTTCTATTGATCGAGATGACGAGAGATCGTTTTTTTTTCTCCACCGATTCTCTCTCTAGTCGATTTACAATGTCGTCGGCGGTGGTAAGAATAGAAAAAAAGCTGGTAAGTGAGATGATGGTGGTACAAGTTCGTCCTTCGTCCCTTCGGTCCTCGGACAAGATATTGGTGATGAATGTATTAAGTTTTAAAGAAATGATGAATAAAAAAATATGTATTTCATATTGGATAAAATTTACAAGTTTCTAGCTTCAATACTTTTCGGTTTATGACTAAAATCTGAACAGTGAAAATCTCGTTTACGGCGGATTTTTACCGATTTTACCGTTTTTACTCAGTTTTTCGATCGTTATTCTTGATTACTGGAAAAACTATGCAGATTTTGGTACCATCTCAGTTCAATTTCAAATCTAAAAAGTTGCTGGACGAAACTTTTGGACAAGGATTTATAAACGAAAAATTGTTTACAGAAAAAAATAAAAATAAAAAAAATAAACATCATTGTAAAACCATAAGATCCTTCGCTTCACTCAGAATCTAAAAAAAAAAAATGTCCGCTCCGAAGTTACAGCTCTCGAGGCGCAGTATAATATGTCCGAGTACGGCCGTTGCTCGTGCCGGCCCGTGAGTCCCTGACGGCGGCGGTCGTCTGTGTCGTCGTCGTCGGATCTGGTGCATTCATCAATCACGTGCAGATGTTGCGACCGATTTAATTACGCCTCTGCTCTGCCGCCGTGTACGTCATAGTCACCCGGGAAAATTATCTCGTTCGCATGCATCAACTCGAGACGTTTATAAAAACATTATTTCCCATTATAAAGTCATTTGAACGGTGCACGCGCGCGCGCACAAACGGACGACTTGGTGCGTTTGTAATTAAACGTCGTTAAAATCGAATTTGTGTGCGCGCGAGTATAAAGCGTATAAACATAAATATATACAATGTGTACACGTAAATTCTGTCACGCAACTCTGTCGTGTCGTGAGAGAAGAGGACGAAAGTTCGCGGACTTTCCAACTTTCGAACCGTCGACGAGCGAAACGTCTTCCTGGTCCGTCATGGACTTCACGTCGCTCACAGCCACGATTGTTCTCTGACGGTCGTGGTTTCGCCGTCATTACGATTTTTTTTTTATTATTATTTTTTTTTCTTACGATTATTATCATTAGGTCGCGTCCGTCTCTATCGCGTAGCTCGCACGTGTGTGTGTGGTCCGTAGTGTGGGGTGTCGTCGAAATCCTGAACGCCGTGCGTTTCAGCTGACGTGGGAACACGACCGTGCGAGGAGACTATGTATTGTGATTTATAGTGATCGAGCGAAAAATTAAAAAAAAAAAAAAAACAAAAAACATTACTATAACGCGATCGGGATAAAACGCTCGGCGGAGACGTCGGAATGCCACTGTGGTGGCAGTAAAAATGTTTTCACACGTTGGATTTTGGAGAAGAAAATCGATCGAGGTCACGTGATCGATCGTCCGCGGTTTTGGGTGAGCTGGCGTCTGACGGTCGGTCGACGACGACGGCTGCGGGCCTAAGAGAACGCGATCAAAGGCTTGTTTCAGAGATCATTATAATATTTTTGCTCGTTGACAAATCGTCGCGAGTACGACTATCGACAAATCAAACCGCACACATCGGCCGGACCGGCCGGTCGATTACGTTTAATAAGCACGTTTGCTCTGGCGCACAGGTTTCTATTCGTGGAGTACACTTATGCGAATCGTGAACATACGTTTATGTTCGGATCGATTATGGAATTTTCACTCTTCCGACACTTCCGACAGACTGCAGTTCGAACTCGTGCAGTCATTTGAACTCAATCGATATAACCAAAATTACGGAGAAAAAAAGATTTCTCATTTTGACATTCAGATGAGCCACCTCTAAGCGTATAAATGTCCTCAAACGCCGCTGAAATCGTCGTGGAGCATGCGAACATCTAACGATTCAGCGACTTGGGGGTGATTCCGCCCCCTCATCCCTTGCCAAGATCCGAAAATTTTCGACCTGCCGGATACGTCCTGTACTCTACGATCGATCTGGTGAGCTTTCGTCGTTCGCTTCGTCACAGCATCAGAGCAGCAGTCGTTCGCGACGCTCGCCCGGTCGCGCGAAAATCGTTTATGATAAACGAAACCCCAGAACTACAGAACGCCGGCCGGCCGCACGAGCCCGGTGGAAAACTCAAGTCGGGCGTCTCCGTCCGTCCTCCGACCTCTTGACGAGCATTTTAAAACTCGGCGCCGATATATTAATCGTTCTTATACAACCAATTTTCGCCTCTCACCGTACGCGTCTTCCGTCGCTGTAGCAGGAGCACGGTGGCTGTGGCGACCGCGGATCGACTCCGGAGAACGCGTCGCGTACATCGAATCATCACGACACGAGAGGAGAGGAGAAATTTTCCGCGTCGTGTTTGATTTTCGATTTGAATTTATCGTTTGACCGGCGGCGGCGCCTTCGTTGTGGTGCGTCGGCGAGTCGATAAAATTCGGTCGAGCCGCAGCCGCAGCAGCAGCAGCGGCGCGAGTATACGTAGTCCTGAGCGGCGTTCAAAAATAAATTGTTTACGTGTCGTCGTCGCGTCTCCCAGAGGAGCTGACGGAATTTTTTCGTTTTCTTTTTTTACAACGAACAAACGCATTTATATAAACCCTCGTCACTTTATAAACCTTCGACGTTTTCCGCCGCCATCTGGTAAAAGTTCATTAGACACGAATAACATTCCCGCGGGACTTTTTTGTCCGGCCACCGCGGCGGTGATATATCGTCGTGCGTGGCGCGGAAGCCGTGTTCTCGGGTCCGCGCGCACTGGCTATTCGCCCGATTGCATTAGCACACTCATGACTTCTTTTATTTTTCCTCTCGTTCCGTTTTGTTTTTTTTTCCACCGTCCCACCCTCTTCCCCCGTCGTTGTTTGGACGACCACCAAAACGGCTTAATAACGAAAAGACACCGCGCCCGTTCGCGTCAATCAATCAACGCCGGACGATGAGGGCGCGCGCGATACGACAACGATCTGGTGAAAACCCACCGCGATCGTACGCGGTCGCTCGCCAAAAGGATCGACAGTTAAACGAGTTGTTAATTATAATAGTAATAATAATAATAATAATAATAATAGTCACCATACAGATCTACGGTGTAAAACACGTCGTACGCCCGTAACTATAATTTGCGTGACATAGTGTCACGGCAAACGTGTCGTTTACGGCGGATTTCGCCGTTTTTAATCCGATTTTCGGTGGTTTTTCATCTCGCTAGGAAAAACTGTCGGCAATAGAGAAGAATGTGCTGTTTAAAGTACCGACTAAATGCAATTTCTGATCATTAAATGTGTTTTAAGGCAAAGTTAAGTGCACCAAAAAGTTAACCGAAGAAAAAAATAAACTCCACTGTAAAACCAACAGATTCTTCGCTTTACTCAAAATTTAAAATTTAAATTGAAAAAATGTGATAAAAATGTAACAGTATTTTGGAACGCCTTACGTACACGCATTAACATATTAAGTGTAGTCGGTAGTACTGGGCGGTGAACCATCGACATGAATTCCAATTTAAAGTCGATCGCGGAAATTCGTGAAAATCTACCAACGCCATTATAAAATAAGAGAAAAATTTGTTCATCGTTATATCGTATCAAAATAATATAATCGCGGTACTCATGTTTTAGCTTATGTTTCAAATGTTTTTTCGGAGTATTTCTTAAATTCTTAATACTTGACTTAGAATCTGCAATGCATAACACGACTATGTAGTCGTTTGCAATCAGTCGCTCTTTGTGCCGTAAACTTTGCTCCGAACCTAATAATATTTTTCAATCGAATCGTTATTGGAAAAAAAAAAAAAAAAAACAAGGAAATCGTTGCGTGGATTGATAGCGCGATATTCGTCGTGATACGCGTCAATATTGATAACGATCGTGTTATTGTCGTTTCGACGATTGCGGTTTTTTCAATAACCAACATATTATAATATTATGATAGATGAATACGTTATAATACGCATACATACGTATGTAACGTACGAAAATAACGTGTGCTATAATAATAGAATGCGTTACACCGTTTACGCGCGCCAGATAAATGTGTTTACGCGAGACGCGACCTTGGATTAAATAATAATTACATCAACAATTGGATTTCGATAAACGCCGTAACGCATATTTCCTCGGTAAGACAATCAAACGAGTGTTGTATGATTTTTGAAAAATGTCACTGGCGCGCGTCAGTTGTGAGTGTGAAATTATTGTGCGTAGATTGTAATTAAAACATGTGACGCGAGATAACGGCAATATTTGTTTCCAAATGTAAATACGCGGGACAAGTTGTTCGAAGCAATAACATAATAATATTATGACATTATCATAATGTTCACGCCGAATGGCAGATATTATTATTGTTATTATTAGTATTATTATTATTATTATTATTATTACACGGTAGTCGTCGAGCCGCTAATCGGCATGACCTATAAATGGCAAAAATATTACGAAAACGAGATAGGCATGTTTTGTCGTCACCAATTAAATTTCTACGGAATTCGAGAAAACGATTGTGTTTATTTGTTTCAATCACGTCGCTCTTTCAACGATTATTACGGCTCGTGCAAACAGATTTATACGAGCGTTTGCTTTACGGCAGCTGCAGTGTCGACCTTTTATCGTGATGTACGCATATCGTCATGTTTCATCGGACGGACAAAACAAAGGAATCGTTTCAAAAGTACATCACACCACACTAAACGCGTCTCGCGTTTTGTTTTTCTACGAGCTGCCCAGTACGAACAGTGCCCGTAGCGCGTTTTTGGAATTCGTAGCGCGTTTTTGGAACTCGTAGCGCGTTTTTGGAATTCGTAGCACTTTTTTGGAATTCGTAGCGCGTTTTTGGAATTCGTAGCACGTTTTTGGAATTAGTAGCGCGTTTTCGTTTACACGGGCCGGGTGAGCGTGGTGAGTACGTGCAGTAGCGTGACGGCGAAATGATTCTGCAAAAGCGTCTCGGCGCCGTTGCACTACGCGGTCTTCCGGGTCGAATACCCACATCCCACTCACGCCCGTCAAAAGTGAATCCGCACACTTTTCGTGACCAAAAATATTGATACGCACGTCCCCGCTTGGATGGCAATCGCAAAAATAAAAAGGCGAAAACGATAGAAACGAAAGGGTTATGCGGAGTCGTACGACGTGAGTTCGGGCGATCGGGAGGGACGTGTGCATGTCAGACGACGCGGCCGCGTGAAAGTCGGTGCCCCTTTGTTCGTTAGGTTGATAGGACTTGTTGCGAGTTTCGAAAACCGTGTCGCGCGAATCGGTCGCCATACGGTTTTCGGACTCGATCGGAAACAGTCGGACTCCGCAGACGTCTGCTGCGGCACCGTGTTCGTGTCGGCGATAACACACACGTATGACCGTCGTGATAGTGTGTGTGTGTGTGTGTGTGTGTGTGTGTGTGTGTGTGTGTGTGTGTGTGTGTGTATGTGTGCGCGCTCAATGACGGGGCCGCCACGTCGTGGCAATTATTTTAAAGTCTTATTACCCGTGTGGCACCTGTAGGCGCCGCGACACGAAAAACAATAATGGTAAAGTGTAAATAATTCACAATATTAGAGCAAGTGTGGACGTTCGCAAAATCCCGGCGACACACACACACACACACACACACAACGTACGCACGCACACACCCAAAGTACGCACGCACATACACACACCGCACGCGCGCACGTCTTACTTCTCGCCCGTACCGTAATTTTCCTCGGTACGACGATTATTTATTTAGTCTTTAATTTCGTTTAGAGTTTAATTTTAAAGCTTCGTGTAAAATACGCCATGCCGTTATAGGTGCCGCCGCCCGCAAAATTACTATAAAACCGCACTGCTGCGGCCGCCGTCGTCTTACGACGGATAAATGTATATAGAGCTTCACACCCTTTTCTCTCCATCTTCTGTCTTTCTCTCTTTCTCTCTCCATCTGTCTTTCTCTCTCTCTATCTCTATCTCTTCCCCTGTCTCGCTCTCGGTTTCACATCGTTCTTCGTCCGGTTAAAGTTTAATGTGATTTCGCCCACAGGACGCTAGCCATCGCTTCGAGTGAGCATTTTTCAAACCGAAATTCCGCCGGGCCATAACGTTAAAACCCGCCGTCAGGTTCTTCGACGCACGCGCGCGCGCGCGCTCGGACAACGGTTAACGCCGAAACGAATATTAGCCGCGAAAGTAGTGACACTAAGGGCTGAAACAGACGACCGGTTTTCGCCGGCCGGCAAGCGCCGGCCGGTTTCTTTTTACATTGAGTTAGATTAGAGTAAACAGACGATACCGTTTTTCGCCGGCCGGTTAGTTCTCGTTGGAACTCGCCGGCCGGCGCATTTACCAGGCTTGGTGGGTACCGGCGACCGGCCGGCGAAAAAACCACCGGTTCCCAGCAAATTACATATAAAATGATTGGAGTGAACACACGACCGGCCGTTTCGCCGGCCGGCGGCCCGAAATTTGTTACATTTCTTACATTATTTTGATGCCCGATTCGAAGATTTTAAAACTTAAACTTATTTATTGTCCTATCTCCCTATTGCCCCCTCCCGAAAACTCATTCTAAATATGGGGCCATGCCCCTATACACATTTTAAAAACCATAATATTGTATTTAACAGCGAAGATTGAGTTTATGTAAACAATAAAATGATGATACTTGTTCTCATAAAATAAATATCATTCACTGTACCTTCTGTGAGTATTTATTTCTCATTGGTGTTTATTTTTAATGTAATTCAAGGTAGAAAGAATGTTCAAGATAGAACATTTCAGAAATGTATCATTGCGGTAAGTTGTAATATTCACATATATAATTGTATCAAAACTTTTGAAAAATACTGCAAACATTGTATTTACTCTACCAGGTGATTAAAATACGAAACTCGCCGGCCGGCGAGTCTTCGTGTGTTCACATTTATTTTTCACCGGCCGGCGAAAACCGGTCGTCTGTTTCAGCCCTAATAGTCGTGGCCGTCAACAGTAGCAATAGTTCTTGTAGCACTAGTGTCGGTAAAAGCTTAGCTATATTATCGCGGCGGCGGCGGTGGTGGTGTGCAGAAAGTAGACGCGAACAGCACAAGCGGCGCACAGTGGGCCAATAGACTACCAAAGTTGGCATTAAATAATACATGCATTCATTTCTCTTAATAATACTTAATAATACTTCTGTGTAACTTATCCTTAGGTTTAAATAAGATCAATTTATATTTTTTAGATTCTAGGTATTTTAAATGTGTATTTAACTAGGTATAAGTAAAAAAAAAAAAAAAATATACGGATAATATTTTTTAAGTAAAAGTTTTCGTGTTAATCGGTGTATGAATCTGAATCTGAATTTTGTTCTGTATTATTGTCGCTGTTGTTGTCGTCGCTATCGCATTCACTGTTATCATCGGATTCATCATTATCATTTTGATCTGAATGAAGTGGCTAAACAAATTGGTGCCGGCAAATCCAATAAATGTATACCTTGTTAAGGTAACTTTTTTTTTTTTTACATAACTTTCTCTTGCTTGAGATGACTGGACAAGAACTTAATAAAAAGAAATTGAATACATCTGTGTTACTTTTTTCTCGGCTACATTTTCTGGGATTATTTTCTCGGTATTTTTTGAAATCTTTATTGCTAGCTTCTTGAGCTTCTTCTGTTAAGTTGTCGATTGGCAATAACGAATATTTAATTACAACTGGCCCATGGATAAAATACTCATGTAATGTAAGAGGCATATTATACCAAGGGTAGTTTTCCACAAAATATCTGGCAGTATAAATTGAAAATTCTCGGAACTTATTAACTTGAATTTCGTGTCCACTAGATACAACAACCAATAAAATACGCATTTTTTAAATAATTTCTACATATATATTCGGGTAATATCGGCAGATACTTTGGAAATAAAAAAAAAACGTCTTACTGTGTTCCCATCATTGGAATTGCCAAATCCAGGTTTAGCCGGTTTAGGTTTATCAACTATTAAACCTACGACACGACGTAGTGGCGACGAGTGTGTTACGATAATAATAAACTAAAGGCGTGCGACTATCAAACGAGAGCCGTTCGGCGAAACCGGTGAAAATAACGAATCGTATTTTTATTATAATTATTATCGATAATTTTTTTTTTTTTTTACAAAACAGACTTCCGTACGTAAACGTGTAATTAAAAATTAAAATCTCTTTTGCGGAGGCGGCGGACGAACGTGCACGACGCAATATCGCATTTTATAACATTACATTATACACATCACCTACGCGTGAACTATATCATAATAATAATAATAATAATATTAATATAATTATTACGTTAAGTCCCACCTCCGCAGAAGTGCGCACACCATGTACCCCGTACGCCGATCGCGTATAATAATAATAATAATAACAACAACGTCTTTATTGTTATTGGCTGTCGACGAAAACGATTAAAAAACCCGACCGAACGTACGACGCACTATTCTTCTAAGCCGCGCGGTCGTGTTTGAAAAAAATACCGTCGCTCGCACGCGCGGGTCTTGTACGTTCCGAAGGTCCAATATTCGATTAGATTAACGTTCAAGGGTTTCGTTACACTTCGTGCATCGTGTATTATATACGCACTCTATATCGTATTATGCACTCGCGGTCCGTGTGCGTTTTTCGTAGAACGTAATGCGAGTGCGCGAAAAATATTTTCTTTTTTTCTTTTTTTTTTTTTCAAACGACCGGTCGTGTAACGCGTGCACTGTGCACGAAAAAGCGCACGCATAACCTCTATAGGGTACGCGCATTAATTAGCAAACCGAATGGACGTAACGAGTGCGTGGAAAAAAAAATGTACGAAAACGAAAACTAAAACGCGCACTTGTCCGTCTGCTCGCGGCCGGCGGTCGGTCGTCTCGTCGAGTGGTGTAAATCATAACTATAACGCCACGGCACGAATTTAGAGTTGAGAGCTTGGTAAATTTACCCGGTAAATTTTACCAGTAAGGTAAATTTACGTAAATGTTACCGATATTTTTTTTACCGTTCTAAAAACCGAGTGACCACTTATTTCAAATGTTTTCTCGTGCACATGAACATCAGTGCCGTTACTATGAGGTTATCGGTACCTATTACCTAGTCGATATATAAAATAACAGATAAATATTATGTAGTAATGTTGATGATATTGTAAATAAAGATGGCAGTGAAGGCACAGAAGATGAAAATTATGATATAGAAGGTCTAGTTGAATCTGATAACTTATCAGATGAACATAATATTTCAAGTGACGATGAATTTTATGAATCACACTTTAAATAGGTTTATACATATTATAATAATTAAATTTACATTTAATCTGACTTAGGTATCTAAGTATCTGTAAAGAAATAACCAATAAAGAAAAGCATAATATTATATATCTATGTTTACAGTAAGTTGATTTTTGTAATTTTTCCTTAATTCAATAAATTTCAAATTTGCATAATTTATTAATCATACTATTCATACTTATACATATTTAAATATTATAATACTTGAGGTTAAGTGTGGACAAGAGTGGTAGTAAAAGTAAGTTGTGATATAAGCACGTTATTGAGTCCGAAATAAGTTAAGTTAGGTAAAAAAAATATGCTCTATTAAAAAATTTACCTAAATTTGCGTAAATTTACAGAAAATTTTTTTTACGGTGAAATTCCCATCTCTAGGCACGACGTCGAACGCGGGACGGTGTGCGAAATGAGTGTGAAACGCATAAAAATCTATTTTTTTATTTTTTATTATTTTTTTTTTTATTAAAATCAAAGTCTATGATCGCGATTTTTTTTCCTCCGTTGAATCCCGATCGTTCACTAATATTGTTTTAATACGCCGCGATGACGCGGGTACAACTTGCCGTACGGTTTTATAACACACGGTACGGTATTAGAGTACTCGTGAACCGTGTTCGAAGTCAATTCGGATCCAATTATAGTGCAATTATTATAATTATACGGCGTTGCACATATAACGTATTTTATACACTTAATCGTTTTGACTTTTTTCGTAAGAAATACTAAGTGCATTTAATTTCTACTTGTCAAAAAACAAAAAAAACAAAAAAACCGAAAAAAAATAAATACCCCTGCAGTGAATAACACGGCACAGTCGAGACGTTGATGCCGATTGGTCGGGTTCAAAGACGAGTTCAAATACGAGACGATTATTTTTCCCGAAGCAGTTTTATCGACGTTCACGAATAATCTATTCGGCGGAATAGTACCCGAAAACAATAACGAACGCATTGTGACTTTGAAAACGAAGCGACTCGGGGCGGATTCAAATAATTGAAACCTAGTCGGCTGCAAAACTCGTAGCCGAGAAACAACGAATGTCGAGTTCGAGGAATCACAACGCCGCCGTAATAATGCAAATCGAACTCGAATCATCGGAAACACGCGGTTTTGAGTCGCCTGCGTAAAACGCGGGTTTTCAAACGTTTTCGATAAACCGTAATGTTTACCGCTCGTCGTTGGCAATCACGCCGATATTAATATACGTATGTAAAACACACAGGTTCGTCAGCAATAACGTGTATACATTATTATATGTTCGTCGGTGGTGTTTCAATGTCGACGGATTAGGCGTACGATAGCTCGAATTTAAAATTCAAATGTGTAATTACGATTTTTTTATTTATTTTTATTTTTTTTAATCACACGAGTCAGCGTCGATAGGTTAATAATTTTCTATGTACTGTAGATGATTCATTACCTGAACAGTGTTATACTAACGCGCAGAAATGTCCCGAGAATATTTTGTTCGGACACAACGCATAAACGCACGTTTGCACACGTTAATAACGTATATAACCTAACCACCGCTCGATTAACATTTCAGTCCGTTAGAAAATATCATACGCACGGTATGTAAATGTCTAAACAACGCCACGGCTAAATCGGAAAGGATTATAAATTGAATAATTTCAATATTTATGTAGTACAATCGTTTTTTTTTTCTAACCACGTGACCTTTTGCGGGATTTAAATAAAAAATTAATGTCGTATGCAACACGGTCGTTTATCTCGACCGATGATCTTCGACGATAAATATGGTTTTTTTTTCTACTGCGATTATTCGTATACGTACGAAAATAATATACACTATCGTTGTCCGTCCGGCCGATAATAATCACACGAGGAAACGTAATTAAGTCATCACAGCTGCGTTCAAATCGATATTATGATATTTCCGCGTGATAATAATATTGTTTACAACCAAACGCATAAAACAAATACACGTCGGTACTGTTACGTTCGCCCCGGGCCACGGACGTCGTACGAATCACTCGAAATTCGTTCGACCGTGTAAACAGTAACCAAAACGGAGGGCACGACCGAAAACCAGGTATTTTTAGTCCGTTTAAATCTAAACGGCCACCACAATGGACGATTTTAGGTTTTATTATAGTGTCATTACAATATTTGTACAGTCCTAAAACACCGTGTTTTTGATTTTATTTTTATTTCAAATTCAAACTCGAGAAATACCTGTTTGAAGTGATTCATAAATTTAGGTTTTTTCTCTCTACTGCACGAGTGTATTATTACATGGTAGGTTTAACGAGTCGTTCGCGAGATCACGGTTGCTCGTTCAAAATACGCGAAGAAACCGAGAAATCAGCAAGCTCGCTGCACTGCATATTTTGAACGATGAGATTGTGAATACGTGATACGTCTGACGGATTGCTGAAAACTGTTAAAATTTGACGAGTGACGCGCATAGGTACAGCTTAACAATTCGTCGGGTCGTACGAGCGCTATTGTTGTTATTCCGTGGACAAAAGGTGCAGTGCACGGCAGACGGACGACGAAACAAAACGTACGTGTCCGCCTGCAGTGGTGTTCTGCAACGATGTTCCAAAAACAGTACGGAATCGCCGTAGCCGTATTATTATAGTAATTTTCGTTACACGAGTTCTGTTCCCGACGTTGGGATTTAGAACTTAATATTCATTAAGTGTTGATTTGAAAAGTGATTCCGATCTGAATCCGAAAATTATTCAATTATTAAAAAAAAAAAAAAAGACGATCGTTAAAAGTGTATTGTCGATCATATTTTATTATTTACGTTGTGGTCTCAAACGTACAAAAACCATCTCAAGACCAAAATATTCTACACATCGGTCTTACCGTTACGCGTCGGTCGATTGTGTAGAAAAAGAATATTAGTAATCGTCACTGGAGTTTGACATGATTCGTGCGTCACGACAAACCCGTACTGTAGATAAGCTCGATAAGTAATTTGTCGAAATGATTATGAGAGTTCAACAAATTTCACATTTTAGTAATTAAACAGAACGCGATGCGTCATACTGTTAGATATTTTTTATGTGTTCGAAATACTCAACAGTTTTTTTTTTTTAATTGAAAAAATTCTGTAAAGCCTTAGTTTGTACAATTTTTGAAAAAATAATACATTAAGTTTAATGCGAATTCAGTATTCACTATAGTTATTATCAAATGAAAATCACAATTATTTAAATAAATCTTTATGAATAAAACAAAAAAAAAAAAAATCTAAAGCTCATTAAAACTTTAACTTAAAATGCGTTCACAAGTAGTCGGACAAAACAATTTCTTAAATTTAATTCATCAACGTTTATTATTTATTTTTAATTGAACAATTATTGTTTTGTAATCATGATAGATATTCATAATAACTTTAAAAAAAAGCGTTAAAGCGTTTATTCGAGTATTTAATATTCAAGTGAAAAAATCATTCTCAATTCAATCATTATAATTGGTAATATTATGTAAAAAATATTTTCTTCGTATTGTTAATATTCTATGAGTGTAACAGTTGGACGGTTTTTGAAATGGTTGATAATGTACTTTGAGTGAGGAATTTTCAGATACGCCACTTATCAGTGGCTTGTATAGATTAATTACTATAATACGTGAGTCAATACGAATATTAAAAGTCAAGAGATATAAAAAAAAAAAAAATATTCGAATCGTAATATTTATTAATTGTCATTTGATAATTATTCGCTGTCTATTCAAAATGTCAACCCGTAATCATTATTCTAACGATTTTTTTTTTCATTATTATTATTATTGACCAGAAATATATCACGTTCTGACCATAATAATTATCGACCGTACGATTTTTCCAAAAACGTTTGCCAGGGCAAAATGTCGGATTTCTAAACAGTCGTGTCATACGATAATATACGTGCAGGTACATTGTAAAATATACATTGTACACGTACTAAGCATACGTCTTGTCGTACGATATTACGATCACGAAAATATCGATTTGTCGAGTAAATAAAAAACAACACATAGCTGCAGGTACGAGCCGATCGGAAAACACTGTGCACACCACACACACGCGATGTATCGACTACCGCCGAGAGTATATAGATTGAATCGGGACGAACGGTCATGCGCGACGGTTTCTCCGGCACACACCGAGTGTAACCCGTACACTGCTCCAGTCACGTATATTATACAATAGGTATATAATACGACGATAATATATTATTATATTTATATATTCACACGCGCGAGCGTACGTTTACAGAAGCTCGTCACGGCCGGTGATCGTATACACGTATATAACCGCGTCCAGTCTATATAACGTACGTCGAGACGCTCGAGATTATTATAATACGATATTTTCGATCGATTAGAACGATATCGTATTTTACGGGCACACGACGACCACGTAATAACGTATTGCATTCGTATCGGACCGAACTCGTTCCCGTGCATAAACGACATAATAATGCGACGCGCACGTATAATAATATTATGTTCTCTTGTACACGTCGTGTTCGTCGTCCGTCGTCGTCGTCGTCCACTGCGCGTTTCGCCGTATTCGCCGTTTCATGTACACACACACACACGTAAATATAAACACACACATACATATACACACACACACACACACACACACACACACACACACACACACATAAATATAAACACACACACACACACACACACACACACACACACACACATATTATGTGTATTAAATGTCGGCTTCGTATGTATACACACGTACGCAGTGGCGGCTCGTGAGTTTTTAAAAAAGTAGTGCACATTCAAAAATATAATTTAATGAACACACACACACACACACTTATACTAAACAATTGTTTACCGATTTTAATTAACAACTTTTTTTAATTCTGAAATGGATACTTTTACACTTGCTGTATTGTATTAATTTTAATAAAGTTTAAAATTAAATAATAACGATCACTTGTCTGTACAAAATACAGTAAGATACAGCGGAGAACAGGATTGTTTTGGTGATAATCAATGATTTACGAATTTATATTAGATAATCGAGATACCAAAAACGAGGAAAAATAAAAATAAATAATAAAGTCGACCGCGACCGCCACGTTCAAAATAATCTGCTGATAACAATTATTTATTCAAATAACCGATTGGTCATGTGCACAGATACATTTACTGTGCACATCTATTCCATTATAATGCGCGTGACGTGTTATGATTTGTTTTAATTTTTACACTGTTAGAATGTGCACAACGATCGTGTGAACTACCTATAGCAGCGGTCCCCAAAGTGCGCTCCGCGGAGCCCTTGGGGCTCCGCAATGGTTTCCCAAGGGCTCCGTTCATTAGTACACAAAAAATTAATATTTTGGCATAATATTTTAAATTATTTAAATCTCCAGTTCTTTTACAACTATTGTTTCCTTTATTGTACGCTTCATAGAACGCTGGCAAATGCAAATGAACGTTAAATATTTTTCGGGGCTCCACGAGAAACTTCTTCTTAAAAAAAAGACTCCGAGGCTGAAAAAGTTTGAGAACCGCTGACCTATAGTAATCTGATGAGCGTCAGCGTTACTAATGACCTAACCGCTGTTTCACCCCATAAATAATCAATCTCAAATACATTTTCGTAAACTGAGTTTCTAGACATTTTTTTTAAGGTATTTAGTGGTATTAATATGATTTAGTATTTTCGATTTTTTGTGCTATCGGTAGGTGATGCACGTGCACTTGTGCACATAAATACGAGCCGCCACTGCACGTACGTCTGAGTGTCTGACTTAACCCGGCCGTCGTCTGCGAGCGCTCCTGTCGAAGACTGCCTAGGCGTTGAGCGGTGGACGTACGGGACGGGAGGGCGGCCGCGACTTTGGCGTGTACGACGGTGTAGGGAGTGAGGGGGGTATAGGACGTATAGTCACGACAGGTCTCCTTACGCCTTTCCTCGCCGATTGTTTTGCCGCGTGTATACGTCGACGACTACGACTACGACGACGACGACGCACTCACTCACTCACTCAATGTCGGCCGCCGCCGCCGTTCAACTCGGCCGTGACCGCTCACGGAGACAGGTCGTGAAAAAACGACGAGTCTTTGCCCGGGGCACGACGGTGTAAGAGGTATAATATGTGTGCGTGTGTGCGTGCGTGTATTCGTGTGCGTGTGTGTGTGTGAGCATAGGCGACTAGTTTTCGAAAAATCATCGGGTGCTCAAAGTTTTTAACCTCCTTGAGTGACTAAAAATCTTCGAGGCCCTATAATTTCCTAAAGTAAATTACAAATACGTACATACGTTTATTTGGGTGACGTTATGGGCCGTTATTGGGACTTTTGAGTGATGCGTTTATGACTTTATTATTTATTAATTTTATACCTAATCAATATGCATGTATAATTATTGAATAATTTTTTTTTTAAATCATGACGAACAAATATCGGATACCATAATGTTGATGTAATATGACAAATAAACATAAAAATTATACTTAAATCTTAACTCGTATTATACTCCGCAATATCGAAATAATAATAATTATATTCGTAACCATATAGTGCTCGTGTACGCGTTTTCTTTACGCGATAATTTTTGTCTGGGTTCCAGATGTTTCCGAAGAAGAATCATTGGTGAAATTTTCCGACCGTTGACAATTACTGTTGACTGACGCAGATCGTTGTGAGGTTTTCCGAACGGCACGGTGACGTGTACAGTGTCGTACACTGTACTCGGCGTTGTCGTCTGTCTCTAATATTATGTCTCCAGTCCCCCACCTGAACTTTCGTAACATTGAGAAAAGTTGTATCGTACAAATTGTGAAAATGGTCATATAAATTCATACAAATGACATACAAAATATCTACATACATTTTGGGTGAAAATTCAAAAGTGGGGGGCTGGCGACATGGACGTCTACACATCGTTATATTATTTTATTTGCCGCTCAAACCGAAATCGAAAACGTTTTATCCACCCGTACGGATCGAAGATTTTTTTTAATCGACCGAAAACATAATAATATGGTATGGACGTATTGTAGGCACGTGAAACATTGTCGTACTGACGATGAAAAAAAATAAATAAATGGAACGTCTCGGTAGCTTTTCGCCGTTTTCGAACGATTCCGATTTTTATCGACGTTTACGCACGCGGCTGCAGACCCGTCCGCGCGAATAATGTTTCACCGAAAATGCCGGACGGATCACAGACGTTTGTCCCGCAAAAAACCGTCGAACGTGCCAATCCGAACGATACAGGGATCGTCGCGATACGCGGCCCCGACGCGATATCACAATATCGTGTGACTTTCGCCAAAGAGATGATCGCGTGAATTGCGGCCGACGGACGACTGTTGTGATGGTCTACGACGGACCGCACCGGTCGCCGACGACGCGTCAGTGCACACGCGCGACACGACGGTGTAATATTACCTATGCAGATATCGAAATCGCCCGTTATCGCGTAAAATTGTTATCTTTACCGTTACGCGGCGGATTTCGACGCGTAGCAATGTAAATTCAGTACAGAAATATCGCGTTGTTTCCGCTCGTTACCGTCGTACCAAGTTCCTGCCATAAGGGGGGGGGAGTGGGCGAGCGAGAGGTGCGATCGCACCGGGCCCCACGATTTAACATAAAGTGTACCGACCTACTTCACATACAACTACGAAAAAAAAAGATCATTTTAGTTTTTTCTTTCACGTGATTTGCGATTCGTGAACTTTACAAAACGCAATTAATATGATCATTATTGTTAGTGGCATATTAAGTGATATTTCATTTTAGTATTTTCTCATAGTATGTATCGATTATCGAGGTAATTTGACGATTCTTTGAGTTATAATGAAACAATTGACCTGTTTGCAGGGAAAAAAGCGAGAAAAAAATTGTTTAAGTAATATTATATGTATATTCTAAGCAGTATTCATTTTTTAAATAATGTTTGTTATTATATTGTAGGTAAATATTTTTTTTTTTTTTTTTGTAATTGTAAGTATAACTATTTGGTCATATTTATCTCAGCCAGGTACTAATCTTGTGTTTTATAGAAATAAAAGTTGATTTTTATTAGTTTACATTAAAATTTAGTCAGGTATCAAATACGACTTTAAAGTTTATTAAAGGATATGGGGCACCGCTCATTTCTGCACTGGGCCCAAAAATACATCGGGCCGACACTGATTGTACCTACATATTTCCTACGTCGTATTGTCCGGTATGTGGTGACCGTTCGTGGTCGATTATTAACGGTATAAACTATGGGACCGCGATCACGACACAGAGACGTCACGTGATTTCGCATTGAACTCGTGTCGACGACATGGCGATCCGGACGAAATCACGACGGGAACAATCGCTGCAGCGTGGCCAAAATCACTCCGTGCATGTGGCGCCGTGCGTCGTACCGGCCGAAAACCGATCGGCCCCCACGACGAAAGTCGGTGATATTTTTTAGTTGAGTCGAGTTTGTTGGTTTTTTTAAACTTTTATACGGTTAAAAATAAAGTTTATAAATTTGCACATACTTAACTTGATTTCCATTCACTTTTTTCCTTAAAACATCAACATTTTTTTTTTTTTTTTTTTTTTTAATAATTGATAAACGAATATTCGCTGTCCAAAATAAATGTTTGACTGTATAACCATTATAATTAATCAACTTGCCTTAGGGTTCCAACCTATTATACGCTGTGTACTGTTTAATGTGTAAAAACATTCAACTAACACACGTCATAATATGCATACGTGTAAACATCGTTATCGGTTTTTCGAAAAATGATGCTTTTACATGCAGGCACATCGATTGTTTCCAAGAACGAGTGTTAGTTACCTTCTAAACGGAATGAAAAAACAAATATTTTCACGGAAACAATCGTGAATTTATACACAGTGGAAGTTCGAGTTCAACTAAATTGAAAAAAAAAAATAGAAATGTGATATGGCGATATTATAAAATTAAATCGACGAAAAATCAATCAAGTTACTAACTGACCGAGTTGAATATCGAATTGAAATCGAGAAGTCGCTCCAAGTAGTTAGATGATATTTACTCGACATTAACTTATTAGCTGATTAACGTCCAGCCTATGCCACGATGTTTATCTCGCCGAGTACGAGAGGGCTGCGAACGCCTCCCCCCTCCCCCCTCGAAAGCAGTCGGGACCGTTTCGGCGGTGCTCGTTCTCCGATCACGCGCACTCGATTCTCACGGGGCGTACCGTCGAGGCCACCATGGACATCGGTAGTATATATAATAACGGGTGACGTGCACACGGCGAGTGGAATATACGATATAAACGAATAATAATAATAATAATAATAATAATAATAATAATAATATCGCGCTTTGTCGGGCAAAAAGGGCGGTAGCGACGTTTTAGACAAATGTTCTGCACAGGAATACGAAAAAACCTTTTTAAAAATGTAATATTTTATGTGCCACGATGAAACCTTTTAGAGAAAATATGACTCATTTCTGATTAAGTATACGCTTATATACGTTTTAATCATAGATAAAGCTGTGTTTTTTTTCCGTTGAATTTTTTAAATGTGAAATTCTCGTTTCGACCGAAAAGTGTCGCACACGCCCTTTTGCTGCCTATTAGGCAGGGCTCGATGTGCCGCGTGTATATAATTACGTGGACGGAACGAACCGAAGACGTCACGCGGCGCCGTCTCGAATTTTCGTGTGACACGCGACGACTGAGGTTTTAGACGATTCCGTCGTGATATCATCACGCCGCGCCCGGGCCCCTTCGTCTGAGGGGCGTGATCGACGGGGAGACGACGAGCGACGGTGTCGCCGCACGAACATTGCTCGACGCGTCGTGTCTCGTCCGTCGCGCGTTCGCGTTCGCCCGAGCGACGACCGTCCCCGAAGCGTCGGTCACACTGGAATTATTTATTTATTTATTTATTTTTTTTATTTATCAATAAAAATTTTACAATTTACAATACACAATTTGATAATTACAATACTTGACTATCTATCTCTTTTAAGCATAGCTTGAGTTAGAGATAGAGAGTGTAACAATGCTATTCTAAAAATGATCAAAAAATAAATAATAATAATAATAATATACAATTATATAAATAAATAAAGTGTGTACAGTTTAGTTAGTTATTGAATTAAAACAATTTTAAAATAAAAATACAGAAAAATCAAAAATTACAATAAAAAATAATAGACTTGTTTTAAACATATTAAAAATTTAGAATTAAGATTCATAATAAAGTAATACCAAAACTAACAGAATATTATTTTGACATTATCGAGTTAAATTACTTGAATATAACTATCTATTGATATATTCATAAAATAAATAATAATTAAACTAACTCCAAAAATAGAAAAGAAGAAACACATTGTTTAACACTACTTTGATGCTGATGGATGTTTTTCTTATACTCATATGGCATTAAGTTGAAGTACGTAGGCCCCAAGTAGTCCACAAATGATTGACCGAAAGATTTTTTGGGATATTTAACGGGAATATTATAAACCATATTTTCTCTTTTATTTTCAGAAAATGTGTTATTTTTCCCCTTTATTAATCGTTTGAAAATAAACATGATTGCTATTTTTTTTATAGAGGAATTCAACTGGTAGAATTATTATATTTAAAACCCTCGTCGAAGCGATTTCACCGTTCGGCGGTATACGACGGCGTCGCGCGCGTAAGTGGTTCGACACGCGGACGTGATTCGCCGGGGGAAGGATTTAGGGGGTTGCGATGAGTCCATCATCATAACTTATATACGTTTACGATCCCCCCATCCCCGACTTTCATAGACGCCGCGTGACCCCATCGTCGTCCGCTCTCTCTCGTCTCTCGTCCTATTAATATACACGTATTATTATATTACTATATATTATGTACACGACGTTTTTGTAATAACTCCCGACGAAGGGGGTCACGACTCTTCAACCCCCGTTTTGACGGTCACGTGACCGACGATATTGTTATGATACACCACTCGCAGGGAACTAATAACTGCACACGTCATACGTTCGGCCGCGCGCCAACGCCATAGATCTCGTCCCGCAGACATGTGCGGAGTATTCAAATGAACATTGTGTCGTATATTCTATTATATCGCGATAATAATATATTATCGCGGGTCGGCCGACTGCAAGCTATAGTCGCGTTGCTGTCGAGCGTGCGTTTTCATAAGCGTACGGCGAAATCGCGATTATAATTTTTGAAACACTAACGTTACGTCCTAAACTTCCTCTGGAAAGCATTATCTTCACCGCTGAAAACTACGCAATCTTAGAAGCAATCAAAATAATAAATTCAACCACTTCAAACAACGTCTTCATACTAACACTTGGTATTTGAATCGTTAAGCGCTCTCCTGGCACTGCAAAACCCCCTCTCGTCAAATGAAATAACCCAAAACATCCAAACGGAATTATATTCAACCAAAAAAAAAATATAGAATTTATGTGGGTACGATCACACACCGGCATTGTCGGTAATGAGATGGCCGATAGAACAGCAGGTATAGCCACCGAAACAATTTTACAATCACCAACATACCGCCAAATTATATCGAAATATCGATAAATAAAAAGATCAACACGGCTTGGAAAATTTACCGGGATTCTGTTCCGCTTTCCAACAAATGAAAAAAGGTTCAAATGCACCCTAAAGCGGCAAATTCCCAAAAACCTAAACAGCTAGACGACAATAAGTCTCTCTAACCAGAGCGATCATCGGGCACTCCTTTTCGACCCACGCATTTTTAATTAGTAAAGATCCACCACCCATATGCGACAAATGCCAAGCAGAATTCACCATTCGACACATCATTCAAGACTGCCCTTTCTTTCAAAACATTCGGAACACTCTGTCAATACCAAACAACCTAGATGAAGCTCTAAACGAAGATAACTCCATTAAAATTTTAAATTTCTTTAAAAAAATTAATGTTGTAAACAACCTCTAACCTATATATGTCCAAATTTTATGTAACTCACTCATTTGTAACATGTACACAAGGCTAATAACCATTAGATGTGGAAGCCTCTTTTTTTCTCTTCAACTAACGTAACGTGCGGTGCAGCCTACGTCCGACAACGGAGATGGCGATCCGTCGATTGCACCCGGACGACCACGCGCCTTTTCGATCGTTCGCCGGCGCGGTACGCGATGTCGTAATATCGTGTCGTCTATTATAATAAGTATGTACAGTCGACTCTCGGTAACTCGAAGTTCAAGGGGGAAAAAAAATTCGACTTACTAAAAATTTCGAGTTATCAAAAAGTTTTAAAAAGTATGTTTATTTTAAAATTATTTTACATTAAAGAAATAAAAAATAATAATGTTTTATTACGTTTCCACTAACATATTATATTAAACCATTTTAATAAACATGATTCTATACGTCAGAGTATTCTCCTAGTTTCATTTTTTTTCTAGTTTTCGTTAAAGTTTTTTTTTAAATTACATCTTTATTTTTTATTATTGTAGATAACGTACTCGCCGGAATCCCAAAATCTTTGGCTATGTATTGTTTTTTTTCTCGCCTTTTTCGATAATTTTAAGCAAGTTCATTTTTTCTGCAAGTGATAACGATGTTAATTTTCTTTTTAACGATTGAACGAACAGATGGCATAGAACTAAAACTGATATCTATTGTATGGAGTCATCAAGGTATAAATTACAAATATGTAGTTAACAATTATAATGGTCGGGTTTTACGAAAAATAATCACTTTGATAAACTATTTGAAATAAAATTCTAATTTTGGATAATACATTTTCGAGATATCGAAAACTTGTCAAATCAATTTTCGAGTTAACAAGATTATATTTTAAACATCGAGTGTTATTGTTATTTGAAGGGCAATTTTAATTATTCGAAATATCGAAAATTTCGAGTTATCAAGGTTCGAGTTACCGAGAGTCGACTGTATTGTACACAGCGACGCGGATCGGCAAAAGGCCCGAACGTCGCGCCGAAATCGCCGGATCGGTCTGGATCCGGGCGGGTCGGCGCGAAACGTTGACGCCGTCGTCGCGCGGACCGATAATAATCGCAATAATTACCACCGCCTTGCGGCGGGCGGCGTCTGATTACCGTCGGCGTGTAAAAACGGTCGCGCGACGTTAATTAACGCGTCACGACGACGACACGCTGCGGCGGTACAAAGTAATAATAATAATAGTAATAGTAATAATAGTAATAACGATGATAATAATTACGCCCCGCGTGTTCCAGCGCGAAGTCCTGAAACGCCCGCGACCGTGGTACGAAATCACGCGTATCGTAGTTGCTGAAACGTGAGCACGCAAAGTCCGTTTGCCGCGATCCAAACGAGTGCGCGCGGGATCGGTAAATTGGGTCCCCCGTGACCTTTTCGGCGGTTAATTGGGTCCCGTAGTGGAAGGGGTGGGGGGACGGGAAAATCGAGTATCGGTAAAAAACAAATGATTTTTATACGTACATAGGTATATGCATATTGTATATATAGATTTTTTTTTTTAACACGTCGACTACCAGACCTTTTTTTAAAATAATATTTCGTTATTCGCCACGAGTATCACCCGTGACTCACCAGTGTCTTTCTTGCTGGTACCATAGCCTTTTTTTAAATTATCTCCCTGTGTACCACGGACCATGGTTATGTCTTTGGAATCGTGTGTCATAGAAACAAATTTCACCTATAAAATGTGTTTGAAATCGCGTAAATATATCATTTTCATATTGAGAAGTACAGCTGTGACTCTTATGGTACTGACACAAAGAATAAAATGAATTGTATTACATGTTAAGCATTACCGGTGTTTCTCATATTTATTCTACTATTGGCCCCAAATCAAAATATGTAATTGATTTTGAACAATTTAATTCCAAAAACTAAATACCTATATGCATGACATTTTTCTTTGCAAAATTAAAATGTTATCATAATATACTGAATTGATAACAAAAACAATTTTTTCTCAACTTGTTTTATTTTATTGTATCTACCTATATTGGTGAAATATAGCTTTATTTCTTAAAATATTACCATGTATACGATAAGTATGTACAATGAATAATTTAGATAAAATTTGAAAAAAAAAAAGACAGTATGTATTAGTCGTGAAAGGAAGTCTCGCATTAGAGACACCATGACTTTAGATTTTTTTTTTTAATGTATTATTTACAGTCCAGCAATAGTAATAAAACGATGCAATAATAAAATAAAATTAAGCCTCGGCACCAGTCTTATATTATGTCATAATTTTTTTTTCTTTTTCTTTTTTAACGCCCAATAAACTTTATTGAAAAAATCAAATCTCAGAATATTACCATAGTAAATACAACTATTATAACTCACGTTCTCGGTCAAAACTTAAAATAATACGGATTCAGTGAAACCTAGACTTACGATCATCTTTGAATCGCAGTTCTGTTTTTTTCGCCGACCATCACTATTTACTTCCGTTTTCAATTTATATTCAACATTATACACTTTTCTACGCCACAGCACAGTGATACTTACGGCTACGGAATGAGTAAGAAATAGAGACATCAGTATCACAAGTGAAATAATTTCAACGTAATCAGTAATCATTAAGTTTCTTTTACTTTCCACTTAATAATAAGATTAGATGTAAAATAAGTGCAAAGCCGGCAACTAGGACTTACCTATTACTACGTTTTTTTTCTCCGCGATACTTAATTAACCGCTTTCGAAATGTATAGAAATCATCACGGACTTTTTTTGTCTGGTCTCTATGCGTGTTTACTGTTCGAGGGAAACACGAGCGTGTGCATACGGGATGGGTTCTGGGAACGCTTGATCACCCCCACCCACCAATGTTGTGATTCAGACCCAAAAATATGAGCCCCAGAGCAAGGAGCCCTTATTTTAACTGATATCGCTTAAATAAAATATAATGATGTCTAAAACTCGTCGAAAAAGGATTGAAATAAAATGTAAAATATTTGAAATTTTGTGTACAATTTATAACATTTTATTATTTTTCTAACAGTTGTGAGTACGATAAAGTTGGCTATCAATTATCCTGTTTTTCACGGAAAACAATGTAAATTATCAAATATAGTTGTTTTTTATTATACGAGAGGGCCCAAATCGAAAAAAAGGCCCGAAAATATTGTAGTCGTCCCTTGGAATCCAGGCGTGCATACGCCCATGATTGTTGTGTGCGTGCGTGTGCGTGTGCGTGTGCGTGTGTGTGAGAGAGGTAGTCGGTAGTACACGGCCGTGGTTTATTAAACACGAGGAGAGGCCGGCGGCGGCCGGGCGGTGTAACGACACGAACCGGTGGACCTTGAACGACGGCGGCGGCTGCTGTCGGATAGTCGGCGGGCCACCCGCGGGGGAATTATGTCATCACGACGACCGACCGACGTCTTATAATAGTAACATTATGTACAGCGTTACGGCGGAGGTCGGTGGAGGCGGTGGAGGCGGCGGTGGCGTAGACCGTCGCCGTCGTCGTCGTCTCGCAACAATCGTACTATTTAGTCGCGCACCGTCGTGATGTTTCGTTTCGTTTCGTTTCGTTTTGTTTTTTTCTTATACTTTTTTCGAAAGTAATACGCGGTGCTCAGTACCCCGCGCGTATCCGGTCCGTGTTCCGGTGCCGTGATATCACATCCGACGGACCACGTCTCTCGTCGTTCGGAACGAAAGGCGCGTCGTACACGGCCGACTCGACGATTTCGTCGCGGCAGCACGACGGCGACCGTTCGAAGACCGCGACGACGGTTACAAAACGCGTAGTTAATACGTTTAAACCGTCTGTCTCTGTCCCGAAATGTGACCCTCTGGTCACCAGCCGCCGTATGTCCCCCGGCCCTTGAATGCGCGTCCGCCTACCCTTCGAAAACCCTCGGCGCGGACGAGAACGGCGGCGCGGGGAGACGAGCCGCAAAGGAAGGAACAAAAAAAAAAAAGGTGTTACCTAATTGTGGTGGTGAGCGAACGAGAGACAAAACAAAAAAAAAACGTACGAAATAAATAATGTTTGACAATTATTATTCGACTCGTTTACCATCGTTATGATATTAATATCGATAAATTCGTAAAACACGCGTAATAATATGCGCGCTCGTAAAGTGGATAAACCAAAAATGTAAACACGCGCGCACATATTATCCTAAAACCGTCCCCGTCGCGTAGGTGTTACATTCACGTCGTCGTTTCGTACGAGTGCAGGTCTTCTACGGTTTCGGCTGGAAAAGTCTCCCGCCGTTCCGAGACGATTAATTATCATCGTCCGTGTACAGTTGTAATGGTACTGACATTGGTATGCCCCGCCGCCGTGGCGTTGCAGCGTGCCACGGCCTTCGTCGTGGATCCGTGCGTGTGTGACCTACCGCGCGTTTTTGACTATCAAATGAGCGAGAATAGGATTTTTTTTCGAGTAAAAAATCGTACACACACGCGCGCTTGATGTTACGTACACGTCGTACGTTCTCGTGCTCGTGTGTGTGTTGTGTGTTTTTTTCTCACGTATACGATCGTCGATCCGCGTCGTTCGAAACGAGATTCTAACGATCGACCGATCGGGTTTTCAATTTTTCACAATTGAAAGTGTTGCGCTGAGTTCACGTGAGATCAGTGGCACGATTACTGGTGAGGACTTGGGGGACTAAGCCCCCCCGTGTTTCCGATTTTAGCCCTTTCCAGATTACAGAAGTAATTCAAAAACGTAGTTTAAGCTAAATGTGAATAGATATTTATTTTACGCGTAAATACAACTCTGAGTAACGTTGGAAAACATTTGGAAAAACAAATCGTGAAAATATATTTTTAATAGTTTCGATGTAAACGTGCATCATTGTTATAAATCATCGGAGATAATAATTGACCGATTGGCCAAGATTGAAAGAAAAGTATCTTTAAAGTTATAATTTTATAAATTTTAATCATTAACACTAAATAAAATATGTGTGTATTGTAATGTTACTCAATAAATTCTACATAATATAAGGTGATTGATAAATGTTTGTTCTTGATATTGTGTTAGCGATCGATATATTTTTTAACCTTCATACACAAAAATATACTGGTGGTTCTAAAAGTCTTCAACTTTCCCCCCTCAAAAAAAAAAAAAATTCAGTTTTATTTGCGACACTGTGCGAGATCACGGTTCGATCGACATTATCGTAGCGATAACTATTGGAAAATGTGTGGAATCACTGGCCGACGAGCGTGTGGATCGTGGTGGAATGTGATATTACGTCGTCCGCGGCACAGCAGCTGATAATAATAATAATAATCATAAACACGGACGGTGGATGACGAACCGGTGGCGGCGTACGCGTGGGAAGAGGGAAGGGGAGGTTTTCAAAGCGTTCGAATCCCCGGTGAGATTTTTTCGCACCTCGTAAAAACCGTGAAAACGACACGATCCTACGAAAACCTCCGAACTAAAATATATTCACGGCGAATATCGTTTCGTCGTACGACTCGGAATATTTCTATTTACGAGCACCCTGACGATCACAACACGCGCTCGTGTGGTATAATACCAATGGCACTGATCTCTATGTCTAGGTATTGCAATTGCAATACCTGTTAAGGGTGGGTGTGTGGGTGGGTGTGGTAATGCTGCGAAACACACTAGGTTAGATCCACTCGACGGGAGGAATAAAAACGAGGGGCGGTTGCTCAGCCTATTGCGGTTAGGTGGACGGGTACTAGGTTTGAAGGTATGCTTATAATCAGGGCTGTAGTGGAGGATATAAGGCGTATACCTTCTGGTCATTTATAATAAACTCCGTATACCTTCTGATTAAGGTCGTATGCTCTCTGTTGTAGTGAAATCACCAAACAACATAAAGATGATGGTCATAAATATATTATTATCAATATTTTTAGTTTTAGAAAATCTAAAAATAAACGGTCAAATACGTATATTGTTAAAATAAACGATTTGTATAAAAAAGAAATGTATACATATAATTTAATACGTTATGGGCTATGGACGGCAATATACTGTAGATTGGATTATGAACCATCATCGACAATCAAATAACACAAGTGCTGCAATCTCTGTATTGAATATAAAAATTAAATTTCCTACCTAATGGTATAATATTATAACTCATAGTATACCATCCGCCATTTTTTAGAACTACGACGATGCTTATAATGCACGCAATACCTCTAAAAACTGACTTGAGCGCCACCGAGTAATACGGTGTTGCGCGGCACTCCGAAACTAAACGCAACACAGTAAAGGTCCCCGTGCTCGTACGGCGAAATCCGACGAGCTCCGGCCGATCTGCCGAACGGTTTGGGCACAGACGAGTTACGTCGCCAAATATTACAACGCGCTGCACGACTTGTATTTATATTGTACATATATACTCAGTGCACACACACGCATTATTGACACGTGACGTGAGTTATATTCCTACACGAAAACTACGACGCTATATTTAAATAATAAATTATATCGGTTGGTTCGCGTGCGCTAATGGCGTTCGGGTAAAAGTGACGGTTTTTTTTTTTTTTATTCTCTTTTTATTATTATTATTTAATACCATTTATATGTATATATATTAATGTAAATGAGATTTCTGATGCGAAACTGCATTGGTTTTAGGGCCAGGTTTTCGGTTCACAATACAATATTTCGAATGGTTTTTTTTTTTTTTTTTGTTATTCCCCCTTACGGCGGCATATTACACGAAAATCAATTTGCGTTCGCCCCACGCGTGGCATTCTTTGTGCTCTCGCGTAAAACCATTCAATTACAGGGGGGAAGATTGTCAGTCACTTTTTTCTGATTAAAAATCCCATTTAGTCGATACGCGTTTTCGTCAAATTTCTCCCACGCTCGGTCGTTTCGTGCGTTGCACAGCCATTGTGCGAGTAAGGCGAACCGTGAATTTGACACAGTACAATAGTAGTTACATCAAAAGCTGCCGTGAAGAAGAAGAAAAAAAAATTACAATACATTAACGCTCACGAACGTTATTATGTGATTAGAACTAAGCGGAAAAGTCACTAATTTTACGGTTCGAATTTCACTGTAAAACAACACACATTTATTTGGCCTCTCATTTGAAAACGGGTGATAAAAATATTTTTTATACATAAACGCCACGCGTTTTATGTTTGTTTTATACACGTCTTTAGACGTTCGGTGAACCAATAAACTAAACCGTCGCAATATTTTCAATTATTATTTTAGTTCGGATTATTTCCAAATCGTTACCCAAATTATTATGATATTCCAACTATACCGAGATGTAGACTGATTAAGACATGTTGCAGTATAAACGATATTTCGCTTTGTTTATCGGTCAGATCTCGAACGACTATTCGCGAATCAAAACGGCAATATAACGATATCGAAAGGTACGACATAATAATATTATTGCGCGTAACTAAAAATTATCGTACCTACCGTTTACACAACATAATATTATACGCGTTTGTAGTTTGCGTACAATTCTGCATATTATAATAGGTAATTTTCGAAAGCATCATTCGATCGAGATTTTGTTTGCAGACCACGGAAAACATTTGAAAATGAATTTACGATTAATATTTATACAGGATGATAATACGGACACGAGCTCGAAGAATCGAATAGATAAAAACTGCAGGATAAATATTTTTGCACCGTACTAATGTGATTTTGCTATAGCAGTTTAAATGGTGTCGGTGAAAAATAATATTCTAATTTACGGCATCAGTCGTATACTGATACACAGAGCGAGAATACTTGAAAAAAATAAAAAAATAACCTCGTGTATCACCCAATGCAGTGTAGTCGTGTAAGCTGTACAAATTTTTCGATTATTGTTCTTTGTATAATATAACGGATCCTGTATTTTTTTTCTCCTTGAAACGATTAGTATTTTTACCGTCCTACATTGGTAAATAATGACGTGTTGACTCGTGCGTTTTGACAATGCGACACGATTTTTTCCATAAAACGTCGAGAAAAAAATATTAATGTAAACACACAAGGTTAATACGTAATTGTTTGGGAGCGGGCGTTTTAAGAAATACGTCGAAAATAATTTACGAGTATTACGTTTATATACGTGTATGTATATTATATCGGATCGAGCACTATACGATTTCATTGTCGACACAGGTTTTACTGCTTTATAGGTCGTTTGCATTTGTACGGTATATTCTATACCGTCTCGGAGGACTCGGCGTATAATGGGAGGAAAAAAAAATTGCTCTTTAACATGAATAAATGTAAATTTGAAGAATCCATGGAAAGAGTTGGTTCGTTAAAGGAAAACATTACACACAATACGTTGCATTCATTCCGTACAGTATTTGTGTACTGCTACGGTATGACGGCTGCAGTAGTGTGTGTGTGTGTGTGTGTGTGTGTGTGTGTGTGTGTGTGTGTGTGTGTGTGTGTGTGTGTGTGTGTGTGTGTGTGTGTGTGTGTGTGTGTGTGTGTGTGTATTCGTCTAGCTGGCCCGTTTGTATTTGTGAAATGATTTAGTGGTACGGTTTGAAATCGCACAATGGTCTCGATAAGAAGAAGTCGTCGTATAATAGACATGCGAGAGACCATTCCGTTTTACTACCTACTAAATATAAACACGTAGGCACACAATATAATATAAATATATTTATATACGCAGCAGAGTGATATTACACGGGACCGTCGTCGTGTCTCTCATCGAAACGCCGTTCGGCCTCCTCGATTTCGCCCGGGACACAAACACACAATATAACGTATCGTTTAAAGTTTCCGTTATCCCTGTCGGACGCCGTGACCGATTCGAAACGTTTCGGTAAAGTCACGTATCTGCACCGCCGTGAAGACGGTTCGTTGGCCGAACGACGTGATGACGGCCGCCCGCGGCGCGGTCACGGCGCCGGAGATGATTTCTTCGAGCCCGCGTGTACACGAAACGGCGGCGGAATTCGGCACGTTCGCGGAGCCGGCGAAAAAAGTGAAAATCGCACTCGAAAGTCGGCGATTCGCGAGACGTATTAAATCGGACGACGGTATACGTACACGCGCGCGCGACGAAACCGTCCGGTAGGTACGGCGGCGTCTATCGAGAGTGCGGGACCAGAGAAATCTTTATCGTTTCGACGTCGAAGCGGACGACGTGCTTAACCGAGACCGCGAAAAATACACGTCTGCGGCCAACGTAGGCCTGCGCGGTTCTTCGACGACCACGAGTTGCGCGTCTGTGCATAAGGCCACGGCGTGGTCTCACCGAATATCTAGATTTCATATCGCAGACGTACGCGCCGGGCAGAACGCACCGAGCGTTAAATTATTAGTACACGTCGTGTTTTTGGGCGTAGTGTTATTATTTTCCAGGTGAAATAATATAATGGGCCGCGTGTTGTCGGTAATATAGTGCGGATCGTCGCCGTCCGTATAGTACGTATCGTACCACTATAGTACATACGGAGATCAGAGAATCTTTCTCTCTCTCGCACTCGCGTACACGAGAGATAACTATATTATATTACGACGCAGCGTGGAAGCGAAAAAAAAAACACAAAAAACTCGTTATGTGAAAATATAATATAATATATTATCAAATTTAAATCGGTTTTCGATGGTTTTTTTTTTATCCTCTTTCAAACTCCAGAAGTTTAAATTGAATATCTGGCGTACTCGCGTGGCCGTTATACGCGGCGGCGTTTAAATAATATGATTTCACTATTGGTCGCCGTGTCGATATTCATATATTATTCGGGACTTCGTTCACGTCGAGTGCGGCGTGACGCGTACGCGCGTTAATATTTCCGTGGTAATACGTATTATTATCGTGACGCGGACCGCTTCTCGTCTTGTTCGCGGCGCGGCATCGTCGTCGGTCGGCGCGGCCGAATCGCACTCACACACACACACACACACACACACACACACACACACACACACACACACACACACACACACACACACACACACACACACACACAACACGGGGAATCTGTCGTTTTTCACGATGCGTATTTTCGTCGACTACCCGTGCGTACTAGCGCGGCGGCGGAGGTGCAGGCGAAACGGCGGAGAAAAACGCGTTTTCCAGCCGAGCGGAATGATCGCACCGCGTCGTCACGTCGTCGTCGTCGTCGTCGTCACCCGCGTGTTCGTCTCGAGGCCGTGACGTACACACGGTGAGATAAATTCACTTGCACCGACATCCGTCGTTCGGCGAAACAGCGCCCCGTGTCGCGAATTATTTCGCACAGACGCGCGCGCGAGCATAATATTATATAGACAGAGAGAAAACTTAACCTAACGCGATCTCGCCGTCACCGCTCGTACACGCGTGTGTGAGTACGAACGAGTGCTTACAAGATATATAAATACATTATATATATATATATATGAATACACACGTATTCACGTCACGTTTAGCAGTTCGCCGCGTGTGTTGTATAGAATTAAAAGTTAATTCACCGAGTAAAACTGACACACAAGAGAGCATCGCGCTCGAATTATATTATATAGCTGCGGGTATTATATGCGTGTACGTCGTGTATGTGTGTGTGCGTGCGTGCGTGCGTGCGTGTGCGCACGTATTCTATATAGTACACCGAGAAACGTGTTTTACAGGCTGAAATACTGCGCGATGACGGAAAAACTAGACGTAATTTTCCTCGGCCGTCGTTATTAGAGAATGACGCACAGCGCGTGAAAATCATTAAGTATACTGTACGCGTAACACTAAACGTATGCATACAATGTATGAACGCGTTCGTTTTTAGACTTTTCGCCTTTTCAGTACTTCACGACTCGACAGCAAACACTCCAAGGCGATAATAATGTGCAACATCGATGCGTTGAGTCTACGATGTAATAATATAAATTTCACCTGCCGCGTTAACGGTCTTGTTCTAAGAGAGATTTGTACACACACACACACACGCACGCATACGCACGCGCGTCTGCGATCGCGTTGAAATGACATTCAAAGAGGTCAACGCGACAATCGATGCGTTGTCGATTTGAAAACGTGTCCAAACACAACGGCCTTTAATGTTTTTTTAATGTTTGCAGAGCACCGTTAACCACAATGTATTTTTAATACCGTCGCACGATATTAGTGCCCGTCGCGATAATAATGTTATCACAGCTTTTTTTTATGATTATTATTATTATCATCATTACTATTTTTATTTTTTTATCACGAACCTTTTCACTGTTATACTATACGAACGTGTTGTCATCGGATCATAAACACATAATGCAATGGTTTTTCCCGTGTACAACTCGAGCGTTTTGTACAAGTGAACGATTTACATAATACGCACACAATAATATAATATAATATATTATGTGCGTGTGTGTGTGTACAAACGTACATGCGTTTGCGTTATCTATACGTGTGCAGCGTATTTATTGTGTTTTATGCACTCGTCACCGCCGCAAACGTTTCCTCCGTGGCCACGACGAGAACGCATGCCCGCGTGATTGTAATACACTTAGGTGCGAGAATAAAAAAAAAAAAATCACACGTAACCGTCGCCATCGTTGCCGGAGCGGAATCAAAGTGTGTGTTATGTGCTGTGTGTGTGTGTGTGTGTGTGTGTGTGTGTGTGTGTGTGTGTGTGTGTGTGTGTGTGTGTGTGTGTGTGTATTATGTGTGTTGTGTGTGTATAGGAATCACGGTTGTGCGGAAAATACGGTTCCGGATAATTAAGCCCAAGATCGGTCATCACAAACTTCCAAGGTCTTCCGCGTGTCTTTGACCCGCGTGTACGTTTGTACGCGGTAGACAATCACGGCCGATACCGTGGCGCCGAATACGAATCGCGGTTTTTAGACCACCACTGCCCGTACGATTGAACGCACGACCGACGCATACGTATCACGAGATACACGTTCGTGATACACCCCGTATATTATAGTGTGTACGCGCGTGCGTATATGTACGTGCGCGGCGAAACCCGACCGGCGCGCCGGCGGGCTCGCGATAACACGGAAACCCGCGTGTGCCCGGAAACGTTTCGCGGCCTCGGCGGCGAACCGTACGGGTATTTAAACGATTCGTCGAACACGGACACGCGGGCGGACCGTCCGATCCGGAAAGCTCCTCGATCCCTTACGTCGGCGCGGTCGTGCGTGCGCGCACGGTTATCGGCGTGGATCCGTCGAAAACGTTTCTCTAGGATTTATTTCATTTTTCATTTGTTTTTATTTTTTCTCATACGTATTTGCGGTGCACTTCGTGTGCACCGTGATGTCCCGCAGGTGCGCGAATCCGCCGCGTATATTATGATTCGACACACGATCGATTTTTATAACGTCGATCCGATACCGACTGACGTCGTCGTCCAGTCGTTCTCGTCGGCGGCAATACGTGTTATTATCTGCGCACACGGGTATAGGTTACTATAATATTGCTACGTTATTATTATATCGTTATTATACGTTAGCGGGCTGCGCGTACGATTGCGAACCGAACGGTTGTACTGTACGAAATGTATAATTCACTCACGTACACGCGTTCTGCGTGGTTTTCGCGCGAATCGACGGTCGGTCGTCAGTCGAATAAAATGCGTGTAATAACGGCGCAAAACTGTGTACACACATCAGCGACCGGCGAGAGGAGCGCGTTACACGACGGAAATATTACGTGTAATAAAATCGTGCGCGTTCGCGGACGAGTGTCGTAATAATGACGTATACACACCAGCGGCGTATATAAGAGACGGGGGGGATAGTGGGCTACAGCCTCCCCCCGAAATCTCTCAAAATACATCGAAATTAACTTTAAACGTTTGCTGTATTTTAATAGTGATTTATGTTTATTTAGAATTTCATCCGACGGCAATTATGACCGTGTTGACGTCGACGTCGTCTCTTTAATATTATTTTTATTTTTTTTTTGATATTCTTTTTTTTATTTTGACTACCCAGAGAACAGACAAACCAAAAACCATTTAGTAATATCAATTAACAAATTTTATAGCGTTTTTCAAATCATTTTGGGACATTCTGTAAATTAAACGTAAATACAAACCTACTGTATCGTCTGTATCTTTTTAGTCATTCTAGATAGCAGAAATAATTTAACTCTGTCCATAGTATACAGCCCAGTGATGCCCAACCTTTTTTCTTCGGCGGGCCACTTCGGTAAACAATCATCTTCAAGCGGGCCGCAAAGTATAAAAATACAAAAATAGTTTTGCATATTAGACTTGTTTTCATACCTTTTATTGCCTATTGAAAAGCTTATGGATTGAGGTACACTTCGTAGTAACACATTAGTTTGATCAACTTTTAGTATTGGAACATTTCATTTTCAACCATATTTTTCATTTTTAGTTAAAGAAATACAAGCTCAAATTTCACATTAAAAATAAGTGTAAAGCATTTTTAAATACATTTTTAGTTTTATCATTATCATTATTATTGTGTTTTTGAAATAGGTATTTATTTTAAAAAAAAATTCATAAATTAATTAAAAAAATATTTTGTTATTATTTATCTTTTTTTTCATTGTTTTTATTTTAGAAAATTCGTAACGGGCCGGATAGAATACCTTCGCGAGCCACATGTGGCCCGCGGGCCGTGGGTTGGGCACCAATGGTAGAGCCCCTCCCGAAAATATTTTCTATATACGCCACCGATATACACGTACACTGTTGCACGTCGTGCTCGCGGGTAGTCGAGCGTTTTCGGGGCCGACTCTTCCCGTCGTGCCGCACACCCCGTGTGTTTAAACGTCGTCGACGTGGTTTGCGCGAAAAAAAAAATAAAAAAATAAAAAATAAAAAACTGAAATAAAAGCCCGGCTGTCACGTCATTCCGCACGAAACGAACGCGGGCGGGCCGTCGCGGTCGTCCCGGCGGAGAAACAATATAAATTATTATCGCGAGACGTTCGACACGTCGGATAATATAATATTATAATATAGCTCGCAGTGACTCACGGCGCGACGCGGGCTCGAAAACGCAACGTTTCGACGGGATTTGATTTGATTTTTTCTGCCGGAGAAAATTATACCTTTTTATCGGAGTTTTTTTTTTTTTTTTTCACTCGCCGTCGTCGTTTTGGGCGCACGAACAGAACGGAACGCCCATTGCTTAAACGGATTTAGAGTTTTCCCCCTTCAATCACTATTTCATATTTCGTATTATTATTATTATTTTTTCTCCCCGTGACGCTCTAGAGGTGGGACCCCGCCGCCGCCGCCGCCGCCGTTGCTGTAGTTAGCGCCTCTACTCACTCTTACACACACACACACACACACACACACACACACACACACACACACGCACACACGTATATACTATACTTACACATATACAAACACCTAAACATCTGGTATGTAGTGTGTGTGCGCATACGGCCGTATTCTCTTCCTCCTCACCCCTCAACCCTCATCATCCCTACCGCCACCACTATTCTGCTGCCGCCACCGCTGCAGTTGTTTCCACGGCATTTGAACCCACGACGAATCGTCGTCTCGCCGAATCGGCTCTGCGCCCGTAAAATACATAATGTGCGTACGCGCGCGGACTGGATGGCGTCGGCAACTGCAGCGCAAGCGGCGCCCTTGTGCCGTGTACAGCCCCTACCCGGCTCGTAACCCACGATTTTTTTTTTCCAAACTTATCCGGTTCACTGAGGCCTTTTACCGTTTTAACTCGCATTGTGCGCGCACCGCTCGTTCCTATACAATGTCGTAGTGAATGGATTTCCTGTGTGTGTGTGTGTGTGTGTGTGTGTGTGTGTGTGTGTGTGTGTGTGTGTGTGTGTGTGTGTGTGTGTGTGTGTGTGTGTGCGTGTGCGTGCGTGCATGCAATTTTTTTTTCGCTCTTCTACGCGCGCTCGTTTTCGATTTCCAATCGTTCCGGGTCAAACGACGCAGTCGACTCGACGATCATTATATTATAACTATTATACTGCGGCGTGGGTTACGAGATCTCGTTTATACCGAATTAATCATTTTCGACAGCCGCGCGTGTGTTCGTCAGCGCAGCGCACACGGCATGGCCGCGACACGAAACGCATTCTGAATCGGCGTTGCAGTCTTTAAATATATATGTATATGTAGTGTATTATTATCACGTTGAATCACGCGCTTGTGTGAGGAAAAAAAATATGATAAACGTTTCATCATTTCACAATCGCGACAGCCGGTTTACGAACCAATGTTATATGTATCCAAAAAACGTTACACTTCGATCGGTAGATAACTTCAATAAAACATCTAGGATTTCGTTGGATAAATCGTAATTAATATACCAACAAATATTATTATATACGTATGTTTAATGTTTACAGTTACGCCTGCACTTGTTTTATATTTTAATGTGGTTTAATTAGTTTCGTTTTATTATACCGTATAGCATTTTTTTTTTTTTTTAATTTTCGTTTCCAACGAAATGAATAGTTAATTAAAAACATGTTAGTTAAAGTTGTAATCGATTAGACGGACTGGGCAGTCGTGCTTGTAATGACGAGGAACAGCTGGTAGTTTTCTAGAATAAACCACTACAACTCATAAAATAATACACGTACCTACTGATTCGGACCACTGTATATATTTGTACCCCATTATGTCGTGAGATTGATTTAATTAGATTCTCTTCGGAATAAAATTGTCCGTTGAATATATCACTTAAACGTTATGTATACATTTTACATTTCAAAAAAAAAAAAAAAAACCATCAGCGGTGTAAGATATTTCTTTGAAACGTACATCTCCCCCGTGCGTATAATGTCAGAACATACATATATATATATATATATGTTGTCCGTATGTATGTGTGTATGTGTACGTATATATTCACCGATATCTTTTTTTCGTACGTTTTACGAGTGAAAAAACGTTGTGTTGTAATCGATGAGTTATTTTTAATGTTATTTAAAACTCGTTTTTTTTTTTTTTTGAATATCTGTTTCATGTATAAATTGATTGAATGTCACACCGACAGACGCCGGTTCGAGGAACGTCGTCGTCGTGACGGGCTAACCGAAGAAGAGGGGAACGAGTCATGTTGAAAAAAAAAACGAAAAAAAGATGACAAAATTATATTGAACGATATCCCACGGGGTTTTCGGATCGTTTTATTCGTTTATTTATTTTTTTTTTTTTCGTAGGTACACGTACTGATGGATACAAACATCGGAGAAATCTATTTTCCCGAGACGGTATTCCGTTTATTGGTAAATACACCGAGAACTGGTTCCGCAGTATAGTCGTAGGTAGATAATATATAGATGTGTACGGGACGTTTTTCGGACGCCGTGTACTGCGTGTCGTAACGCAGCGGGACGGTCTACGTTATGTGAGTGTACGTATATATTATAATATGATTGTGAGTTGGAAACGCGACTCGGCGAACCGCAGAGGAGCACGTTCGTACCCGTACACACGATCGATCATTATTTTCGAGATCACAAAAGCACAGCCGTTTTAACGCGCCACGGATATAATATTTTCACCCGATGTATACCTGTAAATTCTTCTGTATTTTTTTTTCTCTTTACAAGTAGTTAAACAATGACTGTGTCGTGTCGCGCGAGCGCCGCGAGATCATCCGAGAGCGTAATATTATTTCACGTCACATACCATAATATAATGTAATATATCCATAGCACACGCGCTACAGTCAAAAGTCTGCTGCAGCAGTGAACCGAATCTCACGTCACCGCGTATAGTACGGGCGTGCGCGCTCATACGATTGTCACTACAACAACAATAATAATAATAATAATAATAAAGTTTGTACTCCGAACCGACGAGACAGTCGTGCAGACTGTGCAAGTATACACGCAGGCCCGGATTTACCGACAAGCAAAATAAGCATTGCTTACGGCTCTCGAAAAAATTCGGCCAGTAAAATGTCCGGTATAAAAAAAAAATATATAAATGACTAGCTGACCCGGCAAACGTTATTCTGCCATATTAATTTTCAAATAAATCGAACATAAGTATAAAACATTAGCTTATATTATCTCACAAATATAGTATATACGAAAAAAAATGCATTAAAATCGGTCGAGCCTTTTCGGATAGGTACCTACGTTATTTCATATTATATTTATTTGATAGATTAAAAGTTTTCAATTTAACATGGTTTCGTATTAAATCTTATTTATATTCATTTATAAAATAATGAATTATATCGCGTCATTTGTAGTATTCATTCTCCTTCCCCTAAATTTGGAGAAAGACTATATATTATATAATAGAAAACAATTATCTTTTGTATATTTTATTGATGTTACTTATATTTATTAAGTAATTAATTAGGCCCATCTGAATCAGTTGCTTACGGCCCCCTAAGTACCTAATCCGGGTCTGTATACACGTAGAGAGACTCGGAGAGAGAGAAAGATATTCTGAAAATGAGACGGAGACAGATAGAGTAAGAGAGAGAGAGAGAGAGAGAGAGAGAGAGAGAGAGAGAGAGAGAGAGAGAGAGAGAGAGAGAGAAACGCCCCGCGTGTATCTGTGTAAACGTTTTGTACGCCACTACACGCCGTCGTGTATATTTACACGCGTGTGTGCGTATATTGTGTTATTACAACGACTACCTGCAGCGTCCGTTGTGTACACATGCATATTATTGTGCGACGTGTATACGATATAAATAATTATAATAACAATAATAATAAAATATTTTGTCGTAAACCAGATACCGGGCGGGTTCACGGGAAAATATGATTTACACGCGTCTTCGTCGTCGTCCTCGCGGTCGTCGTGCGTTTCCAATCGATTCGAATCGGGTCAACACGTCGCCCGATCCCCCGCGTCCGTCCCGCCCGCTTGCCGTAGCTTTTCGTTCCTCCGCGCGTCGATTCACCGTTGACGCCGAGCGCCTATTGTAATATACGTGTAAATAATCTAATAACATTACGCCCGTTTTAATGACGGACGAAAAACGGACTACCGTGTCCGGGCCGGCGGCGACGACGACGTGTTTAGAGAGAAAATCCAAAGACGCCGGCCAGCTACGACGACGACGACGACGACCACAACAGTCGACTCGCACGAGTCACTTTGTAAGGTCAGCACCCCGGACTTTGCTTGTAGACGTCGTTTTACCAATCTCCACGATTCGCCGCGGCCGATAGCTTAATAAACTTTGCGACAAATCGCACCGGCCACCGGTTCCGGGTGGTATAAGGCTATACTACTTTTAGATATAAAATCATAAAATATCTACCAAACAATACTTTGAACATAAGATAACTCATGATTTAATCTCATGATATATCTCATATACCTCATGATGAAAACAAAAAAGTTTTAAAAAAGTATTGAAAGAACGTTTGGCGTCAATGAAACTAGTCTGTTTTTCTGTCAACCTGAAACTTTATAGACGACAGAGTAATATTAAAACATTAATTTCTTGGTGACGTACAAGTCACAACATTTGAAACTATTAATATCGAATTTCAATAATTAATAATCTAATAGCGGTAATACAGAGATACCACAGCGAATACCACTATTTATGTATTTGTGTGTGTATTGTGTTTGTGTGTGTGTGTGTGTGTGTGTGTATACTTTAAAAATAAAAAATAATGAAAAAATTAAAATATAAACACGTCGGTCCGTGCGCTATATAATACGATCTCTCTAATATCGAGCTCACTGATGAAATAATACACTGCAGCAGGCGATATATAATTTTATGCGTCTCAGCGTGGCATATCAGTTTTAACTCATTTTTACTCTGTTCTGACACCAATAAATATGTACTGCCAAATATGTGTTACTATTGTTATTTACGACGCATTTTTGTTTCAAAATTTAATAATTCATCCCGCGGAAACTTTAAAACTTTTGTTTGCGCCTTAAATAATTTGCCATCCCTAAAATGTTTCCGACCGGGCTCTTTGCCGCCTTCTCAATCCGACACGACCGGCCGCTGAAAACTGCGTCAAACGCGTACTCCGTAATTATAGGGCATGACACTACTGTAGGGATGTATCGACTTGGTACGATTTATACACGCAAAAGGTAAATACCATCTAATCAGTTCGCCGGTTGTGACAGAATAAAACAGTTTTTTTTTTTTTAATAATTATGGACGTCGACGGTTTTAATCGACTGCGTGTGTGCACGCACGTGTATTTCTGACTCGCGCGAAAGACACACGCGCGACTATACGGACGTTATTGTTGAAACAACGATAACGTGAAATAATCGTCGTTTATCGTCGTCCCGGGCGGCACGTCGAGTAAAAACGTCGAGTCCGTGATCGGACGCGTTGTTGCAGCCACGGGATTCGAACAGATCTCGTCGTCGTCACGGCGTGCGTGCTCGGGTCTCCGCGCGATCGATAAAACCGTTTTATTTCCTGTCGACCGACCCGTGGCACACGCGACACAATCGTATTTTCCAACTGCCAGTCTCACGACGCCGCGAATCGTCTTCTTCTTCTAATGGCATTTTTTCTACTATCTAAGAGTTTTCGCCGCCATTACTACACTTCGCCACTTGTCTCTATCTTGAGCTGTCTCCCTCCAATTATCAACTCCAAAGATTTTTAAATCTTCTTCTACCGCGTCTATCCGACTTTTTCTCGGTCTACCTCTTGGTATTTTACCTATTGGTTTCCATTCCAATGTCACTCTAACTAATTCATTCTCTCGTCTTCTCATCATGTGTCCTAACCATTGTGTCCTTTGGCTTTTAATGAAGCTTGTTACTGTTGTTATAGTTCCAACATATCGTACAGCTCTCTGTATTGTACCTCCTCCGCCAATTCCCCGTTGTTTCGTCAAAGACTGCAGGTCCACATATTTTCCTCCATATTCTGTGTTCAAAAGTCCTCAGTTTTCTCTCTGTTTGGCCACGAATCGTATTTGAAAATTTTTTTTTCTACCCTTCCGACCCCGTACCGAACGTAGCGAAACATCATAATCGCCGCGGTCATTATGACACGTACACACACACGCACACACACACGCACAAACGCTATGTGCGCGATCGCACAGTGGCGCAACTAGAGTTCAAATCTTGGGGGTGCTAAAAAGGTAAACCGTTATATTGTTGTTATTATTAGGTATATAACAAATTTAAATTTTAATAACTGCACTGAATTAAATAACGAACATTTTTAAATTTGAAACAAACAATAAACAACTAGCAAGCTGGTGAACGAGGAAAACCCGGTATTATCACTTATTAGTTATTATTTATTACAATCGCCGAATCGCTGTCACGATTAAAGATACCACTATCATTAATCGTGATCGCTGTTGACCGTCTAATGCATGAACTAAGATATACAGGACTAGACACACAGAGCCTTATCAGCCGGTCAGACAATGTTACGAATTTCTCCTTTAAGTGGAACCTACGCTATCTAGTGACGAATTGGTTTATTAATGTTATTACTTGGTAACGAGTAACGTTGTAATATATTTTGGATAGAAGCATCAGTTAACATTTTCATTTCTTCATTTTTTTTACTTAGTTCAGATATCTTAAAAAATAAAATAACATTGTTAAAACTTAAAACTATAGATATTTTAAATTATAAAGACATTGGACTTGGGGGTGCTTAAAATAGAGTTGGGGGTGCTTAAGCACCCCCTAGCACCCCCGTAGTTGCGCCACTGCGATCGCAGTGTTTATCCGTCTTGCGAGACAGATGTGTTGTAACTCGAAGGTTGTGTTGTTATATATTACGAGTATAAGGTTTATAAATTCTGTTGAATAAATCATGTTATTATTGTTCAATGTGTACACGAGGCATGTGTATACGAACTAAATTATCGTGTGTACGTCTGTAATATGCGGGCGGTTTACCCTCTCTAATACGTACATTTATATTATAAATATATATATTTATTTTTTTTTTTTCATTTTTGTAATGGCCATCGGCGGTTCTTGTTTACGGAAAAGGGGTGAAAATGGTGATTTACAAAACTAAATCATTTTTATTATCGTCGGCTTATTGCGCGTCACGTTACACGGACCGTTTGGCGCGAATAATCTCGGAACGAATCGAAGATAAACGCGCGTGGATAAAACACGATACGAGTGTACCGCATTTAAGCTAATGAATCCGATTCCTCGCGTTTAACGGTGACGTTATTATTGCGGCGGTCGCGCGCGCGTACTCGAAAATCCACGGACCTTCTTCGTCCCGTCAACGTTTTACGAACACTACGGCCGAGTAATTACAAAAAAAAAAAAAAAGTAGTAGCATCAAAATTCGAACTAGCGCGTTTACTATATTATGTTCCGACGCGTTCGAAATGCGTTTCACTTTCGAATTCAAATTAGACGCGAGTGAAACGAACGCGAACGCATATTATTAATCAGCTTAATGCACTGCACAGTGTGTACGTTATAAAATATGTACGTATACGTATTTGTGTATCTTTGTTTATTTTAATCGCCGTTTCGATGTAAATGATAGCGCGCACTACTGTACTAATACGTGCGTCGCACGAACAGTATATTATCATAAAGGTCGGAATTGAAATGTATATGAGCCGTAATGAATAATAATAATTAGAAGGAGAAAAAAACGACAACAACAAATTAATAACGCGGTAGCTTATCTTTTGATTCGTTTAGGTCGTAACTGCGAAACGCTTCGCGACCGCATAATATATTACCACGTCCGTATTTATGTATATGATATGCGTGTACACATGTACTCGTACTTGTATATTATTATGTGCGTGTGTACCTATCGTATATATATGTATTTACTCGCGCGTACAAGCTCCTGCTTATCGTATGATAATTTCAATTTGGCGTGTTGAAGGTTTTTTTTATTTGGTTTATTTTTTTTTCTATTAGAAAATTAATAAATCTTCTTTTACGAGACGTCAAACGGACGGCGTGGCTTCGGGTGGTGTGTGCGTACATCGTGTAGACACATACACACACACACACACACACACACACACACACACACACACACACACACTTGTGTGTAGCCGAGAAGTGTATTTACGGATGCTACTCGAGACTGGCCAATAGGTCCCAAATTCAGTTAGGGTACGTAAAACAAATTGCCACATGCGAAATCGCATTAATAATATTTTTAAGTTTTAAGTTATTATAAGGTTAATTTAAAAAATTTTATTTTTGCCATCGGTAAAATCATAGCAATTGGTATCATATTTTTGGTCTATTAATGTCAAATTAAGCATATTATATTATTATAAAATATCTTTATCGAGTTTTATTTATTTGCTTGTTTGAATTACCCGACCTTGACTCAGATAAACGAATATTCTGTATAAGTATCTTACCATTACGATTTTATTTTTATTGTTTTAATTTATTTACCGAAATCAAAGTATACTGCAGTACTGCACTTTTATACTGTCAATACGATACAGCCGCACACATTGTTGATAATATTGTTTCGACAAGATAATTATATTTGACCTACAGCACAGCTAATCTGTACAGTAGTACCTAGTGTCATCCGTAAGATAAATTTGTTTTACGTACCCTAACCGAACTCGGGGACCTCGTTGGCCGGTCTCGAGTATCGTCCGCGGTAAATACGCGTCCGAGATGCTCTTATTATAATATACGCGCGACCCGGCGTGGCCGAGTGGTCCATTTTAGTGAGTCTGTTGCGAGACGTCGCGTGCGCGCGTGTGTAACAAAATATAATATAGGTACACACGTGCAGCCGTTGTACACGCGTTGCGCGGACTACGGCGAACCGAAACGAAACGGACGAGACGACGCCGGGTCGTCCGGCGCGCCGTCCTGTCGACGCTACGTTCGCGTCCGTACGCGAGAGACGTACGTGACCTTATGACCCGCACACACGACTCGTTGCACGCGCGCGTGTCGTCGCGGTAACGGACGCGGTCGCGGCGTAATATTCACCTCGGACCGACGTACACGTCGTCGTACGCGTATACGCCGCGGCCCGAGGGCGTCGATATAATAATATAATATTGTCCGGGCGCTTTCGCGTCTCGTCTTAGGCCCGAGTCGATACAATGCGCGCGTACGCACAAACGGACATTACAATATCGTAAAAAAAAAAAAATATGTATATATAAACGCATAACCCCGTCGTCGTCGCCGCGCGCCAAACGCCGTTGTTTGCCCTCGTTCTCGTAAACGAGAAAACCGAACAGAAAATAAAACATATATATATTATATGTGTGTGTGTGTGTGCGTGTGTATAAGACGAGAGGAAATTATAAAAACTGGTTTGAAAACGGTTCACGCGCGAAACGTCTTGTACGTTAGCCTCACAAACACAAACACGCACACGCACACGCACACGCACACACACGCGCACACACACACACACATACGAACGACCGAGTGTCCTCATATAGCTATTGGCACCCACGCCAAAGCTCGACCGCACGACCGCAGACCGTCGTGGAACGATACGCACGATGACGTGCGAGTGGGCAGCGAATCGTCCAGAAGCGCTATTTGTTCGTTCGATTTTTGTTTGGCGCGGTTTTTCTCGTTTTCATTACACTCGTTGTTTTCGTATCCGACGCGAAATCATATAGGTATCGAGGGCGTCCCTGACCCTATTTTCAGGGGGGGGGCGACTTTTAGACTTGTATTGCTGAGGAATAAAAAATAAACAAAAATAATTTAACTGTAATATTTAGGATTAGAAATAAATAAAAAATTTTTAAAATGAAGCACAAACTAATTAAAACTATTATTCTATAAAACAAAGTCTTTGAATCGTTTGTGTTCTGCAAATCTATCTATTATTTTGCACGCAATTAGTGTACTACGTGAACTGTGAATACTACGTATTCGTGTGCTACAATAATATCATTACTATTTCGTGTTTAACAAAAAAAAAAATTATCGAACGTTCAGTATCAGATAACGTGTATCTAAAAGTATCTATCGTTATAAAATCGATACGATACGAGCTGGGTGAATTCCGAGCGCTTCTATCAATATATTACACACCTATATCATAGTCTATGACTTTAAAAAATTTCGTAATTTTTTTCTAATGATTATTATAATATCGGTTATTATAACGATCACCCCATAGCCCCCCCAGAAACATGCCCTTCATAGGTATACCTGCTGCGCGGTGTACACGAGAACGCGACGCACATTCGCACACATATTACTTATCGAATAAAAGAGCGATACGAGCGTTTTGCGTCGCACACGTGTGTGCGTTTATCATGGTGATGAGAATTCGAAAAATCGCAATTTATTTTCCACGCGCAGCAGTGGCGACGCGGCGTGCGCTTCGGAGTTTCACAATTAACCGGTCTCCCGTGAAGCGGTAGCGACGACGGCGACGACGGTGGCATGTTTTCGTGAAACGTGATAAATCCAATAAACAAACACAGTGAAAATGGGACCTGCACTCGACGAATTCACACAAATTATCGCATAAATGCAACGTGCATACGACATGCATATACTCGTACACAGCCGACAGTCCCGTTTCTGGTAGATCCCTGTTATAGAGGCCGGAATAAAAATTCAAGACCGAATCGAGTCGATCGAAACGTACGCAAGCATAATATTCGATACATACGCACGAAGATGGTTCGAATCGATTATTGTATTCACACGATATTGTGCGTATTACTCGTGCCGTACAATCAAACGCGTGGAATAAAAAACGACCGTTATGAGCAGTCGTAAAGACAAATTATTAAGTCTACACGGTCGTGCGTCTTAAAATTGTATCGATGTTATTCATTTTAATAACGTATGAGTTTATTGGAAAAAAAAAGGAAACGTGTCTATTGCACGGTCTACACATGTCGTCCGTCGTCCGAGATTTTGAAGTTATGTACCGATATCGTCGGTGATACAGCGACAAGAACTATCTCAAAATTTGACGAAATGAGATTATTGCTGAAAATTGAAAATAAACTCCATACGGAAATATTTTATTGGAGACTTTTTTTAATTCGACAACTGGTTGCACTGTCAATAACGAAAATGATAACAAGACGTGCATTAAACGTAGATCATTGGGAACATGTTTTTTGGTGTTCCTGAAAACCTTCATGATATGACATAGGTGTAGATGCTGTAACAGCCAACAGTATATTATATTATAATATATATATACTGTTGGCCGTTGTTTAGAGCTGTGATTATGTGTGTCGTGTACAATACATTTTCGCCGGAAAATTCAAACGTGTCCACCACTTTCGAGAAATGTCCGATGCCCGACGATAGACGTTTCGCTCAGTGTCGCAACTTGATAATAAGGGGCCCATGAGAAAATGTCCAGATTGGGGCCCTTAACTGCTAAAAAAAAAATAGTCATTAACGATATTAAGTACCTTATTTATTATAACTATAAAAATATTGTTTTCTCTCATGTCAATATGCGTGTCACATGTCACATGTCAAATTATTTTTTTAAACTGTTTATTTATTTAAAATTTACATAATTTTTTTTTATAAAATCAAGTATAAAAATTAATTTTTCTTGTTTTTACGGCGACAAAGTTGTTAATTATTATGTTTATATCCAAGTCAGCTGTTTTTTCTTTTTCTATGTTTAATATACTGATGTTGGAAAGACGATCTTGGCCAATTGAGCGTCGCGGGTAATTCTTTATCGATTTTAATTTCGAGAAAGATCTCTCTGCCGAAGCAACTGTTACGGGTAACGTGAAATAAATAAGACATGCACTTTTATACATCACTGTATGCAGTGCTAAAATCATTTTCTAAAATAAAGATCTCGGAAATTGGGGCCCCCAAAAACCGGGGGCCCCTGTGAATCGCACACCCAACACTCCCGATAATTGCGCCACCGACGGTCGGGTCAATATCGTAAGCAGTGCGAGACGGAGACGGTCGCAAGATTTACGGGCGCCGGATTCGCGGGCGACGAAGAAGTCTCGACGAGAATAGTGGATCGAGAGAATAGTGGTAGCAGTGCGAGCGCGATGCGTATGACGTTGTGACGCACGTTCGCCGCGGAAGAACGGTGCGCGCCCCGAGCTCGTTTCCGGATGCGAATAAATCAAGTTCTGGGCCGGCGGAAACGGCGAAACTGCCACGCGACGCGGTCAAGTTCAAGGCAGTGCCCGCGTATACGCTCGTACACGACATGAGATCATAATAAACGTACACACGTGATGTACGTAAACATGGTCGCGCACGAAACACGACCGTGCCCGTATGCACGCGCGCGTCACCTTGTGGAAAACCCGACGAAAAACGTTCGACGTCTTTCGTGTCGTGTCCCCCTCGCCCCCCTTTTGTCGCGTTTTACGATTCGTATTCGTTTCGTGCGAAACGATCGCGATAAAACGACGCCACGTTTTAGCGGAACGGTTTTTCAATACCCTCGTGAGGATACCGTTACACGGGGGCCGACACCGGTGACAAGAGGTATACGCGTCTCTGCACGTCCGGCGTCGCGCTCTCGTGAGATTCGTCACGACGACGCGCCGTCGTCGTCGCTGCGCGCGGCGAATAACGTCGTCCGAACCGGTGACCGGTTACCGGGTAGTACGTAGTCGGTAAACGGCACGACGCGCCGTGGCGAACCCACGTAATATGCCCGATGTAATATGTCCGGTCGTACCGGAAAAAAAAACAATTATATTCCGGCGGCGTGAACACCGAAGCCGGAAAGTGCTGGTTACAACAGATATTATAGAAAAGAAATCGCGAATTATGCACTTTTTCTGGTATTGAAATTATTTCTTTATACGTTTTGCAATGTCGAAAGATTTATTTAGACGATAAAAGCACTCGTATTTAAAGACGACATCGCGTTATAATTTTCAGTAATCTTTGCACAACGAAGACCTAGCTCAGAGTTACTACTATGCGTACGATAGCGAAACGAGTAGGTAGCATATTATCATCATAATGGATGTACATAAAATTAAATTTGACGACGAAGATTCTCGTTTGATTTTGCGGAGAGAGTCATAAACGAATACGGCGAACGACCGAGAAGACATGCTATTTTCAAAGCAACCGTATATAATTATTTTAGATTCTGAGCGCAGCGAAGGATTTTTTTTTATATTATTTTCAGCGTTTTGCATTTTAAAAACTAAATTATTTCTATTTTTTTTTTTTATTGAAAAAAATTATTATACAAATTCGTCGATAAAACGGGTGCAGAGTGTTTTACATTTTCGGCATCGATTATGAACAACGGCCGTGGTCGTCTTGTGGCTGTGGAGAAACACGTCAACACGCATAACGCGTACACGTATATTTGCTTTGGAACTGCAGTCAAACTACCCCATTCGGTGGAAGTTACTGTTATTCTTTGTGGACGCAACGGTAACATTTCCGTCCGAGTCGAGAATACAGTCGTTTTGATATTTTTTAATTATGTGGCTTGTTTGTTTGATTTGTTGTCGCACGCACGCTCTGCACACAATATAACGTGGTTAATCCGCAGAGAAGACCCTAAAAAATAAAAAAATAAAAAGTAAAAAAAAATTACTCTCGTCGTAATCGTTACGGGTCGCGTGCTCTGCGGAGTCGGTATATACCTACGTCATGTTTTCAAACGTTTTAGTCCGTTTTTTTTTCGCCCGTTTACGAATAAATATCGTATATATTTTAATTACAGACCGTAGGCGGAACACGAGTTGTGCAAACACACGACAGAATATAAACGTAATGTCGTAAGAACCGTCCGAGTGTCTAAAAAACACAGATACGTAGGTATATTATTCGTGTGTGTGTGTGTGTGTGTGTGTGTATCGGTTAACCCGACGCGGAACTGGTTGTATCGCGTTTTAATTGATCATCTTCTCGGATTTCAAAGCGTAAATATACATTTTCGTGCGCATTTTAATACGATTCGTATAATTTATTTTCCGCGGCCACACCCGTCTAGATTAAAAACGAACGGTCACGTTTTATCGTCGAATCCGCCGGAATCGTTCGGAAACTATCGCATTCATCACCCCGCGACGGGATCGAAAAACAAAATGTGCAATTAATCCGCGCGCGCCGCAGTCGAAATAATAATAACATCCACAATAATAATAATAATAATGATAATAATTGTTATTATTGTCATCGTTCCGTTGTCGACCCGCGGAGAGAGAGATTACAAAAAATACATCACCGCACGTCCGGAGTAGCAGTATATGAATATAATACACGTTTTGAAATACGTCGTCAAGCCGCGGCGGTTTAACGCGTCTGCTAAGCGCCAGGTGACCACTGAAAATCCGCTGACGATTCGTATTTTCGTACGCGTGCACTCGACATACGCTCTTTCGACGATATTATCTCGGTTAACGCATTATTAATATTATCGTCGTCGCGGGAGGAAAAACGTCTTTTTTGTTTTGTAGACTAGCGCTCGTGGCCCGTAATCCCGCGAGAGATCCCCCAATAACCGTGTTTTTAAGGCCGCTGTGTAAATGTCGTCGTGTGGACGAATACGCAGTAACGTCGTTGATTTTTGTTTTTTTTTTTTTTCGTTTCGAACGGCTTGATTCGGGCAAACAAACGAAACTCGCAATAATGCCACCCGATAATAATAAATATTATTTATTTTCGTAATTTACCGAATTCACCCTCCTTTTAATGAATAACGGCCGACGGCCATTAGAAGAATGAAAAAAAAAAAAAAAAATGAAAATAATACTGAAATAAAATAAAATAAACGGTTAGCGGGGAAGGGCGAAACGCCGCGCATTAGTTTTGTTTATGTACACACGATATATAGCAACAAATTGCGCGTCGTCCGCTATTAAAATGGGGAAGAAAAAAAAAACCGTTTCGGAAAACTCGTAATAACCGTCTTCGACCTAACCTTATTCCGCGAGCGGTTCGGCGCCGCCATTATCGTCGTATCGAGTATTACTATTTTCACTTCCGCAAAACGAAACGAAAAATACGGTACTACGTTCGTATATTGTTTATTTTTCCACTTTTTTTTTTTCACCGTAGCCGACCGCGTTTCGTGCTTTTTTTTATATATATATACGTATATTTCATATACTGTCACGTATAATTTTCCTTTTTACCATTTATCCGTCTACGTGCGTTCGGGCAGTATAATAACGGTAATGCGTTTTGTTGTTTTCGACGAGCTCCGTCGTCGCCGTCGCGACGTCGCGAGTCGTTACGACGACGACGACGATGACGACGGCACCGGCCCGACGGACACCGCGGCGGGACCCGTCGAGGAACTCGGGCGTTATGCAAACGCGCGGTGACTTTTTTTTTTTTTTGTTTTGTTTTTCGAACCTTCCCCTCGCCCTCGGACTTTGCACGGAACACCGCGTGACCCGCCGCGTAGCACCGTGTGCGCGGAATTCTCGACGACGCGACGCGAGAAACCCTCGTCGCGGACGGACTTTTTTTTTTTTTTCCGGCGCCGTCCCGCGCGACAGAAAAACGCGCCGGGCGAAACGTGTGTCGGAACAACGACTGTCCGTGGCCGTGTAAAAATCTCGTCCCGGCTCTCGAAGATTTCACCACGACATTATCGGCGTATTGTTAATGGATCATTGTATTTCGAGTGCGATCGCCGCGGGTCATCACCCAATTCTTCGTTGTGGGCGGGCCATGCGATCGTGACGCGACAACGTTACGTCGTCGTCGGCCGTGTGCCGGAGTGGACGTACGACATAACGATATTATATATATTATATATATACGCTCGTACTTATAAAATATATAATAGTGTATAATGTTATGTACATATATTATATACGTTAAAAAGTCAAAATGGTGGGGGACGATGACACTGCGATGAGACGTATACGTGTACGGTGCTAATGCAGGTGTATATGCATATATTGTAGTATAGACATAGAAGTGTGTGTGTGTGTGTGTGTGTGTGTGTGTGTGTGTGTGTGTGTGTGTGTGTGTGTGTGTGTGTGTGTGTAGAATAGGTGAAGAGATAGTGTAGCCGTGTACACGTATGCGTGGAGAAAATGTCAGAAAGAGAGCAAGAGAGAAGGAGCGAGAGACGGGACAGAGACAATACGGGCGAAACGCGTGTGTAATAATGAAGCTGTTTAGGTCATTCGCTCGGAGCGCGAGCATAACGAAAAAAAAAAAAAAAAAAAAAGATCGTAACTAGTTTGTCACAAGTTTTCTGACGAGTCATGCTCGCAGCGGAGATGGCGTGGCGGGCATAATGGCTACGATTTTTCATTTACACTACGTATTCCGTATGTGCAGCGTATTATGTATGACGGGAGCAGGGCGTACATACGTGTGCGTGTGTGTGTGTGTGTGTGTACACTATATACACGTACACACGCACACCTGCATGTGTATATTATGTGTGCGTGTATAGTGTACACGAAATAATCATGGTTCATGGCTGTACAATAATTGAACTTGAGGCCGAAATGAAAAAAAGTAAGCGCGCCTGTACACACACACACACACACATACACACACACACACACACACGCGCGCGCGCGCGCGCACGCACACACACATACACACGCTCACAAACACTCACGCACGCAAGCACGGACACGACACAACTATACACGAAGGCTGCGTATAGATTTGGAGGCCACAAACACTGGGCGAGGAAGACGGTCACGATCGTTCGTCGTCGTGCACTTCCATTCAGCAGGAACCGCGCCGCGCCGCCGCTGTTGGTGTATTGATTTAGATTTTCTCGTCCGCCGCTTATATTATGATGTAAAACCTGTTTGTGCGCGTGCGTGTGCGAACCATATATTATACACCACGCTCGTATACCTACGACCGAAAACGAAAAAAATAATAATAATAATAATAAAATCGAGAAAGTAAAAAAAAAAAATAAATAAAAAAATAGAAGATATGGCTCCGATCTTCTTCAAAACACGTTTTGTATTGCACTCTGCGAAAATAATAACGATTGTAATTGATGTGTCGGACTCCGTCGTCGGATCGACTACGCGCCGTATAGATACGGAATGCGTGGATACGGTATTACGAAGGTACGCGTTCGCCTCACGGGCGTAATAATAACAATATGATTACCTGTAATTTAAGTTGTTTTTTTTTTTTTTTTTTAATTCTTTTTTTTATATTTCTTTTAGAATATCACCACCACCGCGACGGCATCAGCTGTAGTCCTGTAACGACGTCCCGTCGGGTGGCGTGTAATAACTCATAAACACTTCATTTCCCAAACAATAGAAATTATTAATTTAAAAAAACAAAAAAAAACCTAAATAACACGGTAAAAAAAACGTCTCTCCTCGGGACGGGGTAACTTTCTACCACGCGTCCGATTCGTCGCTCGAAAACGTTCAGAACGCGTTTACACGCGTTCAAAACGATCCTCGAACACGCGCAACACTCGGTGCCGTGTAATTCCGCGGCCCGGCCGGTGAAATCGAAAAAACGACATCGGGGACCGTCGAATCGAATCCGGTAAAAAATGACCGAGTATGCCGAGTACGAGAACTGCCCGTGTGTTCGCCGCAAGTTTTCGAAAAATTCGCGTGTACTTGTGGGTTATACAAAAAAGCTTATGAAAATGAAATAATACACACAGTATCATCGCGTCAAACCGGTGTTTGTCCACGTGAAATAAAAACGAATCGGTTTCATAAAACGTACGTATACACCACATGGCCGTAGAGAGAAAAGTTTGGGCCCGGGAGGGAAATGCTTAAGGGCCCCTATCAGTGGTGGTTCCAGGATCCCCGTAAAAATCTCCCACGACCGAACACATTTCAAATATTTTTACATTTTTTTTATTTTAATTGACAAAGTGAACATACAAATTTGTAAATAATTTTAGTTTTTTTTAATTAAATTGCTTTTTAAATCATTTTACGTATTTTATAATATTACGTTACATTACACGATAGTTATAAAATACATCTATGATATTAATTTTTACAAATTGATGCAAATAAGTTCCAGAATGTTCGCGGGCTATCGTTATCTAGGGGAAATCCGTATTCCATAGCTGTTATCGGTGCTCGCAAACGTTCGTTTTCACCGCCAGTATAACAGTATGCATCGATAAAAAAGGGTCAAATAAAACAATTTGGTTACAATTTGCAGGATAACTTTAACGTGTTCGTCTGCCTTTACCCCCTTTACAGTTCAGGTGTGGGGTTCGTCCCGAACAACATCAATTACTTTTTCTCGGTAATTCAATATACATAATAATATATGCACATATTATATTATCGTTTGGTTAATATACCGTCAGCCGAAATTTGTAATTAAGCAAAAAACGACAGTTTGAATTCAATAATTAATTAATTACGGTCTCTAGTTTTTAACGGCCCGGGAGGAATCCTAACCTCACTCACCCCCCCCCCTGTGGACAGGCCTGCGTATATTATACGACGTTCATGAAAATTTGTCGTTTTTACGACGGTGACTGTAGTCGAATAATGCTCGACCGTGCACGTTACACGCAGCGGGTAGGTTGTATTAATTATTCATTCTCGGACACCTCCGAAAACGAATCGATGACCCGCGACCGCATCGCGACGACGGGATACTTCTTCACGTACGCACGCTGCGCCAGGGGTGGATCCAGAAATGTTCTTTGGGGGGGGGCGCACTTTTCTAACTACAAATTTGTCCATCATCTGATCGTTTATTAAATTATACGTCTTATAATCGTAGGTATAGATAATATAATAACAAAGGATGGCGATAACAATTTAAATCTGTTGTACCAAGGTACACAAAACACATTACACAAATTTAGATAGTTAACTACTAACTATATTGCCAATAATGGCTTAACATTGGAAAAACGTTTTTTTTTCTAAATTTGGGGGGGGTCGCACGCCTCCTTCGCCCCCTCCTTGGATCCGCCCCTGCGCTGCGCTAGGTGCGTGTGTACGTCACGCGCCTCCCCGTACCCGTGACGTCGTCTCTGGCAGACCGCATGGACCGCAACGGCCGACAAAAACAATCACGTTACGATAATGATATCACGTCCGCGATTATCGCTGCCCCACGGACGTGCGATTACGCGGCGACGGCCTCCGTACGAACGACGACGTGTACTGCACGTGTACCTACGATACGTCTCGTCTCGGAGGCGTGCGGCGCACGATCGATCGGCGGCGGTGTAACTGCGTTAGTGCCCGTCGTTTCGGTAGCGCGCCCGGCAAAACTGTCGATTTCAATACGCGCGTCGGCTGCCGGCTAGCCGAACCGCGTGCGCAACGTTGTTACATTATGTTATTATTTCGACGGACGGATTGGGGGGCAGAAAAAAAGAAAATAATAATAATAATAATAATAGTAAAAAATGAGTTCGGCCGAAAAATGGAATAAAAAAAAAAAAAAAACAACCGAAGACATGACGGTAGGTCAGTGGCATTGTTGTACGCAATGGCGTATTTAGGAATTTTGCCAGGGGGGGTGATGAAATAAATAACTCACAGACTCATGGGGAATTCGCCCCCCCCCCACATACAGGTAAAGTACAAAATATTTTCAATAGCTCATGGATATTTGAATAAATGTTATTTTGTTTAATTATTTATCGGGTAAACACTTGTGCATAGAAAATATTACGCAGAAGAGTACAAAATTACAGTACCTACACGATATATAGGTAGGTATATGGTTTTGTTGACCTATAGTCGCGTAGTGGGAAAAGACCTATATCAGAGTGGTTCAATTACCACGGCTGGAAAATTTAGAAAACAGACATACTTAAAATGAATAATGTATAGAGAAAACTTAACTATAAAAAAATAGGTCCAGGTTGGGGATCTATCCCCCATATCCCCCCTCCCCCGTAAATACACCACTGGTTGTACGCTCGTATGATAGTATAATAACATGTAAATGCGACCAACGTGTACGCAAATACATGGTAAACGTACGTACACGGAGAGACGGACACACGGCGGCAACGGGTTGTATATGGTTTTGTTTTCGCCGGTAATTTTGCCTTCCTGTCCATTCACCCGCGATTGGTTTCTCGTCATGCTCGTGCGTTTTCTATTGCACGTCATTCCGTCGTGCTACCGCCGCCGCCGCCGTTACACATCACGCGAATCGCGTACGCCGAGGCTTTCAAGGTCACCACCACCGTCGGTTTTATATATGTATAATGTATATACATAGGTACGTCGTACGCGCGTGTATACACGATTCCCTGTAGATATTGTATAATCTGTCGTGATATTGAACGTGACGCATTAAAACGTCTATTATTATACAGCAATGTACGTGTAAATATATGTGTGTATGTGTGTGTGTGTGTGTGTGTGTGTGTGTGTGTGTGTGTGTGTGTGTGTGTGTGTGTGTGTGTGTGTGTGTGTGTGTGTGTGTGTAAGTAATATATTTTCCGCTGCAAAAGCAGCAGCGGCGGCGGCAGTGTCGCGCATTGCCTTACAAAAGAGACGTCAAGCGAGATTTCCTATATACGAGCAACGCAATTTTTTTTTTTTTTTTTTTTTCATAATCATGATGTCGCGAAAAAAATTGTTTTGTCTAAAAAAATAAATAATAAAAAAAAAAAAGTCACGTAATACAACGGGGTCGATTTATAATAGTGGTCGACACGTCCTACACACGTCCGTAGATGTGTGCGTGTGTGTGTGTACGATATATATTATATTATATTATCATTATATACATATTATTATATAGAGGTACACACGTTGGTTTTTGTTAAAACGCTCGCGCGACATCGGTTGGACTACATGACGACGTGTATTATAATTATTATTATTATTATTATTATTATATTGCAAACGGGAGAAAACAAACGGTCGTTCAACTCGCCGCAGTGGGGAATATAATGAACGCGAGAATTTTATTTCGATAGTTACCGGAAACAACCGTGTATAGGGTATGTATATATTCGCGTGTGTACGACGACCTCGTGTCGTTTCCTCTTGGCAAAAAAAAAAAAAAAATTGTCGTCGTTATTGTTTTATTAGTTTGTCGCGTACGTGCGCGCCGAAGGTATGGTGCACGTCATATTATCATGTACCGCCGGCATATAGGAATAACGTGCTGGTCGCTGCTCGGCAGGCACTCTATACATTATGTGGTATATTAACGCGCGGCCGTTAAAGTCTTCGCATGCGTCTAGCCGCCAGCCTTGGCGCACAACAGTCGAAAACGACTAGGTGACGTAAGAAACGAGTAAAACGCGATTTAAAACGATTTTCTTTACTCGTCGATACGTCAAAGAGATATTAGAAAATAAACACGAATTCTTTGGAACAGAGTTGCAGAATAATTAGTCATTAGACGATATCGCGAATATTTATTTCTACTTTATAAACTACTATAAATTTACCTATCCGATATTGAAAAAAAAAATGGCGAATATTATGGAAAAGACAAACCACTAAATTAAACCAGATCAACAGCACAATATTCAGGTGGGAAAACCCTAACCTACACCGAAAAGACGAAACAACCATAAATCGCCTAAGAATCGGATACACCAGGATAACTCACGGATTCCTTATGTCAAACGATGAACCCCCCTCATCTGCGAAACTTGCAATACACGGATCACAGTCAAACACATCATCACAGAACGTCACAAATACCAACAGGAGCGTACAAATCTCAACTTGACGGAAACACTTAACGAAATTCTCGGATCAAACCCCGATCAAAATATGAAAATCAGTACCTTTTAAAAACTAACTAACCTTATAGAAAAAATATAATTTTAATTGTAATTAGAATTTACTAATGACCCTTGCTGCCGTGTTATATATAAAGAACAGTAAATAAAAACAAAAAAAATTACCTAATTAAAAATTACATTGAAAATTATAAGGAAATACGTCGCATCGTGGATAGAATAATGATACAGGAAAGTTCGTCCTTTCGGTCTAAAACAAGCTCTGGCGACGATGGGTGAAAACATCGGTGGATTCGATTTCACGATCGGATCATTGAGCACACGATAGTTTCGTGTGATCGGTACAATTTTAAATTCGAACCCGATAATCGACTCGAATACGGAATAACGTTTGTTTGTACCAGTGATGTAATGATTTGTTGCAACTTTCAGGATCTCTGTCATCGTTACTTTCGCAGAAATGACTAAAACGCTAAATACCGTTGTACGAAATCTCGTTGACATTTTTTATTTTTTGGTGTTTTTCTCATTAAGGGAAAAACTTTTGAGGACAAAGGAAGACGACCTGTTTATACAGTACCGATACGAATTGAAACGTTTTATGCGTAGAGTGTAAGTAGTGGTTAGAACGTAACTTTTTAAATGTCTACCAAAAAAAGCGCTAACGGAGGAAAAAAAACGGAAAACGTCATTGTAAAACCAATTTTAATCTAAAAATTCAAGCTTTCAATCGATACGCGCATCCTGGACGTAAAGTAGTAAATTGTGAAAACCGTACGAAAAAAAAAAAAACTAAACGTTCAAAACGTCGTCCGGACGAATCAAAAGAGATATATGTAGCCACGGCCTGGGGACCTAACATCTCTGAAACAAACTGGAGGAAATGGGAGGCAGTGCAAAACGTGGCAATACACGCACTGCAACAGGCTCCCCATACTTTGTCAGCAACAACACACTCCTAAAATCCGCAAAAATTAATACCATCAGAGAAGACACAAGTGGAGCATCGAGAACCCTATACCACAAACTCAACACTTTAACTTATCCTCATCTCCGAGAAATAGCCGAAAAACAATCAATAACTTTAAAACTATATAAATAACACGCCTAATATCCCAGAACCAAACAACCCGATCTGACCTCACACTGCTAGGAGAAAGAGGCCACGCCCGAAGCTCTTTCATAGGCCTTCGGCCGACGAACTATCGCCGGCAAAACGTAAATGCGAAAGAGAGTGTAAACGTCACGTTTTTCACGGATGAAAAAAAAAACAATACGGACGTTTTTTCAGCGGTTTCGGTTTTGACGCGCGGGGAAATTCGGGTCGTTCGCGCCGTTCCACCGTCGTCGAAACGAGGTGAGACCGTGCACGATAAATCACCCAGCTCTAACCACTGCCGACTACCGCGGTATATACCGCGCGGTTCACGAACGCGGTCGACGTTTTCATGCGCGTGCGTACACGGACCCGGTATTATACGCTCGACTCGCCCGCCGACCCGTGCGGCGCGCCGAACCTGTTTGAACCGCGCGCGCGGACAACAGCCGTCAGCTCGTCGCCGCGGCGATCGTGCCCGCGCCGACGACGCTACGGCGCGGCGGCGGTGACAGTGGCGACGGCGGCGGCGGCACGACGGCGAAAGACAGTACGTAATATAATATAATATTATATATTATTATGTGTTCGTATGTAGGTGAGAGATGACGAGTTGAAAATCGTGCGATCGTCTGTGAAACGGCGTGTTGAAAAATATGAATACGTACGATATACACGTGTACAGGGTGATTTTTTAAGCGTGCCCATTTCCGTTTTCAACGCCTCGTCACGCGTACGTTTGAATTTTTATTTTTTCGTTTGACATTCAATTGTATGGCCAAAATATATCATTGTATAATAATTGTATGCAGTTACGGGGGGATCCGCGGGTCTTGCTTGACCCTCTCCCAGAACAAAACGAAATTAAATTTACTTCTGAAATGAAATGCACTACCTATATAATAACATAATAATTATATTTACAAGATCCCAGACTCGAAATACAAAATATATTATAAAATTGCATTTTAGAAGTCATAAATGACTTATTACGTAAGAATAGAGGAAGAATATATACGTATACATACATATTGATGTTATATTATGTCATGATTTGTAATTCATCGATAATGGTGAAGAGGGTTACTCGGGATATAAAAACATTTTTTGAACCTCCCCCTTCCCAGAAAAAAGTTGAAAATACGCCACTGTTTGTATGGAAAAAAAAAATTAATACGTCATTCACTAAAATTATTCGCCAATACTTGGATTTCTAAAGAGTTTTACTTATCTCAAATCGCTACTTTTGTACGAGTTTAGGACGATTTATTATACATGAATGACAAAACGTTTTTGCGGCCACTCTCGCTATGTGGTCCTATAAAATACGGGAACGCGTAAATCATCCGAAAATATTTGATCAGAAACGTATTTTAACCGAAAAATATTTTATCCGAAAAATATATTACCAGAAAAGTATTTTGTCAGAACTGTATTTAATCCGAAAATTATTTCAGTCGATCCGTATTAAATCCGAAAAATAATTCGTCAGAAACGTATTATTTCCGAAATTATTTTGGACGAAAATAATTTACCCGAACGTAAATACTTTGAAAATTTTGTAGTCGAAAAATATTTCATCCGAATCATATTTTATCCGAAAAATAATTCATCAGAACTGTATTTTATCCGAAAAATATTTCATCCGAACGTATTTTATCCGAAAATGTAAAAAACTTTAGTGTGGATGCGGGTTTTGAACTCAGTACGATTGTCGACTAGTTTACTCCTTATTCCAATGCACCATCGTAAAAAAAAAAATTGATTAATTGTTTCATTTTTAAATAAATCCTATTTTCGGATAAAATACGGTTCGGAGAAAATAATTGCGGATGAAAAGTTTTTCGGCTAAAATATGGTTAGGATGAATATTTTTTCGGATTAATTACGGTTCTTACAAAATACTTTTCTGGTAAAATATTTATCGGATAAAATATTTTTCGGTTAAAATACGTTTCTGATCAAATGTTTTCGGATGATTTACGCGTTCCCGTATTATCGTCGTAAATTAGTGTTTACCGCGATATGGGAATACTGGAAAAGCTTTTGAAAATATAAAAATCGCCTAAAAGTAAAAGAAAAGCATTTTTTTTTCCGCAAGCGCGTACAAATATACTCGCATTCGAGCGTCGTCGCTCAGGACGAGCGTGCTCGAAGAATCACTCTGTACAACCGACCGCCGTGGCTATGCATTCGCGTCGCTCGACGGGCGGCGACGTACGGGTTAGTGCGTGCGTTGCGGTTTTGCTGTGTACGTGCGTATACACCGTGTGTGCGCGCCGCACGCGAACGAGAAAAATAACCCACGTCCGTCGTGCGTTTGTGTTTTTCGAACGCGCGTATTAATATACGATTACCGAAATAATACAGCCGTGATAATATTATAACGTCTGATTCGAATTCGTTTCGTTTTTCCTCGTCGTACTAAATTCGATCGGCCCGCGGGCAGCAGCCAGCAAGGCGAGTTACCCGCATCACGGGCCGTCGCTGCCCACGGCTGGGGGTCTCGTCATGTGGCATGCGTATTGGCAACGAAAAAAATAAAAAAAATTTAAATTAAATAAATAAAAACCGAAAAAAAAAAACGTCGGCTATACCCGACGTAGGTAGGCAGGCGGCCCGTTTTCGACACGAGTGTTGGTTTACACGTATTAAATTCTTACGCGCGCGGTATAAAATATAATATATAATGTTCCGAGAGAGAGAGAGAGAGAGAGAGAGAGAGAGAGAGAGAGAGAGAGAGAATAAAGAGAGAGAACCGACGATATTTACGATCGTGCGCTGTCGAAAAAACAACGATAGAATATACACGACGCGTCCGTGTACCGGGCTGCTATAAAACGACAATGCATTATAATAATATATTATATATTCTTATCTGGACGATTGGCCGCGCGCACAGTAGTCGTTTTCCAACATCCCGAGCCATATATACCTACCGGTCGCGACGTCTCCGTCCCGTACACATACAATATAACATACGTATAAAACGATATTATTATAAAACGTATTGCGTACGGCATTCAGAAATTGTCGAAACACGGACGCGTCGCACCGTTAATCGGGTGAAAATAAGTGTTTTCCCGTCGCGTCGTGTTAAACGTTACACGCGTTACGTGTGTATGCGAGTATGACGTGTACGTGTACGTCCGTGTACGCACGTGTGTGTGTGTGTGGGTAATGATAATTCGTGCGTTACAGGTCGTCGCGACGAACGAATAAAAATGTATACGGACAAGCAGAATAAAATATACACGTGCAACGACCCCATTAGGACGTATACGCGTACGTACAGAAGAGTATACTGCGCGACGTTGTGTTACTCATTCATTATATACATATATATACACTCTCTTATCGAACGCGTGTCTTTTTATTTTTCCAATACCGTTACGAATACATATTAGACGATGATGTGTACATAATATTCTATAGGTTCACGAAACACGCTTATCTATATCGCGGCCGCACCGAGGGGTCATCATATTATTCATATATTACACGAATGCGTCACGGGAAATCGTACACACTATATTATTATCGTTTATGTTGTGATGTTATTAAGACGTAATGAAAATCACGCGGTTAGGTTCTCGCAGTTCCGTATTCGAGCGTGTGCAAACGACTTTAATACATTTTATTATTATTCTCATCGAAACGGTTTCGGTCTTTTTGCCGAGCCGCCGCCGCGGACGTCTCGAGCGATGGTCTCTTTGTGATGACGCGTAAAAACGGTAGGCGCTCGGTTTCAAAACCTCGCGATAGTATCAATCTCCGAGATACACCGGGACTCTACGTGAAAACGAATTAAACAACCGGCCTCTGGACCGACGACTTCAGAGGCACTGACGTAATTAAACGTGTAATTGAGTTGTTTTTATTATTTTGCGATTTCCAAGTATAGTGTCGTACTCTGTGTCGTCGAAAAATCACGAGACGTTATATTATTATATTCGCTGTTGTTTTTCGTGTGACGTACCCAATAAAACGAATGTCGGCTGATGGTTTTACAGACTGCCACAGAACCGCGTACTTTAGCGAAAAAATAAATGGTACATCTTGATTGAAATTCAAATTAATATATAACATCACGATGAAATATTAATAATCGTTTCGTAGAGATCTGATAAACTATAATCACATCTATACGGCGCGTTTTCCCGAGAATATAATCGGCTTTGGCTGTTGAGAGCGAGAGAGAGAGGGAGAGAGAGAGAAAGAGTAATTAGTTCTATCTTACCTTGTACTCAAACTCGGAATATTAAACACAGACGGCTGTCTGCGTTATATCTAGATGTGTAAAACTCGTTTTACATATATCGTCGGTATTAAATCACTTCTATACATACTGTATAATAAATAGAAATCTGTGTGTCAGATCTATGATCGTACATTAATATTTATCAATCAAACCATCGAGCAGCCTGTGAATTCAAAAATCATTTCTACAAGCATACAACACTGTTTGCGTACAATGCGTGTAGAATACGATGCGTAACGCCATTTTATCATCGCGTCGTACGAAATATGTATTGGACTATTCAACGAATAATATAGTGTACCAAATTTTCACAACATTACGAATATGTTTTTAAATAGTTACGCATTTGACATATAGCTGCAAAACTATACCGCATCGAAGTGCTCAGTGTAACCAAAAACTAAATGTTAGACACGTACGACATATAGGTGTTCGGTAAGATTGTAGGTGCCGATTGGCGAGTGATGTGTGTGTGTGCGTGTGTGTGTAAAAACTTTTTATTTCGTGATGGAAAACTCGCAGATAAATTTCAATTTGTTTTTCCAATAAAAAATAACGTTTCGATGAGTATCTATTTCGATAGTAATCAACCTTTTTTTATAATACATCGAGGCGAGGTGGTTTCATTTGATTTATATGGTATATAGCGTATATGTATATAAATCGTAACGAACGTAAAGAATAAATAGATAGTAAGTTCGACGTCGTCTGTATATACCAGGGATGGCGAACCTATGTCACGCGTGTCAAAAAGTGACACACGTACATTATTTCAGTGACACGCAAATTTAAATATAATTCATAATTTTTACTTCACTTTCCAAAAAAATAACTGAAATCAACAAAAAATACAACGAAAAAATGTACTAATAATTATAATCCCAGAATTGATTCATTAACTGGAAAATTGCAGCAACAGATTTCTCATTAAAAATTAATTTTTGTAATTATCAAAACATGTTTCTTAAACTTTTTGTTATTTTGGTTTCTAAACTTATGAATTTATATTAATATGTATTTACTAATACATATTATGTATTAGTAAATACTGTTAAATTAAATATAACAACAAATAAAATCCTGTTTTTATGTTTAATTAATTATTATTTTAAAAAAAATGCCAGAAAACTTTTTGACACGTGAGGCAAATAAAATCAAACCAAAATTTTTGATTCGACACGCTGTTATCATAAGGTTCGCCATCCCTGGTATATACCTACCTATAAGTACACTCGTACTACGGACCGTCGCCGTCTTCGTGGCAACCGGTTGTTCGTATTTTATATTATATTCATACGCACACGTTTATTACATACAGAGTGTAACAGGTCTATTTGACAAATCCAACAAATTTTGTTTGTATCAATTTTTTTATTAATTTTTTCTTTTTTAAAATAACTTCCGCACTATGGCCTGACAACTTTATGAAAATTTAATTATTTAACTATTTTTATCAAGTAATTTTGTCCGATTTCTTAAATATTTATCATTTTTTGAAGAATAATATTATGGAAGATAATAATTTTTTTTCGAAACTTCGATACCTTCATTTTTATTACTGGACCAATAGTTTTACATTTTCATATATATATATATATATATATATATATAGAATATCGAAATAATATTTCTTAAAAACTTATTGTCACTACTTCAATACTCAATGCTTAAAAAACTTGTATCTCTTAACTATCAATTAGTTAAATAATGAAATTCAAGAAATTAAAATTTGTTAAAATGAGTTTTGATAAAATCGTAGTGCGTTATTATCGTATTTATTTATTTTAATCAGTTAAATAAAAAAAAATAAAAAAGATCAAATATCAAATCCTGTAAATGTGTTTATAATGTTATGTATATAAACACATAGAGAAGGAGGAGGAGGAGGAGAAAGACCGCTAGGGGGTTGGGAGTGAACGAGAGAACAGACACGTGCAGTGTTCGGTGGTGATGGGAAAAATAAAGAGTGAAAGAGGAAGAGGGAGAAGGAGACAGAGAGATGCCATGTGCGAAGGGCTACTGGAATAAAAACCGTTTGATACGAGTACTTGCTACGCGCTTGCTACAGAGGGCAAATCGGAGGTCACGCCACGAGCCGGCTCCCGCGAGACCGATATTTATTAATCGGCCGATTGCGCAGCACCATGCGGCGGCGGCAGCTTATGGACGCAAACGCGTTCGCATATTATAATAATATTACATTAGAATAATATTATTATTAACGCGAAACTCGACGACGACGATGATGGTGGTCGGCTCAAAATTTCAAAACCACTCGAGTCTAAGCACGATACGTTTGTACGAGTAGGCATAATATAATATCTATTATATTAGGTATTCGCTAATAAACGTCGCGCGCGCCCACACACACACACACACACACACACACACACACACACACACACACACACACACACACACACACACACACACACACACACACACACACACACACACACACACACACACACACACACACACACACACACACACACACACACATACACACACACACATACACACACACACACACACACACACACACACACACACACACACACACACACACACGCACGCACGCACTCACGCACACCCACTCACATATAGTGCCGAAACTACCCTACGTAGCGCCCTAGGCGAATATTATTTTGGCGCTTATTTTTGTTTTTATTTCATAGGTATTAATAATTTTTTTACAGATACAATTATATTACATTCTTACGCGTTAATCAAAAAACTGCCATATTATTTAAACAATGGAGTCTTTATATTATATAGTTAATACAAATAAATAATATAAACGTATAATTCGTCGGTGCACAACTCAAAAAAAATTTTTCAGTACAGCAGTTTAAAGATTTCCCGTTTTCTTGTATAGCACAACACAATTTAGGATCGTTAAAATTAAAATTTTTTTTTTTGGAACCAATAAAACTGTTTACCTTGCATCCTAAAAAAAAAAAAAACAAGTTTTTTTTTGATAACTTTAAGAATATTCGTGATTACAAACTAGCGATTATGCGATGACGGAATAACGATACTATCGATATCTTGTGGCGATTATTGGAAATATCAAAAAAGTCGTTCTTGCTTATAAAAATATGGGTATTTTGCTACGCATTTTCATTATAATCTCGAAAATTCCAATTTTTGAGTTGTGTCACTCTTGTTGTGCACCGACGATATGTAGTAAACACTAATAAATAAACATCATCAAGGCGCAATCCAGTATGTAATTTTTGTGGATTACACATTTACACTTGATTTTAATAAAACTTGAGATGATTTACGAGAAAAAAAAAGTCACTAAATAAAATTTATATTTAACTTAAACGCGTCCCTCACTTTACTGCGCCCTTGGCAGGCGCCCATATCGCCAACCTCTAGTTACGGCACTGCTCACACACATACTCTCACTCGTATTTTATGCGTGATATGAGTGTGTGTATGTGTATGTGCGTGTGTGTGTGTGTGTGTGTGTGTGTGTGTGTGTATAGGTGAAACGTATTAATGATATTATTGTGTGATTCGATCGGTGAGGTTAGGTTAGGTTAGGTTAGGGGCCACGCGTTTCTGCAGCAGCTCTCCGCGATCGTTTTAGAGACGTAATATTTTCCGTTACGGTTTGATTTTTTTTCTCCGAATTTAATAACCACTGCCGCCGTCCCGTCGTGAAGCGTTCGCGGAGAGCAGCCGACGTAATACCAGTGCGGCGTGTAGCCGTTTCGTCGTCTCGAAAATCCGTCGGACGACGTTCGGACTAGAGAAAGCCGCCGCCGGTCTCGGCTACTCTGGGCGCAAAGTCGTTTTGGCAACGTTTTTCGCCTAATCGTTTTCGCGACACGTCACGATAATAACAATTATCGGTTTGGCGTCGAGTTTTGCCCGGATCGCGGCTCCGGCGGCGGCGGCGGTGGCGGCGGTGGCGGTAAAGCGAACGCACTGTATCGGAGATTAAACGCCGAACCGGCCGCCGCGCCGATTTCCACGACTGAAAAACAATGGGATTTCTCCGGCCGGCCGTTCGTGTGGGTCGCAGACGTCCGTTGACGTGTGTACGGCAGCTCGAGTAATGGTTTTACGACCGAAACAAAAGTCGTCCGTAAAAAACGAAACCGTCGTACGAGCCGGTTAGACTTCATATTTGTGTTAAAAAAAAAAACAGGACGTGGTTTTATAGCGCCGCCGTTGCAGATGTCGAAGGTTTTTTTTTTTTTTTTCAATCAAACGTCTAAAAACTTAAGAAACGTTTTTCAAACACATTAAACGCTGACTGTACGGCTATTGTGTGTTACGAGTACGTGTACGATATGCATACGATGTGTCTACGCTCGGTAGATATATTCGTAGTATTTTTAGCAGATAATGATAATGAAAAATAAAATAACGCAGTAACGCCGCCGTGAATATAATAAAACCACATTTGTAATATTAAAACATAACGTTTATATAAATATTTCATATTTATACATCGTGCACACGTGATAAGTACAATGTACGTATTAAATGTATGATACATGTACGCTCGCCCAAGAAAACCATTAAAATATTATGATCACGTAAAACATTAAAACGACCTTGAGTATGGTAAATGCGATTGTAACAATACTCGTTGGCACGTCGAAAGTTCTAAATTATGATGTGACTCGGCGGCGTGAAACGTGATAATCATTTTTCAAAAAACGAAAATAAAAATGAAATAAAATAGCCGTCGATTTTTAATTTATATAAATACACTTCGTTTAGATAAACAGAATCATTAATTATCGTCGCCGTCGTATCCCCCACGGACGTCACGCGCGCATCGCCGTATGAAAATGTACGGCGAGTTTTCGAGTTGAAGCTGTAAAAACATTTTTTTTTCTCTATTTCTAGTCGAAGATGCACGCACGTTTACACCGACAGCAACACGTGTGCAACTTTACAGTCGTACGACGTTCAAAAACGTACCGTGTATACAGGGCGTTCCAGATTTTTCCAAGTACAAAGTTTGTGAACGACCTCAGTGGAATTGAAAATCAGTTTTTTGTGTTTTACCAGTACGAATCTTTACAAGTACTTACAGCGACGGCCGTCTCGTTGAATACGTGTTGGATTTGACGCGTGACTAGAAAATGAGTAGGTATTGCCAATGTTATTTTTCGACCGTCAAAACTCATGTTTTTGATACGTTACACGATTTTCGAAATTTTCAAGGTGCCGACGTGACGCCACGTGATTTAGACGTAAAAAAACCGCCGAAAGTCGAGTGACATGTCAAACAGAGGTTTCGTAGGATACGATAGTGAGCCGCATTACGTTTTGCGTTAAAATCAACAATAATATAAAAAACGGTCAGAGTTTTTTTAACACTCGTGTCGTAAAACGCAAGACGATTTTTGACTCCGCTCATCCACTCAAGACCGTTCTCAAAACGTGCCCGGAAAAACCGGGAACACCCTATGCCCGGGTGTTGTACACGCGTTTCGCCCTGGAGAAAAAATAATGCAAAACGGACCGTGCCGTTCTAAAGGGCTTTATAATTAACCATAGAGACGTATGGGAGAAGTATCTATACAAAAATTACTGTATCTATGAAATTACGTATTTTATTGTAAATAAAAAAAAAAATGAAACTCCTTAAAGTATTATTAGTTTTAAAAAAATATGTATTTAATTTTATAATTATGTGTAAAAAAAAATGTATATTAAAACTACATTTGCAAATAAAAGGTTAATAATAATTAGAGTTTATTGTTTAAAAAAATTCTAAATCTTAATATTTATTAAATAACTATTGTTACTTAAATAATTTTTATTAAACAAATTAAAAAAATGGGCCTCTTTAAGTCTACTTTGCCCGAATATAAATTTACGATCGAGCCCGCGCGATCAGACCCAAAACGCGTATTACGATAGGGACTCCACAAAAAGCACACTCCGTACGCGCAGTGACGAGCACGTCGGACGAACACGGACGAACGCATTTCGTCAGACCGTAGAGAAGTTATAAAATAAATAAATACAAAACGGTTTTCGTACGCCGGAAATTTCAACGAAAACAATGCGACGACGCGGCGCACAGTCACCGTCGTCGTCGCCGTCGTCGCCGCCTCCCTCACGGCGCTTAAGTTCAATAACACGCGTGAAGTCCGGCGTGCAGGTCTCGCGGGCACCGGTCCAAAAAACTTTTCTTTTCTCACTTTTCCTCTTAGTGCTTCCTTCACCTCCTACTCGTTCTTCGTCCCTTTCTTCACGCCGGTCACTCTCCTCCCCCGTACTGCCGCCAATCTATTTATACATATATATATTATATAGTGTGTGTGTGTGTGTGTGTGTGTGTGTGTGTGTGTGTGTGTGTGTGTGTGTGTGTGTGTGTGTGTGTGTGTGTGTGTGTGTGTGTGTGTGTGTGTGAAATGTAGGCATACACACTCACACACAGCTGCAGCCTTCTCCAACACTAAACAGGCCACGGGTAGTAGCAGACCAGTATCATGCACGGCGGCGGCGGCGTCGTCGTGTATGAAACGCAGTGACGTGTGGCGCGCAGATGCTTCGCACATGACGACGACGGCGACGACGTGAACGATGCCGGGCACGACGACGTGGTGTTGAACAAACCGCCGCAGACCCGTAGAAAATTGTATACGTGTACATACGGTATACACACGCACACACACGCGCACACAAGCACACACACGCACATACACGCGCACACAAGCACACACACGCACATACACGCGCACACACGCATATACACCAATGTACGCATTCACATCGCACGTCTATGTTAATATGATAATGATTATAACGTATAATAACGATGGACGCATTAATACATCGTATGTACTTAATAATATAATATGTTCTATGCGATAGAAAGACGATTTTTGACAGATTGTTATCAACGAAATGTTTGGCTTTCAGTTTAATGTGCATTTGTGAGATGATTGCATTTCAATGGCTTGTTGGGATTATTCAATTACCTAATCGAAAGAAATTCAATATACGGTCACAAATGAAGGCGAATTTGATACAGCATCTAACAAAAAGGAAATAAATATCATGATATGAATTTTGGAAAAAATATATATATTTACTTCAAAAATGTATTTCCCGACTCAACTGATATTATATAAGTGACCGATGAGCACGAATCCATGCAAAAGAAACTTACACGTTTTTCGTAACGTAAAGACACACGTCATCTCATTGCAATAGAGGTTTATTAATAATTTATCGATATTACGTATGGAAAAATGTATTGAGATCATTGACACAAAATAGTAATCGATAAGTTTAACTGTCGAAAACCAAGTAGGTACACCGAATTGAAATAATTAAACGAGTGCTTTATTAAAAATAAATAATAATGACGGTGTAGTAATGTTCAAAGTGTGTACGTTATAAACGTATTGAAGAGGGGGTTTATGAGGATCAGCTGTAGTGGTTTTTTTTTGCAAAGGCATATCTGCATATCATCCGATGACACGTTAATATAATTTCGACAATTGTTTGAAAATTAAAAATCGTGTTATACTGTCGGTTTTTATCGCAACGTAAAGTCACCAGACAAATATCGCATATTATGTAATATTTCTAGTCTTATAAAATAGATCCGAATAATACTTATTATCCTGTTCACAAACAAATGACTAGAAAAAAAAAATTTTAATAACATTACTAAGTCGACAAAGGTAAAAAGTAATGATAAAATTTATTATTTTTTAAATTTTTCATGTAATGAATTCCAATTTGAAATATTGCCTCATGTTTGTTTTTTAAAATGCCAGTGGGGGAAATGCCCCGTTTTGCCCCCCTCTTCGGGCGCCTATGGTTGGTAGGCCATTCTTATAAAAGGGCCTCGTGGTATACTTCGCCCAGGGCCTCGCAAAAGCTAGCGCCGGCTCTGGCCGATTTCAAACAAATCGCAGTCGACGTCGGCGCGCCACGACCGGACACCGTTTCGTACGTACGACGGGTGGGCCTCGAACGATCTGTACACGCGTTAACACGCGGACAAAATATGTCATCGCCGCCAACGCTCAGAGGGCCCAGAGACAAATCGAACGGAAACTGCAACGCCTGCGTTACGACAAAACGCGCTTTGGGACGAGGACAAAACGACCGAACGATAAAATTATATATATTCTTGTTCACTCGACGTCGGCTTCGATATTTCGCCGCATAAAAACGTATCGTCGTCGTGAGCACACGCGTCCGTTTATTTCGTATAACTTACGGCGGCGCGTGTGGTTTGACTAAAACACGTGTGACCTGTGTGACCGTTCAGTGAAATACGACCGAACGCGTCCCGGTCGACTGACTGATCAACGTACGTTCGAAGCTATAGCGCCGTATCGTTTGACGTTTCGGGGTAATTTACTGGTTTCTACTATATGTGTGTACGGACGCGCTGAGAAATGATTTTTCGAAATTTACATTTCAAAGGGTCGAAACAGCGTAAAGCATTTGACTGTACCATCACAGCTCGACGAGTATTTCAGCTTATTATTATTATTATTATTAGGTATTATAATTATTACAGACATACAGAGGAGGTCGTTAGAGTATCTATGGCGAATTATTATTAAATCGTTATCATAACGCCTGCAGTAGTCCTTAGGCAAACGAACGAATATCATTACCTCGTACATAACGTGAATAGCTTTGCACTACACAATAATTGCACGCTTACTACATTGAATCGCAACCAATTATTATCGATTTCAAGAGAGTTAGAATTCTTAAATAATTTATAATTCGAATCTTACAAAAACATTCTACCACGGAAAGACGTATTAAAAACGCGATATGTATTTAAAAACGACAACGATAAAAAATTAGTCTTTAAAATATTGATTTTTTAATAAATACGTATCAATGTAAAAATATTTATAAATAGGTATTATATATATATGTATACATATTTTTTTTTTTACTGGAAAAAATTCAGATTATTTTCCATTTCGTGTTTTTCTAAACATTTTTCATGCACAAACAAATCTAAGCACACGTATACTCATTGGCTTTGAGTAATATTTGAACCGTTGGAAAATGTTTGAACGAGTAACCAAGAACTTGGAAAAATAGATATGAAAAAAAAACTCGAAAAATACTTTTTCACCGTAACCATTGATTAAATAGCGCACTCTGATGTCTAGCTCTCATACTACTAGATTTCTGGCTCCCCCGGTCGGTTATTGGGAGCTTCCATACATAATCATTGTATGGGCTATCTATGTATATTTAATCAATGCCGTAACCCTATTACATAGGCGACGCGTAATTCGGCTATGCACGATAACATTAATATGAAAAATAAACAATAACACGTGCGAGCGTACGTCACCCGCGTCAGACGATACGGCCACGAAATATTATGAAAAGTTTGGCAAACGGTCGCCGATTGTTCGCGACACGTCGCGCCAGATAGTATTGTTTCGGCGTACGGAAATTGCGTGTCATACTAAACACGACGAGCGTAACAACAGTTTATAAGGACGACGTCAATCGTCGTACGCGTCTGTTTCGGACACGCTCAATTGATTCGGACCGGCGACGTCGTCGTCGTCGTCGTCGTCGTAGTCGACGCGTCGTTGTTGTTTTACCGGATTAAAGTCGCGTATCGACGATGGTTCACCATTATAACGAGAACCGATACGAAAACAAGATACGATTTAATTAGAGAAAAGGAAAAACAAACCTGTGCGGCCACCGTCGCCGCCCCCGGCGCAGATGTCATTGATCAACGTGTATTAAAATAATATACGCGTATATTTTAATAATAGTAATAATGATATTACGGTTTTATATATATACATTATACGCGTATCGCGGCGCGCCTTAAACGAGAATAAAATAGGAAACCGTAAAAAAAAGATAATCGCGCGACAGAGCGAATAATACAATTTATATACGATAAAAAAAAACTGGTCGTCACGATAATCATGTATATAAATATCAAAACGAGCGCACGTTAATGTTTCTAACATTAAACGTAAATGTACGTATAATAATATATAAATGCGTATTATTATTATTATTATTATTATAATATAATGCCCGTTCGGACGTACTAGACAGTTGCATTAGCGTATTTAGTAATAATACAATAACGCGTGTAATAAAGTGTATAATATAATATTATGTCGCGCGTATTATAAATGCGTGCGCGCGTTTACGGTTTAGGCTCGACGCGACGGGCGCGCGTGGGCAGGGCCACGGAGTGAAAGAGACAAATTTTTTATTTTTTTTTTCCCCGTGTTCTCGTGTTTCGTTTCCATCTCTCGTGTCGTACGATAAAACACATTACGTACAGTACGAGATAGAACGATCGACGATCTAACGTGTACGAGACGGGCGTTTTCGCGTACACGGTCACTGCGACGCTGTGTCACGGGTCGCGTTCGGGTTACGGTCGGACCGTATCCGGATTCGGCCGAGCTCTGTTCGGACGGATTTGTCCCGAATTTCCGGTCACGATTCGGTCGAATCACCGCGGTCTTATTTATTCCGAACGGGTTCGGAATACGTTTAAAACCTCAGTTGCGGTCAAACGTTTCGGTCAGGATATAGACGTCGGTGACCACGTTTACTCTGAAAGTTTACTTTTTAATTTTTGTATTTTAAAATACAGGTCCGGCATGGGTCTACGCGATCGCATAAAACCGACTAATATCGTAACTCACAAAAAAAAAAAAAAAACTGCGTAGAAATAATTATATTTGAATTATCAATGGCGGTTAGGTTTCTTTCGTCGTATCGACTAGCACGTGTAGTGCAGTACAGTACAACAAAACAATCGATAAAATATTTAATAATTCGCGCAGGGCCGTCGGACGGGTTAGAGCGGAAAAAACAAAATATTTTGATTTCATCCGACATCGGACGTAATATTTTGACCACAACAATCTTCGGCCGAACACGATTTCGTCCGATTTCGGACCTATTCCGACTTCGATCGCAAAGTTGTGACGCGCACAACGTACATTCACTCGCATCGCTTTGCTTTGATAGTAATTTATGTTTCGAGCTGTGGCTTTTGTCAGATAGTTAGTTTAAGGTGTTAGTGTGAGATTAAAATGAGATCGGTCGTGATTTTTAAATCTTTGTGAGGTACGTTTTCTTTGGTTTGTGTTTTTTATTTGATTTGAGGGAGAGTTCGGTATTTCTTCATTGATGGTTGTGATTTTTGTTGAATTTAGAATTGAATTGTTGTTTATGGACCAGTCACTACATGTTATTGTTCTTAAAATTTTGAATTGTGTGGATTCGAGTTAGATCATACTAGTTTTGGATATATTAGAAGCCCATGCTGGTGCTGCATACGGGACAATTGGTCGGTTTTGTAAAGAAGGATTCTGGTTTAGGTTACATTCGCGGTGTTCCACGGAGATACAAACGCGATGCGATATATAGCGATGTACGAAGAGAAAAATCCGAATTTTTCGTCGTATAAAACGCACGACGTTATTAAAATGGTGACGGAAAACAAAAGCGAGAGTATTCCGAAAAAACGTACCACCACCAATCTGCTGCCATAAACGTTAAACATTTATAATTTTTGAACGGTCGGTCGAATAGTATCGTATTATATTTATCGTTTAGGCATCAACACTTGCCTAAAAGAGAGTTTTCTCTTTCACTAATGATGTTAAAATTAGCGGCCGTTTAAGAAATCTAAAAAACTTGCAATAAAAAGTAGTCGAAAAATAGGAAAACAGTAATTTTTACTAAGAATGTAGCAGTTTTATTTAAGAGTTTTGAAAAATTCGAATTTATGTATTTTACCAGAGTTAACACATATATGTTTAAATCTTCGTGGGATTCCTCACACACACACACACACACACACACACACACACACACACACACACACACACACACACACACACACACACACACACACACACACACACACACACACACACACACACATACACACACACACACACACACACACACACACATTTATACACATATATATATATATATATATATATATATATATATATATATATATATATATATATATATATATATATACCGTAGCGGTTAAGTATAATATAATATTATTATAATACACGGGCAAGTAGTTTTTCTAGTTTTATCCACTCGAAACGCATAATACTCTCTCAGACACACACACACCACGATACCCTAAGGTCGCTACGTTCGTAGGTATTGTGTGCGTGTGTGTGTGTGTCGGATCAATTTTTTTTTCGGAGGCCATTAACACACGCACCGCCGGCTTGTCCGTACGCCCACGGACTGCTGCGCGAGTGTGTTTTAACGTCGTACAAAACGCGTTACGACATCGGATCGGACGTCCCGGCCGAGCGTTTATTATTACCATTGTTTTATTGTATTATGTTTACCATGAAGACGTCGACGATAAATCCGATTTCGTCCGACCCTTTGATATCTTAACGCGACACACGCACATTATGTGCACTACAACTTACTGCGAGATATAACTCCCAATGGTACGAGTACAACAAAAACAACAATAATATAATAACATCGTAGAGGAACCTAGTGGCCGTCGTCGAGCCGCTCGTATTATACGCACTCGGAGAGAGCGACTTCGATGCACTCGGTCGGCCGTGTACATATTTTATTATGTTATATATGCAGCTGATGTTTTTTTTCACGAGCCCGGTTTCGAATCCTCTCTCTCTCTCTCTCTCTCTCTCAACTCCCTTCACGTGATTTATAAATAAGATAAGAAAGAAAAAAAAAGGACCGTACAATTTTATGTATACTTATGTATAATATGCATCACATATATTCGGGTATTAGTATTATTTGGAAATGCACAACGGATACGGCGTTTTGTTTGTTTTGTTCCGTCAAGGTCGGTGCGCACGGCTTACCTGGCTTATCCGCGGGCCCCAAGGTCGGTGTTTAACTGCCGAATTTCACGTCCCTTAAATATACTCGGTCGAATAAAACGTATTAATAATAAATGCGTTGTAACTCTCGTTTCGAAAACTAATTAAAATTGTTCACCGACAGTTGTATGAAAAAAAAAAAAAACGAGAATTAAAAAACAAAACGCAAACGCACAAATGAACGTTGCATTAAATTATATTTTTATCGTTTAGTATACCCATTTCACGAAATTAATGTTACATTACCATTATTACATACGTGCCACAGTCGGTGTTAAACCAATTTAATTCAAAACATTATTATTTTGGTTTTTAGTTAAAAATCTAAATGAATAATATTATAGTAAAAAAAAAAACCCCAAAAAACACTATAAACGTATAATGAATTCATTCCGGCGCGGCGTGCCGTCTTTACCTATCGGGAAATAAATTAAACACGCCGGAACATTAACTCGAGTGAATTGTAATTTAAAAAAAATAATAATTACGTGTTTTGAAATACGGTAGTTAGTGTGTGAAATTCTCATAAGGTCACTGAAATACTATAACGTGAGTGCAGGCGGCTGAAATTAAAAGGGCCTCTCTCTCTCTCTCTCTCTCTCTCTCTATCTCCCCCTCTCTCTGATAAGTAGGGGTAGCATAGCAGGGATTTGAGGATTATTCTCTCAGAACGTAGTATAAACGTATAAATAGGACGGCAATAATATTATGTTATCTATTTAGACTCGGGGCACGAGTATAATAATGTTGGTTTGCACAAAAACATCTTTCCGACGTGGAGATACCGAAAACAAATTTCGTCCGAGGTATTCATTCGCGACACGCGACACGGACGAATTATTTCCACGCGCGAATCATATAATGTATGATCGTTAATTATTAGTGATCAGACGTTGTACTCGAGCGTTTTCGAGCTGTGTCAAACGAAATGTAATTCTATCCTCACGAACCCACATCGTTTGTAGACTTAAGGGTTCATCCGTATAAACATATGTATGCTTATACGGTACATACGACGACGTTCTAGCAACCAGCGTGAGGCGTATACGTATAGTATATTGTATATTATATATATAGTGTATACTATGTGTATATGTATATGTGCCGATGCGGGAGGGAATCGTTTGAAATAATACTACTCGCTGGGGTCCAAAAACAATAAAAACGTCCCACGACGATTGATTTATTATTCAATGGGGTATTTTTGATCGGGATTTCAGATTAATCTGATGAATTTGGAACCTTTAAGATAGTCCGAAAAGGGCGATCTGAATTATGCATTATATTATATCGTGCGTATGTGAATTCCTATCGAGTACAAACAATAAGTCGTGGCGATATATATAAATTTGTGTGTGTGTGTGTGTGTGTGTGTGTGTGTTATATTTATGTATAGTGTACGTAGTAGTTCAGTCGTGTGTTTTGCGGGTAAAATATCGAACGTCCAGCGCACATTTCGCGTGTATTGAATACGAAAACGAGCGTTTCGGTGGCCGTGTAAAACGCGTCGACGTGTAGATTATAATTATTATTTATACGAGCTGCTGCGAACTACGCAAAGTGTCGCGGTCGTGGAACGATTTCGGACTACTTTTTGCGAGAAGACACGCGAGAGCGGCGGTCACGACGACGTTATCTCGTATGGCCGCGGACCAAAATTCCCGACACAGTTCTGAAATAATGACGGCGGACGTGTGCATCGTCGGACGCACATCGTCCGTGTTTATGAGTCGCACTAGAACCGTTCGTTAATGTACAGAGATGTTTCTCTCTATCTCTCTTTTAGACGTTTATCGCGAATATTGTAGGTATACAAACACATACACGCACACACACACACTCGTCCGACTCTGCCGAAATACGTATTCTTTTCCGTTTATTTTTATTCTCATTTATTTATTTATTCTTCTTTTTATTAATATTTATTTTTTTCCGTAAGCCGCTTACCGAAATTAACATAATAGTGTATATCGACTGCCGGCCGCCGTATTGTCGTTGTCGTCGTCGTAGTGCGTTCGCAGAAGAGCGTTTTTACAAATACACAATAATAGTGTGGGACGTTTGTCGCGTTTCAATGGGTCCCGTTGCGAAGCAGCAGATGAATACATTTTGTTGTGTATACGCGCATGTGTGCGTGTGTGTGTGTGTTTGAGCTCAAACATACGTCGTACGGCGATCTGGACCTGGCGGGCGGGCGCGTGTAAAGAATTTGCACCGGTCACAGCCAGCTGTCGAGGCGTTTTTTTTTTTTTTAATTCGTTGGCAATAATAACAATCATATAAAAAAAAAAAAAAAAGAAATAAAATAACACGTTCCATCGGTTTCCCTCTGGCTGACTCTTTCGCCGGTCGCTCTTTTGCATACATCCCTATCACGCCGTATACACCGTATGTACGCGCATTTAAATAGATGGCCAAAACACCTGTTGTCGCGCGCGCGGGTGTTCCGACGTCGTAAATGTTCTCGAACACATTATACATATACGTACGTAATATTATTTTATTGGCGTGCACGACGTCGTTCAATGCGTGCACACTGTATAATGTCGTTTGTCGTGTATGCGTATAATACGGGCCAACGTGTTTTTGCGGCGACGTCCTCGTCGGTCACGGGATTTCGGTTCACTGTTAATAATAATAATAATATGTCACGTACATCGACGAGCGCGCATTTCGATATCACGCACACGCGTGTACAAACACGTGTACACACACACACACACGCGCGTATATACGCATACGTAAGTACACGTGTGTCCGAAAGTGGACGTCTATGAAGAAACGAAGAAAAATCAAACGACGTTGCTCCAATACCCACCGACAGTCTCGAAACGCCCGCAGCAATCACGATTAGTAAAACAGTAATAATAATAATAATAATAATAATAATAGTAATAATGATAAATATAATTATCCAAATCGGTGTTGGATGGAAATGTGTTGTTTCTTCTGTGCGCGCTGCGTTAACCCGGCGCGCGTCATACGCAGCCGACCCGGTTCGGCTACGCGGTGTGTGTACGTACGCGCGTGGTGTGAGTAATCGCGTTTTGAAATCGATTTCTTCGCGGCCTATCTGCCGCCGCCGCCGCCGCCGCCGCCGCCACGTCGTGCATTATAATTATTTTTTTATTTTATAACGTATAGGCATATACACGCTGCTCGTGTACTTACCTGCACGGCGCGTGCGTGTCCGTGTAAAAACCGCTGTTGTACACACAATACGAGCCGTTATAATTACACGCGCACCATTTCGACCACACGATAATATACCACGCGTGTGATTTACATCGTCCGTAAAAATAATAATAATAATATTATTATTACAATAATAATTATTATTATTATTATTAATATAATTATTATTACCTTAACGCTCGTGTTTTATCGGTCGACGGAGGCGGGCGTATATTGAGTGTGTGTGTGTGTGTGTGTGTGTGTATGTGCGTGAAGAAACGATTTCGGCCGCAATAAATTACGTCCCGAAAAACGCGTTTACCGATATTTGTGGAAAGGTGTCTACACGCTGTACTACGAGTATATAATAGACGATGTACGCATGGTGTATGCATCTATATACGGGTGCACACCGTATGGTCCTAATTTAATCTCTCCTATAACGCCTGTTCGAACCGACGTCGTTTGATTGTTTTTTTTAAATTTATGTAAAAAAAAAAAACAATCAAACAAATAAAACAATAACGATAATATTATATATATATATATTACGAAAAAAAAGGAATTTTTCGCTTAAAATGAACGCGATGAATTTCCACTACGCGTGTAATTTGTGTGAATGTACAGAGTGAATCAAATCTGTTTGACAAATGCAATCAATGTTTTTCTATTCATTATTTCGTTTTTTTTTTTTTTTTTTTTTTTAAATTAATACAAGTCATGCACTACAGTAAAATTGCGTTTTAAGATTTTTCTTTATTTCTAAAACTCAAATGTAACAATTTTTAATTTTCCGAACCATATTTTGGTATACAATTTAAAATAGCCATTTTGTGAAACAGATTGTTAGAAATATTTTGATGTTTTAATCTCTAATACAGGTTGTTATGTTAATTTTTACGATTTGTTTTAGTTTGTGAAAAAGTTTAAAATAATACTGTGTTTCACATAGTTTCATCACATATTATTGTACACCACAATTAATTAAATGGCTGATCAAAATCTAATTTATTCCAAGATTTTTGTTATAACACGTAGCATTAAATGCATGGCAATTCAATCAAAGAATATTACCACATTGATATCTTAATATGCACTGAATATTATTTTTAAATCACGTACATGATTTCATGGAAAGATTAATCGAAATCACTGACTAATCTTGATACACCATACTATAATTTTGCAATAATTTTAATTATTGAATTCGCATTCCAAAAAAAAGTTTAAAAATCACAATAAATTAATGACTAAATTTCAATAAGATATTTTAATACCATATTATTTTTCAAATGCGGTTTACGAAATGGGCATTGTGATTATTTTTCGAATGGTAAAATTAAATTTTAAATTTTAAAATACAAATTACGGAAATCAAAAAAATGTATTTCAATACGATTTTGTTGTAACCTTTACTCTGGTATGTAGTAAAAAAAAATGTTTAAAATAATGAATAGAAAAACGTTATTACATCTGTCACATAGACCTGACTCAAGCTGTATTTATTGTCTAATACTCTGTACTCTCTGTAATCTCGAAAAAAAAAATAAAGACAAAACTCGTAGGTAGATAACGCATATTAAGTGATTTATCTTTAGGTACCGTGTTATTTTTAAAACATATTTTTCGGAACAAAAAAAAAATATATATGCAGATGTTTTTTTTTGTGTTTAGAAAAGTTACAGCGTCCGTACTCGTGAGATTTACACATACGTTTATCTACGCACTCCATTTAAGTTTTTGTTATCTTAAAAAAACAAAACTTATATATACATACGCTAATATGCATGTATAGCACATCATCGCAAACGTGTGACATTGTTTTCGCAGTCGATTCTCCTGCAGAGACGCCGTTTCAGTTTTGAAATAGGGCTTCCACATTTTTTGGGAGACCACACGCCGTCACTACTAGGATGTTTTATTGAAAAATTCCCAAGTTTTGTCCGACCGCAGCACTACAACGCCAGATGTCCATGCGGATATGTACCATTTTATTTTCAATACCTAATATTAAGATCAAATCATATTTTGAATTTTTAAAAATGAGACGTCTAAATACAAAGATTAATGTCTTTTCTGAAATTGATTTTTTTTTTTTTTTTTTTTATCTGTACGTTTATAATTATATGTGATAAAAACTTTAAAATCGCTAAAATCGGGACGGTTGGCAACCCTGCCTAGGACGCACCGTGTAAGGCGTATACTGCTGGCCGCGTATAGTGACGCACGAGGTCGCGCGTGTTCGAGAGCGTTTGGAAACCGGAGAAAAACATTCCAACAGGCCCGCGCCGTCACGTGGAAATCGCGTACGAGACGTCGTCGTCCCGTCGTTTCGACGACGATGTTATTAATGAAAACGAATGTTTTGTAATTGAAACGCGTTTTTCCGCACGCGCAGAGCGACGGATAATCGCGCGCGACGTCGCGTGACACCGACGCGGCACCGGTGACGATCGAGTGGTCGAGACGCGTTTCCAGCGTCGAAAACAAATCACGATAATACAAATCCGAAGGGGGAAAAAACGAAAATGATATTAATAAATACGATAACGTACGTTTTATTGTCCACGCGTCCGAATTCTTCATCGGTAAAAAAAAAAAAAAAAAACAAAAAACAAAAAACAAAAAACAAAATAAATAAAAAAAGACGAAAACCGAATGCGGCTCAAGTCCTACACGCCGTATCTACGTCGTTATAAACGTCGTTTCGTATACGATTATGTCGTCGAGCGGCCACAGCCTCCGTACTCTTCGTATATTATGATGCAACACTTAAATCCGCGACGAACCGATCGCTTTCGAGGGATTTCACGCGCGACTTATCATATAACGTACGCCTGTGCGGTTTAAATATAATATATTTATATCGTATCGTACGTACATATTATATAGTGCGGTGTATATCGTTCGCGTGCGTTTTGTAATCGCGAGACGACGGCCGCGAACGGACCAAGAGAGCGACGTTCCGCACGCACTCCCCCGCGCCGCGGCTAAACGCAAAACGTGTTCTACTGGTTTCGTTTTATTTATTTGTTTTGTTTTATTTTATTTATTTATTTTTTTCCATTTCGTTTTCTCATTACCATGTTATCGCTTGACATTTCTCCGTTCGGAGAGAGGCGGCGGCGGCGGCTGCAGTGGTCTGCTTCGGGCAATAATAATAATAATAATAATAATAATATCGGACGCGGTCTCGCGTTTCGACTCCACGTTGTCGTCGTTATTATTATTATTATTATGATTATTGTCAATGGCGTATTTAGGTTTTTTCCAAGGAGGGGGGACCAAAATAAAAAATTTGATAGGGACCCCTTAATTAGTATTGAGCTTTAATGACTACTGGACAAATGTATGATTATATGATTTGTATGTATGATTTATATACCTAGGCACTACGTTAGTATAAATCTGAGGACTTGGCTCCATGGCACAACAACAAAGTTACAAAAGAGTTACAAACTACACGGAATGATGAGATCACGTCATATTCAAATGAGATAAATTACAAATAAACCCCGTAAAATTTCGATTATTTTTTACTCTGATTTTGCATTTAAATAATTAAATATAAAACAACTGCAGTAGATATGTTTTGAAAAACTTAATATAATTTATATATTTAATAGTTAACAGATATTGAAAAGCAACAATGTATTTTATTTTTATTTCATTGTTACGTGAATTTAGTTTCCTAGATTTTTTAGATAATTCGTCCACAACTTGCTAGTCGAAAAATCAAAATATTTCACAAATATTACTAATACTACCAGTGTCAAAGAGCCATAGAGCTAAAACAAATTTAGTTTTAAATAAAAAAAAAAAGTGTTCATCTCAAATCTTGAGTTGAGAGATCAAACCCAATGACCCCCCCCCCCCCTCTTCCGTAAATACGCCACTGATTATTGTACTCGTCGTCGTCGTCGCCGTCGCGATTATTGTCGTACCGACACGGCGTCGACGTCTGTTACACGTCGCGACGGCCGTAAATCGCATGAAATCCCCGAGACCCTGTCGTCGGTCGCGGCTCGTGCCTGCACCGCGGTACGTTACGATCAAACCCAACGGGTTTAACACGAGCGCGCGCGACCCGTTCGAAAGCGCCGACCGAGTCTTTTCGACATCACGACCCGGGCGCTGCACGACGCACGTACGGTGTACGTCGTATACGACGATAATAATAATACGATACAATTAATAACGTTATTACGTTGCGCGTAACGTGCGCGTGGGGGTAAAATCACGTCTCTCGTGATACGACTCGTGTACGCGTTTCTCGTTAGGCAACCGACGAAATAGTGTAATAACTAATATGTCGTCGTGTTGACGACGAATTATTGAAATATCCACCGCCGCCGCGCCGATCGCGCGCGCGTTAATATACGTATCGATATTACGTCAACGCACGACGACGTACATCACGGCGGCGGCCGACAGCCGGGACGCGGGTCACCGTTCGATCGAGATCGCGATCTACCGGCCGATATTTCTCTATCATATACGATTATAGGTCGACGGATCTCATAATAACAGTACCGCTTTCGGTCGATCGTTTGAGCAATCTCGTCTCCGGCGCGGTCGTCAAAACGGCGTGTTATTGTACATGGCAACGTGCGTTCTCGAACACACCGTGACTACCACGAGCGCGCGTAAATAACACAGACGACGAAATCTAAATAAACAATAGACGTAGATCATTGGAGATTTCAAACGTTGAGTGCAGTGCAGTTGGCTTGTTGGAAAACGTCGGCGTCTCCCGCCACGAGATATAGGTACTACTATATTATACACTATACGTCGAATCGTTCCGGTTCGGCTTCCGTTTTGAAGTACACGTCGACCCGACTCGATCTAACCGTTCCGCATGTTCTGATAACATTATCACATAAATAATATTACAATATTTAAGTGCGAAAATAAAAATGAAAACCAACATTTTTCAACTATCAATAATTGTAAACACGTGGAATATTCGAAAATAGCGTGTTTATTAAAAGGTTCATGATTATGGTTGTGTTACAACACGTACGTGAAGTTGGCACCACCACTTTTGGCTAGGGACTTCGAACCTTCACAAATATTTTGCAAATAATTTGCTAAAATTTGCTAAGTGATTTTCAGAATTTGCATATTTGCCATTTCCTCGCAAAAAATGTTTTACTGTTGGTGGTGCCAACTTCACGCTGGCACCACCACTTTGCGCTAGGGACTTCGAACCTTCACAAATATTTTGCAAATAATTTGCTAAAATTTGCTAAGTGATTTTCAGAATTTGCATATTTGCCATTTCCTCGCAAAAAATGTTTTACTGTTGGTGGTGCCAACTTCACGCTGGCACCACCACTTTGCGTTAGGGACTTCAAACCTTCACAAATATTTTGCAAATAATTTGCTAAAATTTGCTAAGTGATTTTCAGAATTTGCATATTTGCCATTTCCTCGCAAAACATTTTGTAGTTATACTTCTTTACGCAGGGTAGTGAGGAAAAAAAACCGAACGGACGGCCGTACGAACGGGCGGCCGTACGAATGCGAAAGCGTACATGTCCGTAAATAAATAAATATTGTCATGGTAATGTTATTATATTATATATATATATATATATATATATATATATATATATATATATATATATATATATATATATATATATATATATATATATATAAAAGTGATGCATATGAATGAGTTAAACGCAACTCTCATAAAATAAAATAATAAAATATGTGAGAGTCAAATTTAATGCTCATAGCCCATAACAACAGCCACATTGTGTATCAAAATCAACTCTCAAATCTAATACAGACGGTTTTTAAATTTCTTATTAAACGAAATTGCAAGGTAAGGTGAGAGTTAAATATGATGCTCAAGGCATGTGCATTGGTCATGAGTGGGGATTTCAATGTTAATTTTGCATCTTCTGATTCAGCGCCTCTCGTAACTTTATTGCGAGACAAATTCAGTTTGCAACTGAATAATGATCCAACAATATCGACTACTAAATCAGGCACAACAATTGATGCAATTTTTACGCGATATAAGGATAATGTTCAGTCACAAATGTACGTTTCGTATTTCAGTCATCATATGCCAATCATAACTACTATACCGATTGAGCAAAATGATAATCAATCATTAGCATAAAAAAAAATAATTAAAAAATATATATATAAAAAATATAATTTACATTGTTTCTTTTCTTTTTTTATTATCCTCATTACCTAGTCTATCCATGTCTTTCTTTCTTTTTCACTCACTCACGTGTACCATTCAAAAGAAGATTAACTTCCCGCGCGCGTACTGGTAACACACACACTTCTTTTTTTTACTGTTGGTGGTGCCAAATATAGGACTTCAAATATTGACGAATAATTTAATACAATTTGCTAAAATAGGTTTTGAAAAATTTGGATACGTACCTATCAGTGAATATCAATCATTCATATAAAAAGAAGTACTCGTTTTAATTTAGAAGTGGATTATTGAATTTAACTAGTTTAATAAATTGTTTTAGATTTTTTAATGAGGATTAGAAGGAAGGTCTATTTTGTTAGGTATACGTATAAATTAAATGAATAAGATTAAATTACATTAACATACCTTTTAATTTTTTTTTTTTTTAATGAAATGTACTGTAACTGTTAATATTTAAAAATTCTTTGAATTTGATAATGTTCAGAAAATTAATACAAATAAAATTACAAGTAAATACTTATAACTTTTTTTATATTTGCCTTTTCCTCTCAAAAAATGTTTTATTTCCCTCAGAATTAATTGCGACATCATTGTTATTTTATTAGTAATGTGATCGTAATGATGTTCTTTGTATGCTTTGGTTTTCCTAATTTTTATGAGTAGCAGGTGTCGTCTAAAGTCTAGACCATTATCTTCTGTTTACCTCAATAATAATCGAGGACTGAATTTCATGGAATCAATATTAAAAATAACTGGCAGAATGAACATTAATAAATAGATACTAAATGAATTAAAAATGTTCTATCATTTCTATCTTCGATTGGACTCCAACGAGGTTACATGTTAGTCAACACTGTGTGTCTCCATTTGTGTCTCATGTTTCAATGTTTCAATGTTTTCAAATGTTGATGGAATAGAAGAAACTTATCAAATTGGTGATCATATAAATATGATCTATGAGAAAAGTAAATTAAATGCATCGATTAAAGGTAATCGATTGTCTGCATATTATTTACCAGACTTAGCAAATCGAATTATACGTTTGTGTTATGATTTTCCACTATGGACTAACGTTATGAAGTTAATATTTAAATCTCCATATGACATTGCAAGTTCAGCTGTAGTTGAAAATGATTTTAAGATTCTTAAAACACAAATTCTTAAATTTGATGTTCGTCCAATGAAAGTGGATAAATTTATAATTACTCACTTAAATAGTATCGAGTCCAACTCTAAACTTTTGCGAAGTTCTCAATTGAGAAACTCACTTCAATCAGATAAATAGGGTGCAAAAGAACATCACCTAACATTGGTTTTGATATTTCAAGTTTGACCTCAAATAATTTGATAGATATTAAAGAGCGAAAGTCACTTTCAATATTAAATAAAACATCAATTATTAATAGTTATTCAGAAGACTCCAGTAAACCATTCGAAAAATCTTTCATAAATAACACCAATAAATCCCCTTCAATTTCGTCACAAAATTCATCAAATATAAGTTATGATTCGTTTGATTCACCTTTGTCATTAGATGCTACTGAAAACTGGCGTGGTCAGGGCAGTAAAAATATTTCAGTTACTAAAATTTCCAAACCATCTGTTACAAAGAAACGGAATACAAAATATATGCAATGTACTCCAGAAATCGATAGAATTTTGAATACTCGAGTAACTCGTTCAACATTGGACAATTTATTAATTAATGGTAATTCTATAACTCCGGTAAAAATTTGGAAAACAAGATATCTAATTAAAAATATGTGCCCATTCGATTCAGTATCAGTAATAATTACAATGGCATATATTGATAATCCTGAATATAAAAATTTATAGATAATAGCGATAATAATTATTTAAGATTTTGTAAAGAAATGGCTCTAAATGGTACCTCAAAGAAAACGTACACTGATCGAGGAGTTTTATTAAAAAGTATATTTTCAGAAAACACAGGAATCACTAAAATAAAACTAATCAATTCTGAATGCAACGTATCATACATAATTACAAGTTTTTAAAAAAATGAACCATCTGCCAATGAACATATTTCCTGTTCAAACTTTAACTGCAAAAATAATTCAAAAATAATTTCCAGTCCAACTATTATCGTGCGACTAACAGATGGATTTGAGTCATTAGAAAATAATCTGCATAACTACTTAAATACACGTGAATATGAGTGTTCTGAATGCGACGGTGTTATAACATCATCAAAATTTCTTAATAATCATTTATTCATTGAAACTGATGTGTATGCAGATCAACGGCAATTTAAGTTGGTCAATTTTCCAGTGAATTTAAAAATACATGGCACATGGTTTGTTATATTTAACGTTAATAAAATACATGCTTGAATTTATTAATCATACTAATGAAACATTTTTAATCTATTTTCAGTTATGTTTTGTATGGTGCTGTTTCATATACTGCAGGTCATTATGTTGCTTTTGTAAGACGATCAAATAATAAATGGGAGATGCATAATGATCTTTTAACTAAGATCAGTGTGATTCAATATGTAGACACATTAAAATTATGCCCCCATAATCTTATTTATATTCAAACAGGACATTGTTGAAACTATTTTATATTACATTAAAAAGTTAGGTATTTACTTGTAATTTTTTAATTTTAACATTTACTGTACATTTCATTAAAAAAAAATTAAAAGCTATGTTAATGTAATTTAATCTTTTTAATTTAATTTATACGTATACCTAACAAAATCGAACTTCCTTCTAATCCTCATTAAAAAATCTAAAATAATTTATTAAACTAGTTAAATTCAATAATCCACTTCTAAATTAAAACGAATACTTATTTTTATATGGATGATTGATGAGTGCCTATTCACTGATAAGTACGTATCCAAATTTTCCCAAACCTATTTTAGCAAATTGCATTAAATTATTTGTCAATATTTGAAGTCCTTGGGGCAAAGTGATGGTGCCAGCGTGAAGTTGGCACCACCAACAGTAAAACATTTTTTGCGAGGAAATGGCAAATATGCAAATTCTGAAAATCACTTAGCAAATTTTAGCAAATTATTTGCAAAATATTTGTGAAGGTTTGAAGTCCCTAGCGCAAAGTGGTGGTGCCAGCGTGAAGTTGGCACCACCAACAGTAAAACATTTTTTGCGAGGAAATGGCAAATATGCAAATTCTGAAAATCACTTAGCAAATTTTAGCAAATTATTTGCAAAATATATGTGAAGGTTCGAATTCCCTAGCGTAAAGTGGTGGTGCCAACTTCACGTACGTTGTTACAACACATAACGGCGTAGTTATTGTAATTATTGTAAAATTAAACATTGTGAAGTTTGAAGTGTATTAGCGACCGAGTTTAAGCGAAGCTATAGTTTAAACCATATATACGCGTAATGTATGTGTATATGTATGTGTGTGTGTGTGTGTGTGTGTGTGTGTGTGTGTGTGTGTGTGTGTGTGTGTGTGTGTACGGATGAACGGGTAAGTAACCTACACGCACACGATGTTGATGACAAAAGAAGTTTTACGCGATACGAGAGACGACCCGCGACTTTTCGCTTGTACGTATACAACGATTTGAAGCGAACAATTAACAGCCGTTTATCATTTCACCGAGTCATAATATTTTATACCGTGTACATCGTACATACGCGAACACGTGAATAATGTTTGAACGTTTTTACGTGTATAATGAGATATATTTCATCTGTGTACGACTGTTGTTCGGCGATCGGAACGCTAGAAAATTTGTTCGGAGCACCGTGGCACGCAAATACAACACGCATGCGTGTACACGCGCGCGCGTGATTTATAGCGTAGAGGCACCTGAATGATAAATCACATTATGCGTCTCCGGAAAATGCGCTCGTGTATCGTGCTGAGCGCGAGTATTCAGCATTGAATCGACGGTAACGCGTATAGATTTGAATTTCGGCCATAGCCATAGTTCATAGTTTCATAGGCCATAGTCATAGTTGACATGACGTATTTTAATACGGACGCGATACTCGTGAACGCGATCCTAGTCGTCGACTGTCGGATGTATTTCTATTTTCGTTCGTTTATTTTATAATAATTGCGTTCGCCTTGAATACGGCCACTATATATTATATTTTCACCGTTGTAGGGATGGTCGGACAATCAAATGGATTTCGACTTGTGCCTGTTCCAAATAAACTTATCACGTTCTGTGCCGCAATCTTGTTGAAATCGGCATTCCGTTTCCGAAAACCAGTCTCAAATCAACGTAATATTGTGAGAGGCTTTGGTTTCACAATGAGACTGCACAACAAGAGAAAATAGGTCTACAGAAATCAATATCGATAAAATCAAGATAATGAAACCCATCGAGAGAATACCAAACGATTTGGAAAGTTTATCGAACGAAAAGGTTGGTTATTTTCAATGTTTCGGCAGTTACTCGAAATACAAAAAACGATTGGAAAAAAAACGAGTATTGGATTAAATAAAGCGGAAAAAACGTTTTACGCGTTGACGAAAAACCTTCAAGTCGACGACAATATCAAGAAAGACAAAAGCGAGACTATATATTGTATAATCCCGACTCTCGTTTATGTATTTGGTCGAGGACCAAACAGTCAACGGATAAAGAACAATACAAAAAATATTTAAAAACGAGGTATGAAAGAAAATCTCAAGACAAAAGTTCAACTAACAATTGAGCGATATGATGCACCGCCCGCTAGTACCAGTCACAAGCCTCGTTGAGAGGCAAAATATACTATGGTGAGGTCAAATATATTTATAAAAGAGGAGAAACCGAAACAGTTAGAGCGGCAATGGAATGAAAACGTCAAGACGAGAAGTGAGATAGAAGTAGGTTCGAGGCAGACCGAGAAAAATATGATTGACGAGGCTGATTTGAAAAGTTTGAGTGTCGAAAACTGTAGAGATAGTTCGGAATAAAGACAGGTGGCAAAGTGTATAAGTTATAGTCGCAGTGTATAGATGGATACTTGTATTTTTATATTTTAACTATCTTATGATGGATTTATATTTACTTTTTTTTATAACTTAACCAATTAAAAATAAAAATAAAAACCAAAACAGTATTTTCAATTAAGTTTTTTCTCAGTAAACTAATTTTGATCTTTAAAAGTTTTTTTTTTTTTGCTTTTAAAATATTGAATAAATATTCTCTACAAAATATTCTACAGTAAAACACATTCGTGTTTTCAAAACATTTAATCCTAAACAAATATTTATCTAACTTTTAATTTTTTTTTTTTTTTCTTGAGTCACAAGAAATCTTGTAATGGTACCGAGAAATATAAACCTCTTATCCTAAAGATATTAACAAGAGACAAGAGTGAATCAAATCTGATTTTAATTTATTCATATATTTCCACTTATAACCGTAATAAAACATTGGAAAATACCGTAAAAACTATTTTTTATTGATCTTATTAAGTGCTCGCGTAAAATCAAGTTTATTCAAGGGATTCAAAACAAACAAGTCGTAAAAGGCAGGCGTTTTTCGTATCCCCGTGACATAAATGGAATTTCTGTGATAATGCGTATCTCATCCAGTACACGAGACGGTTAATTCAGTCTTAAAAAAGGTCTGGGTATCGCGGGATTCGTCATAGAAACCATTATCGAAGAAACATACGAATGTCTTTTAAGCGTCGTTCGCGTGTATTTCACACAATATCTGAATGTAAACGTGATATCATGATCTCTTCGCAGATGTTTATCTACATTGATAATCGTGAATAATTTAAACAACCAAACTGTACTCGTTTTCTTATACTGCACACACACACACACACACACTCGCTAAAATTATGTGTTTACTTGTTATGTACGTATATTAACTTTTGGCAGACAAAAAAAAAAAAAATTATAATAAATAAAAAAACTGCCGGTGCAAATTAAGTAGATATTTGCATACGGTGTTTGGTTTTGACGACAGACCATCACGTTATTTGAAATAAAATATTGTGAGCTCGGTAGAACGATAGAGACGAATAAATATTTACCGACCAGAAGTCCACGTTGTGTGCGAATGGCCGAGGATTCTCTATTGATTTGTTTACGCTATAGAAAAAAAAATCGCCGCAATTGTTGTCACATAATTTTCGATAACATTGTACACCGGGTAAACAACACTCGTATACGACGTGAACATTGTGTTGAGGAAATTTAACGATTCGAGACCATCGTTACCGTGAGAATTGAGTAGTTTATTCTTGATATAATCATTTGTGTGTGTGTGTGTGTGTGTGTGTGTGTGTGTGTGTGTGTGTGTGTGTGTGTGTTTTGTGTAATCAAGTAATGAGTTTACTGTACTATATTTAACCAATGGACTTGTTGTTAAAACGACAACACTTAATCGCCCGAAACAATTACGTAACGTGTTAAAAAAGTTCAAGACGAAAACTTTTACACGTACGGTAAAAATTGCGGAGAACGAAGACTAACTTGTATAAACAAACCAACTCGTATTAATACAGTGGAAAAACTTTTAATTTGCGTTCACACGGTGGTTGAATTTTTTCTTGTACCTACTCACGGTTTCGAACTTCATCGTGGAAATTCGACACCTAATATGTACTGTAACTTGCTCTAGTCCTAAAAATATCAGATGGTATACTGTGAGCTATATACATTTATACCATCATTAGATAGGAAATTTTATTTTTATATTAAATGCAGAGGTTACAGCACTATGTTATTTGATTGTCGATCGTTCATAATCCAATCTACAGTATATTGCCGTCAATTGCCCATAATGTATAAAATAATATATGTACAGTCGACTCTCGATAATACGAAGTTGACGGGACTGTTGAACAACTTCGAATCACCGAGAGTTTGAATTGTTGAGTAGTTCGAAATAACGAGAGGACAAAAAAAAATTCGAATTGTAGAGAGTAAAGGAAAAAATGTTGTTTTATTATTGTACATTTATATATTTATTACGTAGGTATATATTTATTGTTTTTAAATTTTAAATTAAACTATGTATGTAATAATAATTTTACTATGTCAATTAAATTATTATTACAAAAGATTATTATAATTATTTTTTTCGGCTGACGGCTATCTACAACTCGCCGAGTTAAATTACGATTCGAGACGATTAATAAGGAATAAAACAATAAGGTTTTTACGATAATATTATATAGCTGTCGAAAGTAATAAGCTAAATTTCTACACGATTGTATAGTAAATTATTAACAGTAAGATAATAAGAATATAGATTAAATACGTTTGGGGAATATACTTCGAATTTCCGAGCGTCGAACGAATGATACTTCAAATTGTCAAGTGTTAGTGGCTAGTTTTCCCGAAATTTAATTTCGAATTATCGAGTGTACTTAAATGCATTGCTTTTGTTCGAATTACCACGTGACTTTCAAGGGACCGAGTATTTACTTCGAATTACCGAAGGTTAGGTCGTACTGTGCGCTAGTCCATCATTGTAATATTATTCATTGCTATAGCTAATCATTTTATATTTTAAAAATAAGATAATATATTATTTTAATGAAAATATGTCATTTTTTAACGGCTAACCCTGTATTACTCGATTTAGTTTTGATATTTATTATTTATATTACAAAAGTTATAATATGTCACCCCCGAAAATTTGCCGCCCTGGAGCAAAAGCTCCTATTGCACCTACGTTAATCCGGCTCTGGATAACGTGAATATACGACCGGCGGCAGTGACGATTTTTTTCTTCTCGAACGGTTTTGCCGCAGTGAAATTAGTCACTGGAGCAAACAAAAAAAAAAATAAAAAAAATTATTCGATTTGAATCACGTTCACGTATATACGCGAGAGTTTACACACACACACACACATATATACGTGCGTATTATTACATATACTTACGTATGAGCACGACCTGTATATAATCGGTAAAAAGCGTATACCTATCTCATATTAGCGTATAACCTATTTATACTCGTATAATATTCCGAACGATCGGAATAATTTTTATTCTTAGAATAACGATCGCTACTGTTGCTGTTGCAGGTGTGAGTACGTTGAACTTGGTGATGTATTATTTCCTTCTTTTTTTTTGTATAATATTTCAATAACTATGAAGTATGTTAATATAAATACACATATCTGCACACGTGTTATGGACCGCTCGTGTGGTTGTGCAACGCGTGGCCGCTAAACTGAGAATATCGCATGAGTGTGTGTGTGTGTGTGTGTGTGTGTGTGTGTGTGTGTGTGTGTGTGTGTGTGTGTGTGTGTGTGTGTGTGTAAAGGTGGTAGTTTTTGCAGTTTGCCAGACGGCTGAGCGCGATAAAGTTTTGAATTCGATTTTTCCCGTCGAATGAGGTGACAAACGGACGTACCGGCCGCTGCGTGTCGTCGTGCTTTGCGTATTATTACCTTTACGATAACATAAACCTAATGAGTAGGAGTTACGGCCAACGGTCGGAATTCTCTTTTCCCCGACAAAGTTTTCCGTCGACTCGATCTCATTACGACGCACTCCTGCGGATATTATAATCGTGTCGATACCGCAGACAAATCAACGTGACGTCGTTGTCGTAGAGCAGCGGCGACCATGATTTTTTTCAGCGAGGGCTATAAAAAAAAAAAAACTAAGAAATCCACGGCGAGCCAAGATTCTATAGAAAAAACAATCGTTTGCCCGCCGATTCCAAAAATCACGACGATCGGAATTTCCGTTTTTTTTTTTTTTTTTTTTTTTTTTTTGTGGTACATTATGCAAAACACTAAACACTCGACTAATAATACGAGTAAAGAAGAAAAACTGATTTATGTTTTGTTCCACGCGCACGTTGTGTTATTAGATAAAACACGCGGAATCGATTTTTTTTTTTTACTTTTGTTTTAATGTTTTGACAGACCGATTGATGTCAAACGAACAGTTGTCGCGGACCGCCGGATTCGGCCAGCTTCGAAATCGGTCACCGCTTATTCACAGTATAACGTGAATATCGTACGAACGCGACGCGTACAAATAATACGTCGTGCGAACGTTTGCAGGAGCGTACAAAGGCCGTCGAGTAGCTTAGGTTAGTACGGCGACGGAAACGATCGATCGCTGCGCGCACGTTGCTACAGACGATTCTATATTGAAATTTGAAATGTTTTTTTTTTTTTTATTCCGTCCGCGGCACAGCGAATCACGCGCCGACAATGGATACGCCGTGTAAAGATATCGGTTGAGTATTTTTAGGTTGATTCCTCTATTAGATTTATCGTCGATCGTGTTATTATAACAAAAGTCTCTTGTTTTTTTTTTTTTTTTTTTGCTCTCTGTGACGATACGTATTGGGAGAACAAAATAACATGTTCTATTTACGTTTAACTGTGACTGTTTTTCCGTCATTCCAGCGTTATTATTATTTTTTTTCAACGACCAACAACGCAATGGAATAATAATTTCGTGGACCTGATATTTCAAAATTCATGAAAACAAAACACATGCATTACACTGGTTACGCGATATTATTAATTTTAGAGTCGTAGCGATGACACTGCGACGGCGTGCGCTCCGGGTAAAACGAAAACTCAAAGACACGTATCTTTTTTATAGTTATTTTTAAACACCTCCTAAACGATTTCACCTGGGACGTGAATTCGGCTTTTGGATAATACGTGACTTGGAGTTATGAACCATTGTACCGACGTACAATTATTATTTTCGGCAGTCGTATTTGTTTTCAACGTGCGTACCTATTCTTGGTTCTACAAACGCGTTGGAAAAAAAAAATAGAAACGAAAATAAATATTCAGTTGCATATTTTCAAAGCGTACCTATTCATTCATGTCTTTGCATAAGAGCGTAACTGCAGTTGCACGTACGCATTATGTTTCACACGTAAATTATGTAATACACTGTGCGTCGAGTTCATTTAGGGCCTAAATGCATATGACGCGTGTATATTTCGCGCGCATTGTGCGTACGTACTGTAAGGTCATTCGAAAACACTACGTTGAAAAAAAAAAACAAGAAAAAACCCGGAGAAATTCGAATAATATCAAGAACTATACAAGCGTTATTTACTATTTTCGTAACGCGAAATTCGACTCCGGGTTCCCGCAGAGTTTAACTGCCTGTAATCGTACACCGTTTTGCCCGCGCAATGTTCCGAATACACGCGAAACGATTTCGTGAAGACTCGTAAACTCACCCGTACTGAGTTGACCGCTACTCAAAACGAAAAATTACAAAAAAAAAAAAAAAAACAAATAAAAGTAAAGAAAACAGCATCACGAATCGATAAATTTTGATTCAAATTTCATTTTCTCAACATACTCGCCCGAGTAAAAAACACGTCACTTCGGGCTTTTCGATCTTACTGCGTGTAATAGTAGGTACATAATATTAATAAACTTGGAGTTGAAGGAAAAAATCGAGTTATCCAAGAGTTTTAGCTATTCCAGAAAAACAGAAAATAAAATCAAAATGTTCAGTTTAAAATAAAAGTCATTTAAAATATGTGATTTCGTCGTTATTTCTTTTTCTTTTTTTACACTTATTAATTTTAAATCATTATTTGGGTATACGCGATTGCCAGATTTGTACGTGAAAGCGAAACGTTTGATTTTGTCGAGTGTCGGAAAAATCACTGTACCTCGACCAGCGTTAAACTACTGATCTGTTGTCGATTTTCGATAAATCGTCTAAATGAACGTTTCCGATATTATATTTCGACAGTCGACGCACGGGGATAATAATTCGTACAGGTACCACCGGTCGCAATGAAATCGAAACACACCGCGAGTGATCCACGAAACAGTCGAGTCGACCGTGATTTTTTTTACATCGTTCGTGTAGGAGATTCTCTACGCCGGGGAAAAACGTCGATTGTTTTTAAATGAAATAAATAAAATATGTTTCGTATTCAGTACCACCGTGGCCATATTATTACGATGTACATTTTAACGGCGCCGTTTCGCCGTCATCACACGCCGGACTCGGCGTCGACGAAGGCGGTAGGGAGACCCGTGGGGGGGATCGGCGGGATTTATTATTATTGCGTATTATTAATTATTATCGCTGTATAGCGGTGCACGACGATGACTGTCCCGTCGTCGCCGCCGTTACTTTGTCACGACACTCGTGCCCACCGCATGACTCACCGCGTTCACGGTAGACAATCATCCGCGTGTCGGATAGATCGACCGCGACGGGCTCGACACGACGACGTAAGTGAAAAATCTGTCCACGTACGCGTAGTAACCCATACTCGCGGAAGAGTGAAGACACGTCAGCGTCGTTGTGTCCATGCACGTTGTGTGTGTGTGTGTGTGTGTGTGTGTGTGTGTTGTGTTACGACACACGTAGAGCGCGAACGCAATTATCGCTTTTTGTGGACGACTTTTTTTCTTTACTTTGATTTTTTCACTTTTTTCAAAACCGTTTTTCATTCGTACCGTCGTCGTATATTATTTATAAATATATTATGGGGGGGGGGGTACAAACAAATAGTTCAAATTATACACAATTATAACTTATCTGAAATTTTTCCTCTCAAAAAATTGTATCTACTTTATTTTGGTAATATTTAAACATTTTGCAGAGTCGTTCATTTTAATATATTTAATAAACGTCAAACGACCGCGATGTACCGACTAGCGAATGTGAACGAAATTTTAGTTCTATGAACGAAATTATGTCACCATTAAGAACTTCATTAAATATAAAAACTGTTGCTGCTCTTTTATTTATTAATTGTGTTGGACCACCTCTAACAAAATTCAAACCAGAAAAATATGTACGATCTTGGTTATTAAAATGGTCGACATTCAGCCGATGATACCGCAAGTCGTAAAAAAAACCAAAAGTGTGAGAAGACCCATGAATCACTGTGGAAACTATTGTAAAAAAAAATTGTATTGCCGCTGTACTTTTTGAGTTATAAATACATAAAAGTTTATAAGAAGTTCTTTAAACATTTTATATTTTTATTTCACATCATATAAATTGTTTTATAAAATAGTAAGTACAACTTATGTATTAAAAAAGGGTTAGTATTTCAGGAAGGGGAAATTATAATTTTGGTGGGGTAAAGCTCCTAATTCTATGGTATGTACTAAAAAAAAAAAGCGTTCTGGTGCAGAAAATTTTCTATTTCGAGCACTGTTCATAACCAAATAAAAAAAAATACAATTGTTTGATAGAAACATGACATTTTATGAGAAAAATTTATCATAAAACATATTTTCAATTAAAATTTTTATAATTACTGAAGACGTCTGGGGTGTTTATTAGCATATGTATCCACTACTTCTTCAGGTTTCACAATTATTTTAGAGTGTATATTGCACCCATGCGTGAAAAGCAAATGGAGGTTTATACGGTGAAGGGGGGGGGCACAGGCCCAATGGGCCCTCCCCTTAAATACGCCCCTGATAAGAACACTATATAGTATGTCTGTCTACGTTCTGTTCGACGAGAGATGAGAACGTGGTGTCGACGCGCGACCGCTGCGATATTCTCTCGGCGAACAGAGTATATACAATGTTTCTGTCCGATAGACGTTTGCTAGGGAACGGACTCGATTTTCGGGGGTGCGGCGGGCCGCGATTTCATCGTACGGATCACGTACGCTATTTTGAGACGGCGACGGTGTCAAAACGGCCCGCCCGTACATGCTTATCTACGATTGTTCGGTTTACGAAAACCTAGGAAGCAGGTGACGCGGAGGAGATTACGTCGCTATTATACGACGATATGCGTGCAACGTTTGATTCGCGGAAACAATAAATTGATATAATAATAATTACTATTGTTATGCGCGAGTTGCACGTAGATGTATTGGACACGACGCGCGGTACGCCGGCGACGCACGTCGTATGAATCATTCTGACACATAAAACGTGTTTCGCCGACGATGGCAAAATCGAACCGTACGTGGAAATATAGCTTATCTAGGCTTCTAGGAGTCGTGTCGGGCATTGTAATACGAGACCGGCAGCGGTGCGTTTTATCGTCTGATCCTAAACGGACAATAATAATAGTGATAAAAACAATTATAATATAAATAATCGTGAAAAAAAAAAACACGAAAACGCATGTTCACGTACTCCGAAGTTCTCGGTATATTTTTGGCGTGCGATTACGCTCGAGTGGTGTGCGGCGCAGTGCTTGGCGAACGGGCGCCTAAGGCGGATAATGCGCGAGATAGCACGTATATTTTTATATTATGTGCGTAGTGCGTCGGTAAACAAAAACGACAGAGAGAGATAGAGATAGAGAGAGAGAGAGAAATGGCCAAAAAAACGAAAAAAAAAACAAAATGTTTATCGACAGATACAGGAAATCCTCGTGGGATTACGTCACGGCCGGGTTCTGTGCCGACACACACGCGTGACATTGTGTCTGTCCGTGCACGCGTACGATTTCCGACAGCCGCGTGCGTTATCACACGATAATTCGTCTCCAGACACGGTGGCGGACCGAGTGTGTTACGAAATTGTTATTATTTGTGTTTTCGGCCGTACGGGAAAAGAAAAAAACAACAATAATATACGCGTGTGATCGTAATTGTGTGGTTACAATCCAAAACGTGCTATTGCAAATTTTATCAAAATCGAGTTAGACATCATTTCTTACAATAAAAATGGCGGAAAATGCAAAAAAAAAATATTAGTTCTGTAATATTTTATAGGTTAAAACCAATTTAAAATATTGATGCATCCTACTATACACTAACCAAATGAAACAGAAATGTGGCCTTTTTTAAAAAAACTGAAAACGGTAGTAGCACGTTTTGGATTGTAACCACACAAATGCGATAGTAATATCATACGCTCGTTTGGTGTACGCGCGCACGGACCGGCCGGCCCGATTGTCGTGATGTCGCGGCGGCATTGGCGGCGGCACAGCTAATAATATGTTGAGTGTGCGGAACGGCAATTAGGTAATGAGCGAATGCTGACCGAGGGTTTACGGTGCGGGCATATAACATGGGTAACCTAACCAGAGAGAGGGGGAGCCGAGCAGACATCCGAAGAACATCGGCCGGACAGGCAGAGGGAGCCGAAGACCATCAGTCGGAGCACAAACAACATCATCCTCAAGATCAACCTGCAGTGCTCACCTACTCATTATTCATCCACATTTTATCAATTTAGTCACTACCTATCAGTATCGTATATTCTAAGTTATTATATATTAACTAACTATATAACATGTTGTCTTAGTACCAATTAGGGTTCCAATTAGGAAATATTTCAATGAAATTGTGAAATATTCATTTTTTTAAAAATACAAGACATGATGTAGGTAAATAATAATATGATATGTATTAGTGAAATGTTATCAATCAGATTCTATCATTCCTTGATTATAGACTTACAGTTTGACCATAATATAAACTAATAATTATTTTGTTACCTACGCACTGAATTTATAAAAATCTATGCGACACGGCGTATTGTGAAGGCTCCATGTTTTATACCAGATACCAAATAATAAAACAATATATTGAGTTTTATAAATTTTAGGTTGTAACCAGTGGCGTCATTTCAGTTTTTTCTAGACTAGGGCGACCATTTACTGATAAGCCGACAGAACTTTTATTTCTGCCGACTAAAATGTATTATATAACAATTCAATTATGTTCATAAGAGGTGAAAAAGTATTATGCATAAATCATAATCGTCATTCGTATTCGTCATGATATGACGACTCCGATTATTCGGCTGCACTAAAATAGATTGAATAATATTTATTATTTAATCAATGTTTGTATACAAATTGATAATACAGTAGAGTCCCGCTAATCCGGTCATCGCTAATCCGGACATCCGGATAATCTGGACAATTTATGTTTCGTATTTAGTACTCATGTATAATATATATTAAATATCAGAAATACTATAATATCGGAAATACTCATAATTAAGATATGTATTAACGTTTCGATTAATAAAAATAATCAATGCAAAATTGTAAATCAATAAATTTTGAATTCGTATAAATACTTGAGGTGTTTTTTGACAGTATATTTATTGTGTTATTATTTATAGTGTTTATTAATGAGTAAGTTAAAAAAAAAAAACGTCATTTCGTTTAATTCGGATTTTCGATAATCCGGAGAGAGTCCGGTCCCATCTAGTCCGGATGAGCGGGACTCTACTGTAATATGAAAATATCTTTTCTTATGGATGGCATTGTAACGACTATAATATTTATAGACTAAACTAGTCCACTAAGGTATAAGTCTAAAAATAATGACGTTTTGTTCTTAGTACAGTGTACCGATTTAGCATTTGGGTATGTTAATATGTGCAGAGCGCCCGTCTCCCGTTATCTCAATTATATCATTTAAATATAGACAATAATATAGTCAATAATTTTATTCATAATTTATTTTCTACAGGTTTAATGGTTTTATTATTATTATTTATTATAATTGTTGTCGACGGGCTCTTAACTGGCGGTTGGCCCAGAATGACGGCAACACGGTGCCCAAACTACCCAGAGAAAAGATTTATAAATACGGGTGTCCAATAATATGAACAATATATCCCAAATTTGGTTTGTCTGCCAATCGGTCAGAACTACTATTCAGACACATAAATAATCGCACGCGTGACGAAAACGAACGTTCTTAACGGCATTTAACTCGTGACGTACGTCACACGATGCACGCAGGCCAAGGGCAAGATCCAGTCCGGAGGAAAGGTTCTGATGGAGATGATCAAGCTGGACACGGTCGACTACACGCTGCTGGACTTGCCGGCCATACCGTACGAGCAATACATCAAACTTTACGGACGTTCGAACATGACGCAGGTAAACGGTCATCATAATCAGCTTCTATAAAGGCCAAGCCTTGTTGTTGTAGCCAATCGTGTCTGACGTATGCCGTCCTCTAGAGACTTTGGTAAGAGATGCGACCCATTCGTCGGAAGATTCCTTCAAAGAAGGACTTACGCGGTCTTCCTTTGGTTCTTTTACCCTCTATTATTAGCTTTATTGTTCTTCTCGTTATTGCGTTCATTGCTGCTCTTTTTTCATTTACCTGCTTCATTAAACTGCTTCATTCGTCTTATGTTCTGCCCAGCTTGTTCTGGTCATCGGACACAGATTAAAAATGTTATATTTTGTCCTGTATTCTTTGGTTTTCAAAGCTTAAGATATTATTAATAATTATTATCTATATAATGTGTGTTAAAAATTGTGTTGTATAATCATAAAATCCATAAAAAAAAAAAAAAAAAAAAAAAAACGAAAAGAAATTTGTCGCGATATTATAATTAGACTTTCAACGCTTGGTTATTTCACTTAAACTACTGAAACATCTAGATCAGACATTAAAACCCAACAGTTATGGAAAAAAATATAAAGAAAAAATTAATTAGATTATAAATGTCAAGACCGTATAGTAGCAATTTATTTTTTTAGTAATTAGTATACAACAAGTACGTTTTACAATGATGAAAGTAAATATATTTATTTAAAAATATCGGTTGGGTTACCAAAGTCAAAATGGCGTCGGAAGTGCCCTCACACAACGCGATCATCAACGTTTGAATCGTTTTTTTATGATTTCTATGGTTCTAGAATTGCACGCATTTAAAACGTACTCGCGAAACGTTACGATGTGTGAAAAACACTGACTTTTAAATTATTTAATAATATGTGACGCGAATTTCCGAGACACGTGAGTATTACTCGTATAAAATGTATAACGTATTTGAAAACCATTTAATTGATATGATAAAAAGCTATCTAATTTTTTTTTAAATATTATAACGACGAAAATTGTAATATTATTAGATTAAAATATTCTATTTCATTCGAATAATTACATTATAATATTATGCACAGTGCTTTGAATCAAAACGAATCGAAACGTTACTGTGTACGGACCGCATATCGCAAAACAAACATTTACTTTGTGGACCACGTCGTTTTAGTAGGTCGCCAATAATTGACGTAGCCCAGTCTACACGCATTACGTTTAATCTACGGTGTACGTGCATAGAAACGACCGTGACGTCGTTCGTATCAGCGTGTTTAATAATAAGCATAAAAAAAAAAATTAAAAAAAAAATAATAATAATACGATTGATCGTATCGCGGGTACACGCTTTAAACTCGATGTTTATAAAACATAAATGATACATTTTTATGCTATATTATGGAACGGACTTCTCCGCGTGAAACAATTCGTTTGTCCGACCGTCGTCCCTGTATGAGGACGATCCACTGTAAGGATACGGCACAAGCAAAACGCGTACGCGTACACGTTGTCGTCTGCGTTTCCGCCGTGAGAAAATCGGAATCGAATTCGCCGTCGATCCACATTCGTAAGTCGACCGGACGGGAAAACGTTTCCGTGCGTCGTCGTTGACAAACAAAAAGTTGGTCGACGCCGTGTGATCCAGGCTATTTATTATACATTATTCTGTAATAATATTGTTTTTTCCCCCCGATACGCAGAACGCGAGTGCAATGACCGGCTGTGTTTGTCTGTCATTTTTTTTTCCTTTTTATTATATATTCCGTTGGAAACATGACGTTTCCATGATAAGCAATATCAACACGATACGACAAAACTCACACACACACACACACACACACACACACACACACACACACACACACACACACACACACACACACACACACACACACACACACACACACACACACATTATCATTATGTATCGAGTCTATTGTCCATTCGATGATGGATTCGCTGGCTCGCGCGCGCGTGCAACGTATAATGTTGATCTATTGATATTTCAACTGCGGAGGAAAACGTCGAAATCATATATTATTACGGTCATTACGTAATTGCGACGATGTGACGGCTATTGACAAGTGTGTCGTGTGTAAGTATATATTTGACGAGTGTAATCGGTACAAATATATCAAATGTTTACGCGAACAAACAACTGTATCAAATCCACCAAATAATAATGATAAAAATAATAATAATAGTATTATTATTTTAGGTATATACGGTAAGACGGGTATGACTAAAGTGACCATTTATATTGTTTTAATCAAAACGGGACAAAAAAAAAAAAAAAAAAAATCATAATTATTTGTTACAAACAAATATTTTTAATTTAATAATATTACCAGCAAATTTCTGTGGTACTTATATAATATTTTTAAAGGACAAAAAAATTAAATTAACTTATTATAAACAAAATGTTTTCGTGTAATAATTACAAAATTAAATACTTTTTCTAAAAACGATATTTCGTCAAAGAACATTTATTTTCATTATTTTTTTTGTCTACTTTTTGAAAACGGGATATTTTAGCGTCCCGGAGATTTCCCAGGGGACAACGGGACAGAGATTCAAAAAACGGGACTGTCCCGTTCAAAACGGGACGTATGGTCACCTTATGTATGACACGAAACGTATACGCTATAATCACGTACAGTTTAGTTTAGCATAGATTCTTTTTCGAGTTCGATAATAACCGGTTGTATCTATTGTAATCAGATCCTGATTTTCTCACTTGTGGGCCCAGTACAATTTATAAACACTGTCCCCTGATCTATAACTCTCCTTCAGTACTAAAAGAAAATATATGCACGATATTTTTTTAAAAAACAATAAGAGTTTTTTTTGTGGCTCATGAGTTGTTGAATCATAAAATATAATTGTATGATTAATATCATAATTATTACAGTAACTTATTACATAAAAACGCTATCTCGATAACTCAAAAACCTTGGCAAATCGAATTCTTCTCGTTCTCTAAACTTTAAAATGTATTCATGGTCTATTTGAGATATAGGTATAATTGGAAAAATACATCAGTCGAATTAATTGTTTATTCGCCTTGTCGCCTTGAGATTCGAGTTGTAAGAGCTACACTGAATATAATATGAATAAACATCATACATGTTTTAAATACTGATAGTTAATACGTATAATCATACAAATCAAAAATAATTTTAGTTTTCCTAATATTAATAATATATGTATAAACATCTAAATGATTTTAAATGAAATTTGAAGAAAAAATATTTACTAACAATTTCTCGCTTTCTGTTTTGAAAACGTAAGAATCGCGTATCGTTAAAACTCAGGTTTGCACTGTCATAAAGACTAAATATAAATCATCTAATCAGTGGTTATCGTAATTCGTTAACCGTTGTACCTACGTACATTTCAGATTTATCGATGTTACAAATTAAGCTGTTATATTCACTGTAAAGTATAATATATAAATTGTAACGAATGATATAATAAAAAGTCGAATTTAAATGTTTTTTATAACATTGAAAAAATAAATAAATAGGTACACCATTAATTACGTATGGCTGTTGTCGGTAGACCAAATGTAAATGTCTCATTTGTCCTTGTGTTTTTATGACCCTGTGATTGTAATAGTGTAATAGAAGAGAGGAACAGTACTAAAACGCGTAAAAAACTTTTTTGAAAAATGTCGTCATATCGCGGTTGGACGCTTAATATTTTGAGTTTTGACTTTTTGTGTTTGCCATGTTACGACAACTTGTTTTTACGACCCCGTGATTGTAATAGTGTAATAGAAGAAAGGAACAGTACTAAAATGCGTAAAAACTTTTTTGAAAAACGTCGTCATATCGACGCTTAATATTTTGAGTTTTGACTGTTTGTGTTTACCGTTTTACGACTGCAACTCGAAACTATGCGTTCACCGACGTCAACGAAAGCACGACGTGACGATGAAATCGTTTCACGTCGATCAAAACGTAACCTATTACGTTATACGCTATCGATCGTGAAAACAAAATATTATACAGACACGACGGGACAGTCGAAAAGCAGCCGTGACGATTCCGTGAACAGTGCAATACAACTATTCGCGTGTGGTTTTATTCGATCAGCAAGAAACGGTGTGGTTAGGTTAACACGGGTCCGGCGCGCGTGCAGGCCGGCAAAATCGTATAGTCGCTTTGGAAATTCGTGAGCGTAAAAACACGCGAACAAGCCTAGAGAAGTGTTCTCATAAAGACTCGTGACGTTACCCGGACGAATTCCAAAAACTTGCCCACTCTGGCCGTGTAACGTCTCGGGAGCCTATATATATATGCACGCGTAGTGGTCGAACTCATGGTGGACGACTAATCGACAAAATATCTTTGTACTGCACGTACCGAATGGATTTCGAGTATTATGAATCGATCACTTTTTTCGCGGTCGACGTGTACGCGTCGGTTAAATACAAATATCTTCTTTGATTTTATTAAAAAAAAAATTTTTTTTTTTATACAATCTGAATTTGTCGTTCATTTTTTCGATTTTTTTTTTTGTATTCATATAATTAGCTCGAGAAAAAACATACCGTTATACTCATATACTGATATTAATTTACATTTGATTTAGTTTGATACTAACAGAGTATTATTTATTTTAATAATAAAAATGAACTGAACGATATTATATTATGCACTCGTAATATTATATATTATGTTTGGTTATTTTTATATACGCTGTGAATGTTGAATTATTAGCGTTAAAAAAAAAATCGCACGAGTAATTGAATACCGAAATGCGTGTTGCTCATGAGTACCGATCGTTATCGGTTTGTCCATTACCCTCGTCGCACTTGAACAAAATCCGAAATTCGAGACGGATTCATCGCATTACGTATGCTATCTCACGTTATATGTAAAAAGACGATAATTGGAGCAGTTTTCAAAGGGTTTGATCAACCAGTAAACTCGCTTGTTTTACGAAGAGACTTTAAATTATAATATCTGTGGCCGATTTCAGGCTAGAACAGTAGTCGGTAATAGATGAAAAACGCATTCAGCTTTTTCTATTATGTATACGTTCAAATGAGTATTCACTATTCAGAAATTCTTGACTTTTTTGAAATTTAATATGAAAATATTTTATGTGGATGTATAATGATGGTCCGAATTTCCAACACATAATTTCGTTTGATAATTTTTCAGTATGACGTCTACTATTATACTCGCATACTTCATGACGCATATATTTTGAGTCATACTTGAGTAGAAAATTAATGACATCTACCAATGATCCGATAAAAAACTTCAAAAAAACGTTATATGCTGCTTAATTTAAGATAAAATATCGACAGTCGTTTACCAGTTTAAAATTCTATACAAGCCGGTGATATTAAAATGTATAAAAGAAGTGTTAATTAGTTTTATCTCTTAAATTGATGGCTCACACGAAGGCATAATTTTTTTATTTTGAAATCTTCGGTAGAGAGAAATTATTGCACGGTTCCGAAACCTGCACATGGTTGAATAAAGAAATCTTTGACGAAATACTTGGACAAATTAACTACGAACAAGTCGAAAATAAAGTTTATTATTTTTAATAATTAATAGAATAATTTAATACAACAAGACATCCGTGTTGGAGTCTGTAATCAATCGAGTCATTTTACAATGTGCTTTCGAGTTTCAGTATTGACCGATTTCGAACTCTGAAAATGAAAACGGTTATAAATCGAGAGTGACCTACTGACAGACGCGTCAGTAAAGCTATGATATTATGCGAAGGATATTGAATTTCGATTGGAAAACATTAAAAACAAAAACGAAAAGGCTCGATTGCTTGTCACGGTCGTTTGTCGAGCGATAATGTCGGACAATTAATATGAGAACGTTTGGTGATATTTCACGCGTCCCCGTCACGTCGTCGTTTTCTCGGTTAGGTTTCCGAATACATATCGGCGGAGCGTCGCGTCGTCGTCGCCATCGCCGCCGTCGAGGTCGTCGTTGAACGCTCTAACCGCGACGGGCTGTGGATCGGACGTCGTCGTCCGTCGCGTTTCGGCTGTTATTCAATCGGGCGAGTACGAAAAATAATAATATTTCGCCCGACGCACACGACAACAGCAACTACAGTGTGTATATGTATTCGTGTAAACGCACGGCGAGCAACCATAGGCGTAGCTAGAACCAAATTTTTGGGTGGACTACAGTCCCTCCCGTAAAAGAATAAAATTAAAGGAAGAAAACTGTTCGGGCTACATGGTCGGTACACTATCATCATTAAATAATATATTTGAATTAATTTTTATATACCTTAAAATAATTGCTTAATATTATAATAAAATGATTGATCAATGAATAAAAATAATTATGAACAAAACATCATTTACAATTTAATTTTTGTTGTTTTAGTACTTTTAGTATCAGTGTCCTGTAAGGCACGGTTTTTGTCATTATCTAATTTTTTTAGATTCTGAACGGAGTGAAGAATGTATTGATTTTACAATGATGTGTGTGTTTTTTTTTTTTTTTTTTTTTTTTATTTTTTTATTTTTTTTTTTTTGTGTCTGTCGACACGATTTGGGGCAGTAAAAATGCTTCGATTGCCTTATATAGCAACTTTTCTGAAAGGAAATTGAATCTAGTTGGTACTTTGGGGGGTCAAAAGTTAAAAATTTTCAATATTTTTTTAACGCGCCGGGAAAAACCCTTAAAAAATGAGGGAAAAACGGTATATTTTACGCAAAACCAGTTTTCGACAAAATCAAATTTTTTATTTTGCTATAACTCAAAAACTAATCGATGTAAATACTTGAAATTTTCATCAAATGTTTAGATTAGCATTCTCTATACACCGTTAAATTTTCAAAGTATTTTGACTTTTATTGAGCTAATTATAGACAATTGAAATTTTCAATTTTTTTAAGTATTTTTTTTTAAAATAACGATAAAATTTTTTTTTTTGCCAGAAAATCTTGAAAATTTAATACAAGGTTTCTTATAAGTTGTTCCATAACTGATAAAAAAAAATCCAAAATCGTAAGTCACAATTTTTTTTTATAAGTGCTCAAAGTTCCAATTTATACGAAATAAGTAAAAATTGCGAAAATTTGCAAATAATTTTGTTGTTGAAAAATCGTAAAATTTTTTTCTTTTATAACTAAGTTTTGAAAATTTGGTACAAGGTTTTTCATTAGTTTTTCTTCAATTATCTGCAAAAAAAACTCTACCGGATTCAGACAAAAAAATTTTATGAGTGTTTGAAATTTAAATTTTTACAAAAACACGTTAAACAACGGTTTAGCCTCAAACGATTTTTGCTATTTGTTTTTTTTTCAAAAAGTATAAGTTGTAGAAACTTGAAAATTTTATCAGTTGTTTATATTGGCATTATCTTTATATAATTTTATTTTCAAAAGATTTCACTCATTTTTAATCAATTTATAGGCATTTGAAATATTCGATTTTTTTTATTTTTTTTTTTATAAATGTTGATAAAAAAAATGTAGCTCGGACGAAATACTTGAAAATTTAATAGAAGGGTCCACATAAGTTGTTCTAACTCCCATTTAAAAATTATAAAAATACATAGGCACAATTTTTTTTTATAAGCAGTTGAAGTTCAAAAATCGACAAAATTTGTCGAAATCACCAATTATGTCGTAGTTGAAAATGTATAAAAAATGTTCTACTCAAAGTTAAGAAATGACAATGTATTACAAGGTTGTTCATAAGTTTTGCTTGCAAAAAGTATAAAAAATCTCACGATCGGTTCAATGAAAAAATTTTAACGGGCGTCTGAAACTGTAATTTTTACAAAAATTCAAGCGATTTACTATAAACATATTATTCACTGACAATTCATCTTCGTTCAGAATCTTTTTTTTTTTATAATATAAAATAATGTCCTAATCTATCCTATAATGCCTAATCTATCAATACATCTCGTGTATCCCACCCAACTCCTGTATCTCTACTCATCACCATAATCTTGTCCGAGGAGCGGAGCGACGATGGACGAACTTCCACCACCATTGTCTTACCGGCTTTTTTTATTTTTAATGTTGAAAATCGAGAACACTTTACAGGTACTATCCATAATGACAACGAATGAAATAATTTAAATTTAGTATTAATACAACTCTACAGTTTTGTGCATTGAACATTAGAACACGTTTATAACCGTAAACTCTAGGCAACATTAAAAATTTAGAAACTTCAAATAATAGTAACCAATATCGGCTACCGACAGACGAAAACTTCGTAAGTTACTTTTATCTAATTGTTCAGGAACAACAAAAATGTACGAAGTTTTTACACTGATAATATATAGATACAAGCATTTTGTTTTTGTACAATATCTTTTGAAATTACCGGAATATAATACGATATTATGATATCATAACTTGCACAAAAATACAGTGAATCCAACAGAAAAAAAAATATATGAAAATTTATGACTCAAGAGGTTTTCGTCCGTAGCGTCTCTTAATATATTTTTGGGGGGGGGGCCATTTCAATTTTTCGGGGGGCTTAAACTCTAAAGCCCCCGCCCTCTAGATACGCCTATGCGGGCACCACCGCGATCTCGGAATACCAAATAACGCACGGCGTACGCGTACGCATATAGATTACGCACGGTCGCGCTGAGTTGCCAAAACGGTCGCGGCCCCCACCGCCGCCGCCACTCTCGTGTAATATCGCAATTCCGGTCAGACGGCACGTACGCGTACGGTTTTTTACACGTTCACGTCGACGACGATAATAACAACATCGTGCGCTGCGGCGCGGGCCGGATATCGGCCGTTCGAGCGTCTGCGTCTGGCCCCGACGGTTTTGACACCGGACGCGCGCGTCGTTCAAATAAACAGCAAACCGTCGTCGTCGTCGTCGCACACCACATGCTGTCGTTATTATCGTCGTCGTAGTTTTCGACCCGAACACGTTTGGAAACGCTCGACGACGGACGGATTTTCATTCGAGACACGAAAACGTGGGTACAACACGCGTATTACGCGTACGTGTATGGGTGGGGTACGTATACACTTAAAACACACACACACACACACACAAACGCGTTTTACACTGCTCGGCGCGCTCATGTTGTGTGGAATATTAAAATTATTATTATTATTATTATTATTGCGCCTCGTGGCACAGACAAATTGTACCATCAATCCCTACCTATCCATGGCATAAAGACCTAAATATTTCTAGGAGTGTTATAGTTTACTATACACGCTAACGTATTGGACATAATCTTCTTCCTCATCATGCACTTAAACTCGAACTAAATTCTTCCCCCTTGTGTACCCGACACCAAGAAGAAGCCATCTGCAATTTTGAACATATTATTTTCCACTGCCCTTCCCTTCACCCTAATAGACAATTTTTTTTTCATAGTATCTTCGTTCCTTAGGTTATATCTCTCCCGACTCAAAACTTCTTTTGAATTCTCGTTCTCCTCCTATTATTCATTCTATAATTCACTACTTCCTTTCTGCTGGTTTACTAATTTTAAAAATTAAAGAAAAAAAATGTCCTAAATCTCATCTTTTTGTAAATATTTACCCCACCTTTATATCATAACTGTATTGGTAAAATGTTACTCAATAAAAGCAAATAAAAAAAAAAAAAAAAAATTATTATTGCGTCACGAGTTCCAGCTGTCACCGTGACGGACGAAACGCTGCCCCGGTCAGTCGCGTACGTGTATAATACGCGAGTGTTTTTCAACGCGCGTATTTCACGTTGGTCTCGACCCCCCCCCCCCTCCAGAAGAACAAAATTAAATGTATGTCTGAAATGAAATCTACTATATAATAACATAATAGATTCCACACTCAAATACAAAATATATTATAAAATTGCCTCAAGAATTCATAAATGCCTTATTACGTAAGAATAGAGGAATAGAATATTCATTTACTACCTATATAATTATGTATTGATATAAATATACACACATATCGTCGATACTATATTATGTTATAATTTGTAATTCAGCGATAAGATGGTTACTCAGAATAAAAAATAAATTTTTTTGGAACCTCCCCCCCCCAAGAAAAAATTTGAAAATACGCCACTGTGCATATTATGTTTGTTTATTAACATATCACACACGTACATTTTGGTCAGAGTATGTGGCGGACGTGCCGGAACCCAACAATATGACGGACTTTCGTGGCGAATAACTACACCGACATCGTCGTCGATAATCCTCAGCATTCTTCCGCGCGACGTTTATCGGAACGGCTAAAAATACTCAAATGAGTCAGTGGTCACAACTCACGAGGCGGTGAAGATTGCCTAACCTTCGGAGTTTGGTTCGATCGAATTCATAAAATTACACGTTTATCGCCGCAATGACGTATAACGCTATGCCACGTACGCCAAGTACCTACTTATTGGCGTCGCTCTCTCTAAAAAGACAACGTTTTAAAATGGCGTAGGACTATTCACATGCACACATACACATGTTATCGTGCGTATTATGTACTCGACATTGTTTCTGCGTTCGGCCGTTATCGTGTTCGTAACACCTTATTATACACGCGTCGTCGATAAACAGTCATTTTCGTTTTGTTAAAAACTCGACGGAAGCTACACGCGTAATTATTATTTTAAATCATTATTATAATATCCCGTTATTATCGTTATTATTATTATTACTACTGCGTTTGAAGTTCGTTCCATAGAGTCCTTTCTCCGGTTAGTACCGCGGATAAGCGATAACCGTCGTCTCGGTCGCGTGGAGGAGATTAAAACGAAAAGCGCTGTACAAACGACGACACGACCGGCATTTGATCGAAAGCGGAGAGCACGCCGTTGGCTCGGACAAACGCTCGATAAATCCAGAGCGTTTTTATTACGGATTTTCGTTAATCAACCGGCGACGCGGCGTGCCGATTAATCGTGTGTTTGTTTAAACCGGTTCCGCGCAGCTCGTTCGCCATCGCCCGATATATTCTTCGTTAAAACACCGTAAAAAAACATTGTAAAACCATTAACCATAATAATATACAGTGCTCGTACACAATTTATCATATTATTATAACTATTATTTTTTTTTTTTTTTTTTTTTTTTTAGTGGACCTCCGTTTTCGGAATAATCGCTCTTGTCGTTTATATTCCAAAACGTTTTAGTCGTACGACGCCGCCGTATACTACGCTGTGTAGATTATGTATAAATGTATAATTCGTCGTCGTCCGCGTGTCCTTGCCGACGGAAGAACGAGAGAGACGGAGAGAAAGATGGACGGTAAAAACCGTAGGTATTCGTATTTTACGGGTCGGCCCGAGAACGTTAATACGCTTAATGAGCTGTAATTTCGTCGCGCGGCATAAACGTGCCGTAGCCGCGACCCCGTAATTTTGACGCACGAGATTGCGGCTACGGCCGAAAACACGTTTCTATACGCCTTGCCAGTTGCCACGGCCACAGGGGTATATTTTATGTAATATTTTTTATGTGCGTATGTCGAGTATACTTTGGTTTGGAATCGTTTTTTTTTTTTTTTGGATTCATAGTACACACTCATACACACATACCTACGAGTAGGGGTAGATCGTACGTGGAAAAAACCTTTTTGTGGTAGGTGCATTACGCATGATAATAATTTTTTGAAGGAGAATATAAAAAAAAAAAATAATAATAAATGAATAACCATAGATATAAATTATTATTATCTCCGTCGTATGATATATAATGTAATACGCCGTTGACGCCATAGAACCCGCCAGTCGTGGCCGAGCCAGTGTGTGTGTGTGTGTGTGTGTGTGTGTGTGTGTGTGTGTGTGTGTGTGTGTGTATTATATTATACATTTATAATATATTACGTAGAGGTGCGCTCGCGGTAGAAATCGAAATGAGTATAATTCGGCGTGATATTATTCCGAAGGGGAAACCAGTTCCCGTCGTAGTATACGCGTTATGTATTATCATTTTTATTATTATTATCATTATAGTACGTATTATTGCTCCATCCGTCTCGAACATAACACACACACACACATACACACACACACACACACACACACACACACACACACACACACACACACACACACACACACACACACACAGACAGCACCTATTGACGTAAAATTTTTTTTGTTATGTTCGGAGCAGTCGTCTTCAATGCACGCGCTACGAACATGTACACACGTATACGGCGGGCGACCGGGGGGGGGGGATGAGAAACGGTATTTTTTTAATTGGACAGAGAGCAGAGAAAAGCGTTCACTTCCGTGCGGCTAGCAACCACCAGCTGTGCCGCATCCGAAAATCACGACACCCGCCGGGGTCGACGGCGGTGAGATTCCGCGAGGAAGAAAAAAAACGCCGGAAGGTCGTGTCGAATAAAAAGAACCACGTAGGACGACGACGACGACGACGACGACGGTGACGGCGGCGGCCAACCCTCGAGCAGCGTTCACAAAATATATTCGATGTCGCGCACCTACAACACCCCGACGTGTGCAACACATTACGTGTCGTGCACTGCAGGCACATTAATCATAGTCGCGGTAAGTGTGCGCGTGTTGCGTACGAATGTTTTTTTTTTTTTCTCGACGAGTTGCGGTCCCACCGAGTCGACGCACGACACACGACGCCACGGCTCGCGGCCGCGTTGACGTGTTAATTGATCGCGTGAGTGTGTGTGTGTGTGTGTGTGTGTGTGTGTGTGTGTGTGTGTGTGTGTGTGTGTGTGTGTGTGTGTGTGTGTGTGTATGAACGGAAGCTCCGTGAGCAGCGTTGAACGTGGTGGAAAATCGGGGGGAGAACGTGTGGTCGCGTAATACGACACCACAGTGTCCTGACTCGTACGATTTAATAAACTGTTACTGTTATAAACTAGTGCATGCGTATTCGCGCATTCGACGTGCGCTGATATGGCGCGAAATCAGTCAAACGTCGTCATCGGCTATCAAATTTTCTTTTTTTTTTTTCATTTGCTTACTGTTTGTGCAAATGTGTGTATGAGATGAAAATATTCGACGAAATAAACGGTTTTCCTGGATTTTTTTTCTTTCGTTATTATTATTTTTATTATTTTAATTTTATTTTAAACGTGATCAGCTTTTACGATATATTACTTAACAATGAATATACATTATACAATATTTTTATATATTTAAACATAACACATTGAGTATCGATAAATTAGAATTATATAGTAGTACATAGTAGGGTCCTGAAAATTAAATTCAACTGAACAAAAACCTAAATTAGAAAAAATGTTTAACTAGTTTGACTATTAACTAAAGGCATAGCTCTCCTTAGAGGATCATCATCCAAATAATTTGTTGACACTGAAGCAAGGTAGTAGGGGTCACGAGAACGGGTTGTACCAGGAATGTGAAAACCTATTCTAGATAACAAGTTCATACTCGTTTTCTGTTCAAGACTTAATTTGTAACGAAAGACGTCAAGCATTGCAAGTCGGTCGCGACGGTGGCGTCGATCATTACCCGTTTGAACTACAGGGTGAGTAGTATGTATTTGTATGTTCTGGCTCGCAGCGGAACCATTACCTACCATAATTGTCATAATATATTTTCATAATATATTTAAATACTTTATAGATGAAAAGCATTTTTCTCGAGGAAAAATTTATAATTTTCACGTGTTTAAACAATTCGATTTATGTAAATTACAAAACCCATTTAATGTTTATGATTAATGTTCATCATCTCGCGTTCCAGCTAAATATTCTCATTACAATTTTATTCAATTTACGAAGCGAAAACCAATGATGCCACACTCTATTATTTATGTATTGATAAAATTCCGAGCTGTCACGACACTGCGAGACGGAGAATTTTTTTTCCATTTTTAACAATGACATAAACTCAACGCCGAACAAACGAGTGTAGTAGTACAAAATAATATCATAATATAATATAACGCGCCGATAATTTTGAGTTTTCGACAATTCTGTGCATTTCAATGTTATACGGACAAGGTATTAAAACCATTTGAAATATTTTCCAAACGGTCGTTTCATTAATGTCAAACTCGACGACAATTTTCACGACTCGTTTCGAGACTACAGAGTATTGTAATTACATTCTAGATAATTTCGTCCAAAGCGCATAATATACACATCGACTGCCTAATATATCCTATCGTCGTTTACGTAATATACGTGTGTGTGTGTGTGTGTGTGTGTGTGTGTGTGTGTGTGTGTGTGTGTGCGTGCGAATGGACGTGTGTTGCAAAGTTTCTCCACAGCCGAGTGCTGATAAAAGTGATAAAGTTGCCTAATGCATATACGATCGTAAACTATAAAACACACACTGCCGTCGTCCGAACGGTGTAAATTTTCGGTCCCGAGTCGCCGAGTAACACATTATTGGGTCGACAGTGTGAATAAACCACGTGAAGCCGATCTATCGGCTGACGAGAAGAGGAGAGTGCAGACGTCGTTGTGGTCCTATCGATTTAAGTGTGACACACGAACCAAGGGTTTCCGGGTAGTGTTCACGACGAAGCGACGTGGATTAATCAAAGCGCCACACAACAATGAAAACAAAAGCAAAAAAAGAAGAAAGGAAATGAACTTCAGAGTTAGATTAGAAAAGGATTAATATTTAATTTTGCGGTCAAATACACTCTTATACGGTCGTCGACCTTTTCCGAAACGTCTACGAAATTTTTTATTCGGTCACTAATTGCACGTTTAGCGATAGAATTTCCCGCTATTTGGCTGTAGTGATACTAAATTTAGGGTTTCCAACTAGTGATTACGTCGAAGGCGCGTGTATTAATCAAAGTACTAGACAACAATACCAGAAAAAAAAACAAAAAAAAAAACAAAACAAAACAAAACCAAAAAAAAAAAAACAGAAAAGAAATGAATTCTAAAATCTAATCAGAAAGGTATTAATATTTAATTCGGTAGTCGAACAGTTTTAAAGTCGTCGATCTTCTTGAAACGTCTACGAAATTCGTTACTCGGTCGTTAATTGCTAGTATAGAGTGAATCGAAATTTTTAGCTGTCGTTTTGGAAAAAAATATAAAACGTATTTATTAAATAAAAAATCAGATAATTCCTGGAATTTTCATTCGGACGAAAAAGGTTTTCCCCGTGAGAGTTTCCGTTGTACATAACTCCCGGCTTGATACGTCATACGGTTTTTAAGATTTTATGACAGCGACGTGATGAAGGCGTCTAAATAGGGGTTTCGTAAGACGCGGTAAATCCCGTGGTGCGTTACGGTCCGCAATAAATTTAAAAATTCAACGAGATAGCCGCTATGCCGTATCAGTGCCATTAAAAGTCCCGCATTCTCGATACAAAAAAAAAAAAAAAAAAAAAAAAAAAGGAAAAAAAGGTTTCGGACTCCTCTCGCTGTACATAACCAACGAGATATCATACTCAAAGTTTGAAAGGATGACCCTGAAGCACCCCACGTCATGTACTGCAGTACGGGACGGGAGATTGAGGGGTAGCGATTTCGGATATGGCACGTGTGCGAAGGGCGGCTGGGAAAAAAAATACGTCATAACGCCGTCGCGAATAATAATAATAATAATAATAGTAATAAAAACTGCTCTCTCGACGCTCAGATTAACCAGAAACGGAGAGAGAGAGAGAGAGAGAGAGAGAGAGAGAGACTGAGAGAGAAAAAAGTAAACACTGCACCCCGCGGCGACGCGCGTGGACAAAGTTTGCGTAATAATATAATACGTGCATTTACTCGCATATACCGGTCGCGAAATTATCGTCTGGCAGAGGCGTAATATGCGGCGGCTATATTTTATTACATGGCAAATGTTTTTTGATTTTCGGCCGCGTGCGCGCGTGTTCACCGCACGTGCCAATTAGCAGGGGGCAAAAAAAAAACTAGGAACAAAAATGTTTAAAAAACGCCCATTTCTGATGGAAATAAAATAACAACAACGCGTACTCCGAGCACCGACCGTGTTCCGTCGACCGTCCGGACGGTCGATCGCGACGTCGCGGCCCGTCGTGCGGCACAAAAAGACAAAACACTCTATTTTTTTCTATATTATTACTCTACTACCATCGTTAATATATTGTCGTTCGCGATGAATTATTGTCGTTTTCGCATTGGACCGTTACGCGGCGACGGGCTACGGTTTCCATAATTTTTTTCCCGAGTTTAACTCCAAATGCGCCGGTATATTATACGTATATACGACCAGCCGACGCGGACGGGCACGTGTACAACACCCTCCCGGCGTGTCGGCGGTGGCGCGATTCGCCGTGTCGTCACGGGGGGTAGCATCCCCCCATGTGCTCCTTCTATTCCCCCTACACGCCAGACGTCACGAAATCGGGCGCAGAACGAACGCGTCCCACCTCTTTTCTCTTTTTCTGTGATAAATATATATAAGTGTGTGGTGTGTGTGTGTGTGTGTGTGTGTGTGTGTGTGTGTGTGTGTGTGTGTGTGTGTGTGTGTGTGTGTGTGTGTGTGTGTGTGTGTGTGTTACAGTGTTTGCACACACGCACGTCGTGTGTGTCGACGGTTTTAACCGAATTATTAGGATTTTGTTCTCAAACACACACACAGCACACAACACACGTGCTTAAGTATAAGTTATACCGCCGTATACGGGATTTTTTTTCTTTCCATTGTATTTTGAGCGTACGAACAAAAAAATAAGATAATGTGTATATATATATAACAAATAAATAGAAATACGACTTTGTTCCGAAATCGCAGTTTGCCGCTAGTCACCGCGTGCTTAAAATCCCGGTGATATTTAGAGCCACATAAAGTAAACCCGTCTCGGGAGATAAAATCTCTGCGACGTCGCCGCGCCGGGGAAAAACTTTGTGCATAAAGTATTTATGTGCGTCGTGTAAAAGAAAAATATAAAAACGGCGCGTTCGACCGATAAAAACGTCCGTACGCCGGCCGGCTATCGCTAATGATTACAATATTATACCGTCGTGCGTCGTCGACGGATTAGCTTATTGATTTCACGTGGTCGGGGCGCGCGCGGCACGGAAAAAACCACCGGAAAACGCCTGCTGCACGTAACAACCGAAACGTTTGATTTGTCTGTCTGCAGGACCAGAATCGTTCGGCGCGTCGTCCCCGTGTTCGTTGATCGTTTCTCCGGGCTCATCAAGTGACCCCGCCGCCGTTCGTACGACTACATTGTTTCGCGAGCGTCACGTACGTGTTGTTCTCGTTTTAAACGCACGGAGCGTCCAAACTTTTCAGACGGTCGACGAAGTGATGGCGTCCGTGTCGCCCGGAAGCTCGCGATAAATCCGTGCACCCTTGGAAACGTTATCGCACGTAGACACAATATGATTCGCATACCGCTAAAACGTCTGTGTCCGGACGGCTGGACGCAACAGGACATTGTTGTTTAAACGCATTTCCTCGGACCGCGATTGAAAAAATTAAATAATGCAAAGAAGAACATTCATTAGTTCATGTGATATTGGAAATATTAAGTATTTCACGTCGATTTGAAACTCTTTACACGACTGCGTGCCCACACGCGTCTGACCAATATAATTCAGTAAACATATTATTGTACACACACACACATATATTATATACACATATAATATGTGTCAGAGTTGTACCGCTATGATCTTGTCCACATGTCAAGTAAAATATTCATCCCTACCTACTTTTCAAGTATATTATATTTTTACATGAAAATTATAGTTTAATTTTTAACTGTCTACACCATGATATAATGTGATTTCTTTACTTATAGGTGCCTTATTCGGGGCAAGATAGGACTATTCTCCATTTAAAAATCAACTAATATTTATTCCGATATCGTATTATTTTTGACAATTTTCACGATCATGTTGTAATCATATTATCTTATTAGAGTGTTTATAGTTGTATGCATATCACTATAATTTATAAATATATTCAGGACTTCAGGGCAACGTTGAAAAAAATCAAATAAATTTGAAATTTTCTTTACAAGAGTAATGTTTTTCAAGAAATTATTTTATTGGATATGATCAATATATTTTTTGTTTTACTCATTTACGTACGCTCTGATGTTTTAAGCAATTTTAATTCGTTTCACCTTTTTTTTTTTTTTTTTTTTAATGATCTGACAATTTCATTAGTCTCAGAAATAATTTGTATTTAATTTTCAATACATTTACTTGTTATTTATATTAAAGATACTCTAGTAGTAAGTAACATATTTAAATTTCAAATAGTTGTTCAAGGTTCTTTTATTATGTAACTCATTTAGTTGATTTTTCCCAAACATTTTCTTCCTAGTTTTAATTATTTGATAGTACTTTGTAAAAATAGGGTGTGGTTATTAATTTATTTATCATAATATAATACATTATTAAATCATTTATTTACCAAAATGTGAATAATTGCATAAAAATATACAGGGAATAATTATAATGATTGATTAATCATTAGCTATTTACTTTTGTAATTTATTATATTGGAAACAATTTTTTCATTTATGTGTATACATTTTATACGGACTTTTTGGTCCCCTATATATATATATATATATATATATATATATATATATATATATATATATATATATATAATATAGTGCACGTGGCGATTGATGAGAAAACTGTAATTTGTAATACGCGCCCGGACGTTAGGAAATAAAGATAAACGAGGATCGACCTCGGGTCCATGTTGATGGAAATTGATCGGTTTCTACTGGACGCGGGAGAAGACTATATATAGATATACAATAGTTTACACAATGTCTTTACGCTACTGTAGCTATATCACTATAGTTATGTGAGTATATACACTAGTTGCAATAACACACACACACACACACACACACACACACACACACACACACACACACAACGTTTGTTAGAGAAAATGGGTATGGTGAACCGTTTTCTGGGGTCTGCAATCGATATAATTTTTTTGTCCCCTCTTCCTCTTATTGTGCAAAGCGCATATCCGATTTTCGGTGACGGACAGTAAAAATTTGTAATCTGTACGAGAGTGACTTAAGTGTCGTAAAATGTAATTCGCCATAAAAGATTTGAGCGTTGCGAATCCGCTTTATCCTTATACCGGCTATGGGTTGAGAAGATGGCGGAAACGTAGTTGCATCACGTGTTCATATTTATATATATAAACACACATGCACACTTATGAGTGTGTGTTTGTGTGTGTGTGTGCGTACTGATACACATATAAGCTTCAATATTACGATACGGGTTTAAACGTGGTGGCGACGAAGGCAGCATAAGGCCCATTTGTTTTTACTGTCGGGCACATTTCGATTTCACAGGTTAGCAAAAAACGCTACTAATAAAATGCTTACGGAGGCCCGTTGTAAAGAATTTGGATCGGCGATTATATAAATATATATATATTTGATAATGCCATCATTGAAAACGAGTGCAAAACATAATAATTCTCACACGTAATTTTAAGTTTTGTTTGAATTTTGAAAAATATTTTTTGTGCCACAGAGTCCATTGTACCTATACATAAAATTTTTCCGATTTTTTCATTGACTGCGTACTAAAACCCCGTCCATCAAATTTCTAATATCAGTCTTGCTGTATGTATATGGAATATATATCGTATATCGTATATCAATCAATTCTAATATCAATGGAAATAATAGCGCGAACGTACACAACAACAGTTCACGGGAACTTTTCGGTCAATGCACGTCGACGACACGTTGATTTTTCATCGTTATCATTCGGTTGAAACGTTCGACGAGATAACGTCGTCCCTGTGCACCGGTGTAAGCAACACACACCCGACCCCGCTTCGTTCACTCCGTAGCGAGCCGGTCCTGTGATATTATCATTATGATATTCGACGATAAAATAACGCTATTTTTTTATTTATTAATTTTTATTTATTTATTTGATTTTATTTTCATACAATGAAATACTGACACGGGTACTCGGAAAGCGATCGGAATAATTATCGGTGCGGCCCGCGGAGAGTTTTCGATTGTCGACGACGCGTACTTTTCTCCGACGGAGTTGCTGAAAACGGAAGTCTATTCACGGCCGAGGCAACGGTAGGTACACGGTGACGACTGACGAGTATCGGGTTTATTTTGTAAACCAGCGGTTCTCAAACTTTTTTGTTCCCGGAGCCCTTATTTTCCTAAATAAAATTACGGAGCCCCAAAAATCAGAAATTTCTATTTTAGACAACAATAATTCATAAAAAATTATGTCAATTTTAAATGATTTGCTTTTTATTTGTTATTATTATTTTTTTTTTTTTTGTAGAAAACGAACATAAACAAATTATTTAATTAATTTAATAGGAAAAAAATATCAAAATATTTTAGTAATTTATAAATTGTAATATTAATGTGATCCATGATGTTGGCTTTTTTTAATGGCCATTATTTTAATATTTGGCTTGATGGACGAGAGTTGAATGCACATGTCTGCTTCAGCATCTAATTTATTACGATATTTGGTTTTTGTATATAAGTATAAAAATTAAAAACGTAACTAAGAAATATAATAATAATTTAATAATTCAAATTTAATTAATACAGATATGCCCAGGGAGCCGCGGAGCCCCTAGACTACTCTCGCGGAGCCCCAGGGCTCCATGGAGCACAGTTTGAGAACCGCTGTTGTAAACCGTCTCGTCGTACGTACGAACCGTAAAGGCGGCGCGGGAGGCCAATTATTTTACTTTTAAGGATTACGCAAGTACCTACTATAATATTCAGTCGGATATAATATATTATTAAATAAATAAATAAATATATATATATATATATATATATATATATATATATATATATATATCACATATGCACGCGTGCGATCATATTTATCGATAACAGTCGAGCGCACGCGCGTGCGTGAGATTTTCCATTTTCAACAAATCTCTTGACACTAAGCTTACGTTGCGGCGCATAATTTATTAGGGTTTATCGCAATTTACGGCGCTTTGACGCAAACGCACACCTCCTCTTACAATCAACGCGCGGACGTATTACCTTTGCTGTGATTTACACTGAAACGCACGTAAGTATATAATTATGACATATGAATATACAATATAATATATATTACGTATACACATATTATAAATGTACCTATTATGATTTCACGTGTTTCAGGCGTACAGCCGACTCGAGTGCGGTGAGTCACGAGCACTTGGACCGATTTTCCGAGAAAGAAAATCAACTATTGATAAGTCCCGCTCACGGATCCGCAGCCGGGAAAACGTCACAGACATTATATGATATTATTCGTAGATACGTCAAACCGGAACCGCGTATTCGAACCGCCGCCGCCGCTGTTGTGCGGCCACTCCTCGCGCGCCGTCGTTGCGGATTAAAGCAGACGAATCGACGCGTTTACTCGCGACGCGGATTTCGGGTTAAACGTTCGTATGGTAAATGTTTGCGCAGTGCATATTTTAACATACAGAATACGTAGAACTAGTGTCCCCCAGCGATAATCAAATGCTACCCAGTAGTGCAGGGCGATCGTGCCTTTGACCGACACATTCTCATAACGAGAAATTTCAATGTTAATTGCATGAAATTAATAATACTAAGATTATTGAAATATTTTTTTCTCTGTAGTAGTATAGTTACCAGTTGTAATTGTAAAATAAACGCTATCGCTGGTAAAAAAAAAAAAAAAAAAATGTTTTAAGTTCGTATTATAGCTGATCCAATATTATAAAATAAAGAAGAAGACTTATTTTTACATATATTTTCATATTACGTTTATACAATTATTTAGGAGTATTCATTGTAGGAAAATATGTTGTATACTCGTCTAACATCAAGAATTTATACAAACATTTTTTTCCATTAATTCAAACTTATACTTTTAAATTCTAAAACAATTTTTTTTTAACACAGACACAAATAGGTGTATAATATATATAATACATATATTCTGTTCTTTTTACTTTATTAAGGTATCATTATTGAAAAATCGGAGTAATGCTGATACATGTCTCAGTAGAGTTCAGTAAACAAACCTAAAAAGAACGCGTTGATACAAAAGAGTAGATTTCCCCTTTATGTTCCCCCCTCTGGTAGTACATTTTATTGAAATGCCACCCTCTGGAAATTCCTTAAAATATGCTCTGTGTTTGCGGGATCGTCGTGCATATTGTTGGTCGTCGTTGATTCTTTTCCCGTGACCTTAACGTCAGTGCCGTGGTCCTAAAAATAGCAGATGGTATACTGTGAATAATTAAAATATTTTACATTTATACCACCATTAGGTAGGAAATATTATTTTCTTAATAAATACAGATATTAGTTATGTCATTTGATTGCCGATCGTTCATAATCTACATCTACAGTACGTTGCAGTCCATTTACACCCGTAACGTATAAAATTATTTGTATATTATAAATTTATATTCATTATTTTTTATACGAATCGTCTATTTTAACAATATACATATTTTACCGTTTATTTTTAGCTTTTTTATAAAAAATATAATACAATATTATTTGGCGATTTCAGTACTTCACTACAAAAGAGAGTTGAGAGAGTGAACGACCTCAATCTGAAAGTATTGGAAGTTTATTAGAAATGACCAGAAGGTAACCTATCGCCAGATACCGTACACTACAGCCCTGGTTATCTATCGTACCTATGGGTGTCGTTGAAGATCTTCGTGTGTACCACGCCGCGGACGACGGGCGACCGACGTAAAAACAATAACGCGTGTACGGCGCGGAGAGCGCCGATCGAGTACGTTCGGATGTTTGGAAACAAAAAAAAACAATATCGGTACAATATCAAGACTATACGACGCAGTCAAATCGAAAACACGATCCACGAATACGGCGACAACACGGAGTTGTACTCGTTATCGAAAAGATCGCTCGGAATCCATATAGATCTGGATTTTCACCTACTCGGCACATTCAAAAAGGTTATTTTTCGATACAAACCCGAGTCGAAGCCATCGAACGTTCGAGTAAAAGATCGATATAACCTACCGTGTCCAAACTAGACGTGCATGAAATCGTTTTTCTTATGTAATTATTAACGATTCGGCAAAGAGACCTTGAATGTTTGAATTCCTGTTGTCGGTTTAATTTTATTTCTATTCACACCCTGTTTGAAATTTCAGCGTTGATTATATAATATCCTGGATAATATTCAAGCACGATATTCGTTCAGCTGCGCAATAAAAAATCGGTTGCATTTGTGGACTGTGAAAATGACGTGTTTGTCAGAAAGTTTTGTTTTAGTTGGTAACTATCGGGTGTATAGTCGTGCATGTGTTATAAGTAGGGCAGAGGTAATGTAGCTCTAAAAAAGCACTGAATATGCAAGCACGAATGCACTTAAAAACCTTATAATATAAATTTAAATATGCACCTAAATTTTTTTTTGCGATTTAATTTAAAAGTATTAGTACAATAAATAGCCTTAACAATAAGTTATAACGATTAATTGATTTAAATATATTTTATACCGTCGCAAAATAAATAAAATACACATATCTCTAAATTTAATCAAGCAGTCACTTTTATTTCTATTGATTGTCTTTTTGTAAATTTCATATTTCTTCTTCTGGCACGAAACAAAAATATCCATGTTAACGATTTAGGCACACGGCTCATTGTGGTGCTGATGTAGTATGGTGTACGACGTTGGAACAAAAATTAAAAATAAAAATGTTTTTATCCGAACATTTTGACTGTATTGTTTGAAATGAAAAGGTCGATGTGAAAAAAATTGAATCAAGTTTAAATGTATAAAATAGAGTGTAAAAATGTAAAATATGCCCTGAAAACAAAAATTTCTCAAAATATGCATTTATATGCAAAATAAAATTTCAAAAATAGCTGTGTAAAAGTATGAAACGTATTTGTTTCGTATTCTGCCATTTTTGTAACCATGCAAAACAAATGTGCAAACGCTACAAGTCCTCTGCCCTAATTATAAGAACATGAAAAACGTTTATCGCTTCCTAAAACGAATTGCCAACTACGCCCGAAATCGTATTCCGAAATGAAAATTACTCGTTTTGATCCACAAAAAAATTGAAAAACATAAAATGTTACATGAGTAGCTACTGTGTGAAAAACGTAGGACGCAAACGCACACCTTAGTATTCTGCAAACGTCACCTTTACGAGCGTAAACGCGTATAGATACGTTTTATGCGTACGTTGAATGATACGACGCGTTCATGACGTGTTCACGCGAACGGCAGACGAGAAGCTACGGTCGGCCTGAAAGGTCTGCCCGCTGTTATTGTATTTTCGGAAATAAAACGAATTCTCCGCGTGTGAACGCAAAATACCAACGCAATAATGATGCGACCAAATGCACGTGCAGGTATATGCGTGCGGTGTGCGTACGTGTACGTGTACGTGTACGTGTGCGTGTGCGTGTGTGTGTGTGTGTGTGTGTGTGTGTGTGTGTGTGTGTGTGTGTGTGTGTGTGTGTGTGTGTGTGTGTGTGTGCTTACCTGCGGCTCGGTCGTAAAAAAAAAAAAATTGAAAGAGAAAAAAAACCATTAAACTCTAAGGGGCGATAGTAAAAATCCCTTGGGATCCGAGCCAAATCACGCGTGTCCGGAAAACGAGGTCCGTAAGAAATTTGTAGGAATCCTCGGAGCGTGGTTTCCTTTTGTGCGTGTTTAACGCGCGTCGACGAAATTCAATTTTTTTCCTCCGGACCCCGTGCGAAGATATCTCATAAAACGAGAGACAGGCCGAGAGAGAGAAAGAGAGAGAGAGAGATAGAGAGAGAAAGAGATGTATAAATAAAAGACGGGAATAAATACACCAATACTATAAAAATAATAATAATAATAATAATAGTAATACGAATGGTGCGCGACGTAAAGGCGTGTTCATAATATATTTTATCGTTTTTCGGGGTCCGTGACGAGAGTATGGGTTTAGTCTGTATGTATGTATAAATGTATGTGTGTGCGTGCGCGTGCGCGTGTGTGTGCGTGTGTGTACTGCGTTTTATAATAGTGGTCGAGTGGTGTATATCGAGTTGGTGGTGGCGACGACGACGGTCGTAACTATAGGTGGCGAGCGGTGGTAGAGAGCGGTGGAACCGAGTTTCTATACGGTGCGTGGGACGACGACAGAGCGAAGAATAGAGAGAGAGACAGAAAGAAAGAAAAAGAGAGAGAGAGAGGAAGAGAGAGAGAGAGGAAGAGAGAGAGAGGAAGAGAGAGAGAGAGGAATAGAGAGAGGAAGAGAGAGAGAGGAATAGAGAGAGAGAGAGAGGAAGAGAGAGAGAGAGAGATCAAAGACGACGATAATGACGTACCGTCGTGTTGTTTGTGGTGTGCGGTGGTACGGCGGCGGCGAACAGCGACCGTATCGCCATGTCAGCCGGGGGTAAGGCAATCTACTAAGGATCTGATCCTGACCTCTCCTTCTCGTCCGCCCGTCCCGCGCAGCCTCTCCTCCGGCCGATTATTCGATTCGTCCTTTGGCCGTATGCCCGCCCGCCCACGAAGTACCCCCCGCGTGCAATCGACGTCTCCGTCACAATCGGTTTAGATCGACTCCCGTCTTGTCTCCGGCCGTCTGATGAAATCCGTCCGGACCCTTGGACGGCGGCGACGACGACGACGACCACGTCGCGACCAAAGACCATTAGCAGCGTCGACGACGTCGCCACGGGCCAGCGGTTCGCCGCGATTGTGGACGGTGCACACGATGTTGCCGTCCGTACCGCATAATATATTTACTGTACACGTCTCTCTCTCCCTCTCAATACATACATAGGTATACGTATTCATAGAGCCGGACCGAATGAGTTTATACAGGGGTTTCAATCACAAGCCTAGACCGTATAATGTACGATGTGATGCAGACGGACGTACAACGTATATATACGTGTTTTGAGACCGTGATCCCAACAACGGTATTGCAACGGTTGCTCGGCAAAACGGCTCGGTAAAATTGCCACTTTCGAGAAGCGAAATCCATCTCCCTCGTTTCTGTCGTCCGACGCATTTTTCGTAGGTTTTTTTTATCAATTATCCGATTTTTCGTCGTCGTTTTCACCATAAAATCGCCGAACTCTTAAAAACTTATATTTCACGTATAAAGTATATATCAACAAAATATACTACGTCCGGCAATGACGTACGGAATTCGACTGTGCGATACTTCAATAAACTCAAACCTAATCAAATTCCAAGGGTTCCAATCAATTTCTCTCCGTGTCATCTCTAATGCTCCCTGGTACGTCAACGACCGCACCCTACATCCATCGCACACACCATCAATATCCTCACTCGCGTCTCATCATTACGACAAATTTCATAAAAATACCTTTAACCATCCAAACCCGCTCGTATCTAAACTCTTTTTTCTGTACAATCCCTGATAACCCACTCCTACGTCTCAAACGAAAATGGTCACGTGATTTATTAAATAATGCCTAGTTCTACTTATATCCATAAAGTTACCTCCTTTCTAAGTTTAAATTGGAAGTAGTGTCACTTGAGACTGGACACTCCCTTCCCTCAGGTTTTTCAAGTCTTGTAAGCTGTATCTATCTCACATTTACTAATTATATAAACTTGTATATAGATTGTAAATTTGTTTTATAAAAAAAAAAAAAAAAAAAGTATACGTGGAAATATACGTATAGTCGAAAGCGGTATTTTTGTTTCTATGCTCAATGGTGGATTTCGAAAAAAAAAAAAAATAAACGATGAAATTCTCCACACCATATAGTGTGGCGCACATGTCGTATTATTATTAGATCGCGTTGCACACGCCACATTGTGTTCGAAAATTATTACACAACACAATTTATCATATAATTATGCACGTGTTAATTTTTTCAAATGCGTTCTACGCGTGTGTCGTACACGTAACGGGCCACGACTGTTGGCCGCGGCGTGGAGCAGAGTTTACGGGCTCGAGTGCTGTTCGACGTTGAAACAAAATGATAATAATAAGAAGAAAAAAACATACCGAGGGGGAAGTACACACACACACACACACACACACACACACACACACACACACACACACACACACACACACACACACACACACACACACACACACGAGCACGAGCAAATACTATTATACAAACGTGTATGATATATAATATCATAAATTCACTCGTTACCGTGGGGGATCGTCGTCGCCCTCGGGTGAAACGTTTTAATGACGGTCAACATAAATAGTGACAATGACGAGCGCGTACAGTTTAGTACCCCGGAGCGAAATGACCGGTTCTACGCGGTGCGCACGGCGGACGCGACGGCCGAGGCTCTCCGGCGGTCGTTCGGGTGGATTTTAAATATTTTGTGTCCGCCCGTCCCCACCCGTGCCCTTGTGTTATAGTGTACGGCGGACGACGGGGTTGTTGTTGTTGTTGTTATAGTCGTAGTGTTGTTGTTAAAAAACGTGCACGTAGCGTCAGTGGCGGCGGGGGGTTGGAGGGTGTGGTGGAAAAATATCAAAATCAAAAAAATCGTTTCACACGGTCGTACAACACACACGCACACACACACAAACACACACACACACACACACACACACACACACACACACACACACACACACACACACACACACACACACACACACACACACACGCCGGCCCCGAGGCGACGATCGTGTGTAGTCGATTTACAAATATTGGCGACTTCCGAGCGCGAGCGCACGGCCCCTCCTCGAACGTTACCAGCCGATTTCGAGGTGTATTATAATATGCACGCCGTGTTTGTTTTCGTTCATTCGTGTCGGATTTATTTACTACCTATGTTTGTTTATCTTTTTTAATAACTACACACATATGTATGTACACTGTACATATTATGTATATTTATAATAATATATACGTACGGCGTACGCTCTTTACACGTCATCGCCGTCCCCGGATCCGCTCTAATATTTATCGTTACGGACGGGAGGGCGGGAGAGGGCAAAAAAGTTTTTATAGCGATTTTCCCGACGCGTCCGCTCATCCGGCGTTGTCGTATTTTCCCCCTGCCCAAAAGTCTTCCCGGCCGTTTGCCGTTCCCCGAATGAACCGCGTATGAATCGTATCTTTCTCGTACCGCTGTCGTCGGATCTATTTTCGTTTGAAATTCAAACCTATTCGCTCTGCCCCGTCTTCAGACCGACTGGGCGTGAAACTTTCGATACGTGTACACAGTCACATACGACGTACACGAAACGATCGAGGCTCGTTTTTCCGATTTTCCGCATTTTTTTCGCCCGTCCGGAACGCCGTCGGCCCAGTCGTCAAATCTACGAAAGAGATTCTCGGTGACGGACAACCGGTGTTGTTGGCAGCCGGTAAACAAACTTATAAACGCGTGGTATAAACACGATAATTTGAAAAATTACGTCGCTACCTACCCGATTCGTCGTGGGTTATACCTATGACCTAACTACATTCTAATAGAACATTTATATACACGTATTTACGTGAATATTAATACGCGATCGCGAGTTAATAAGAGCGCGTATGTCTACGGATCGATAATTAGGTATCGCCACCGCGCAGAACGGTGTTTCGGTCCGGTCGTGTTTTTCGTCCCAAAAACACATTATAATATCGAAACGATTTTTTTTCCGATTCAATTATAGTACCGCGTGTCGAACGCGCGCGTGCGCCCGTACCTACGTGAACACCGATAATAGACCCGATATAATCGCTTTTAAAGATCGGACCTATACATAACCTATTGGCGCGCGAAATAATTAGCCCGGGGTTCGGCCGACGCGATTAAAACGGTTTTATTATATTTCGTACGCCGCCGCCGCCGCGGAATACGCACGTGCATGTGCGCGATGTAATATACGATGTTAAAAACCACACGAAACGATTAAGGCCGTGCGTTGATCGTCGTTCACAAATAATAATATTAAACATTGCACACGTTAAACTCGGTGTTTTCCAGCGCCGTTTACTGGTACACCTCTGCGCACACACACACACACAAACACACACACACACACACACGCAAACACACAATGTTAATAATAATAATCGAGACGTTTAAAATTTAATTCGCCGTTTTATATGCGTTTTTTATTTATTTATTTTGTTTTTTTTTAATTCAATTTCTTTTAGATTCCCGCGTCTGATACAGTGTGAAGGTCGGTTTAATCGGCGTTTCGATGATAATAATATTATGTCGTTTAATTCGGAGAAAGCCGATTTATGACGGCTGGACGGGGGGAAGAAAAAAAGGCCATAAAAACCAGCGACGAAGGCGTTTTTAATTTAACAACGGATTTGGTCGGTCGAATCGTCGACTGAAAATAATTAGACAGTGTTTTTACGGCGTGGTATATAAGTATATATTATTATAAGTGTACAACATAACCCAGTTGAATTCTTTTATTAACGTTATTATGATTCTAAGTCACGTTGGGTCTACTAAATACGATAAACATATATACATACGTATACACTCGCACAATGCGTTCATTACGCTTATACGAGTACAGCCCGTTCCCAATGTTCGGAACGGGAGAGAGAGAAAAAAGTACAATTTATTTTATTTGTTTCGTTTTATTGTAAAAGTAGTTTTATATTGTACGTTACAATGGCACTCGTATAATAAAATATTGTGTTCGTTTTACAAAGCGCTCGTACTTCGAATATAAAATGTATGTTATTATAATAATACTGTTTGCGGACGGTGCGTTGTGGGTCGCGGGCCGAGGAACGCTGGAAATACGTATACGATTTCAGACGTGATCAACGACCCGACCGTATTACACTGCAGTCACTGCGTTCGACATAATATTGTGATATAATTTCGTGAAAAACGCACCGTCGAAAGAGCGTTGCGGACGATAACACGCGTTTCCGAGGACCTGTTGTTGTAGTAAATCATTTTTCGACTTCGTGTGGACCGTCTACAAGGCGGCAACTCTGTAGCGTTTTAGATCGGCGTTGTGACGCGATCGAATCGTCACTGCCGCCGCCGTGCCGGTCGCACCGATAACGACGGATCGACGTGCGGACCAGCCGGTCGGGGCAGGTGACTTTCCGCACACGATCAGCGACGGTTTTACCCGTTCCTCGTGGCGATAACGCATTCGAATTAGTGATGGGCACTTCCGAATAGTTTAAACTGTCGAATAGTGTTCGATAGTTGATTGAAACTATCGAATAATTAATTCGAATATTATTCCGCATGACCGAATAATTTTTTGTATTAAAACTATTCGAACATTTTGCATTCGAATAAAAGCCATTCGAATAAAAATGATCGAATATTATTCAGAACATTCAAAACTATCGAATATTCCAAATATTCGAATAATCGAATACTATCGAATAATTCGATAGTAACTATTCGATAGTGCCCATCACTAAATTTCGAATCGAACGCAGAGCGGACGGAACGCTGCTGCAGCGACGTCGCCGAGACGAATACGATATTTTTTGTAAATCGGACGAATTCGCGTTTGGCGTGCATGCGACGTGACTGCGCGGATTTTCCTTAAATCTTCGAGTAGACACGACTAATAGAAACTGTAGTTTTTTTTCCCTCTCGTCACACACCGCGCGTGTATAACACGTATGTATATAATATATTTATATATATATATATATATATATATATATATATATATATATACCTATATACATTTATATAGGGTTCCTCGTTTACTCCGATTACGTGCACATTATTCACTTATGCGTTTTCAGACGGCCGTTATCATATTATGACACAGTGCACCTTTATACACGGTACGAACGCATGTGTATTATATTATATACGTATTAACGTGGCCGCGTACGGTCGACCCCGCAGGGATTGTAAACCGGTTCGACGAGCAGCCGAATAACATTACAATAATAACGATACACGCACGCACGGCGTACACACACGCGTGCGCGCGCTACGAGAAAGGGTCAAAGAGTTAAGTTGAGTGTGAACAAAAACTGTTTCCCAACCGAATACGCGTTGAGCACCGACCGACCGACTGCTGCTGCTGCTGCTAACTATAAACCTGCGTCGTGTCGTCGTCGCACTCGTATACGTATATACCACGCGTTTAAATTGAATCGTTTCACCCGAAGCCATAAAATAATAAGTGTTTAAAAAGCATATGTGTGTAACGAAGTCGCATATTAGTACACGCGTAATATGACGAATGTGTTAATTATACGTCTACGAGTGTATAATTATTTGGTCGCACATCTGTTTCGAGTAATTCGTTATGGCCGTGTAGCGGTTTCCAGAGGAAGGACGAGACAGCGGTAGGAGACAGTTACGTACGGGCGGAGACGGAGAGAGAGAAAGAGAGACAGACAGAGAGAGAGAGACAGAGAGAAAGATAGAGAGAGAGAGAAAACACCGTCGGTAACGAAGGGAACCTAACTTTCCGTCGACGGTACGCATAAAAACATATCTCGTCATAACGAGATACTTAAACGGGGGGAAAAAAAAAAAAAATGTTATCGGCCGTATATATACGGTACGTCACGGGGACACACGCGCGGTAGCGAAATACGACGAGTACACCACGGGTAGGTGTGAGGTGCGTACTACGCGGCTGCTGACATTATTCCTTTTCAATTACACGACAACTACACCATAACCGTGTTTTAACAATAACGACGATAATAATCATAATAACGATGATGATAATAATAATAATAATAATAATAATAATAATGATAATGATAAAAACGACTCGCATCGCGTTCGTTTATCGCGTCTCGTGTTTTTTTTTTCATTTCATTTTTCTTTTTTTCTTTTCAATACGCGCGCGTCTATTGAAAATAAATTACACGCGCCGCGGTCCGAGTGAGCGTGTACGTATATAAGCTATACACAGACCGCGTACCGCGTGTCTGCAGACGCACCACGTCATAACGTTCACGCAGTGTCTACACGGCGCGGCGGCGTACATCTCCGTCTCCCTGAGCCGTCGCGTCCTCGTGTTATACCGTACAGTAACGAACGGTAGTGGCCAGGACGAGTGCTCGTCGATGCTAACGATCGTTTCCACGTGTTATTATGCGTACGCGCATATTTATCACGTCGTAATCGCCGCGTTGTGAATTATACGACTTTTAATGGTTTCTACTCGTTATGAAATTTAATATCTTTTGACGTTGATGGAAGAAAAAAAATAAAATAAAATGAAAACCCGTGGATGTTTAACGCCAACGTAAAACGCATAAAACGCATTGATATCGTATTATTATTATTGTAAAGAGAACATATTTTATTATACAAGTAAATAATAACATTAAGAATACATTTTACAATAAATTATCTACATCCCTTAAGCACATGCTTGTGATGGAGGTACATCATTATAATATAATAAAAGACACAAATATATATATATAGTAGTAGTAATAGTACACTATTAAATGTTTAAATTAAATCTATAGATTGTTACATTTAAAATGTGAAATAAATTTGAAATAATGTTGCATTTTAATCTTTATACATTTAATAAAGAAAATAACCATACGTTAATTTGCTCTTTTATACTTGCAATTTTAAGATCCCCAGTCGTAGAGTAAACGAGTTTTTTTTAAATGCAGTGGCATTAAATCAAAATATTTCGGACCTAAATAATTAATAAACTTTTGGCCAAATGCTTTTTTGTAATAATAGTTATATTCGCATCAAAAGATCTTACTTCTCTTTTTTCCCTATATTTTCCATATCTACAAATGTTTCGTAATTTCGTATTACACATAGAATAGTTACTTTCTTATACACACTCTCGAATGGTAACACTCTAAACAGTTTGAAATTATCTCCCGTAGATCCTACTAAGTTATTTTCGCATAAACAGATCCTAATAATCTTTCTTATGTAATATTTTTAATGGTCTAACCGCACACTCATTCAGACCTCGCCAGACCAATAAACCGTATTGGAATATCGATCGGAATAAAGATAAATAAATTATACTCATTGTTTGCTGCACAGGTAAATAGTTCCGAAGCTTGGAAAAACTAAAAGTTAATGTTATCGCCATTACAGGTCGAACCTACTCCGAGCGTATTGCAGTGATTATAAAAATAATAATACTAATAATACCAATAATAATAATAATAATATTAATAATAAGAGTAAAATTGTGATAATTTTTCACGGTGAAAACGACCGTCGTTACCGGTGGTAGATTTCACAACACTGCGTCGTCGTCGTCACTGCACAGTTCCGTAATTAATTAAAAACGCGTTTACGATACACACATACGCGCGCATCGGTGTACGAATATAAAAATTATAATACAGTCGACGTTGACGTGTGCTGCGGTCGACGAGACAAAAACGGTTCCGTAATTGATTCGGGTCTGTGTTCGCTATTGTTTGTTACGTACGCGATTCGAAATCATATTCCAGAAACCTTGTTTTGGATCTGCGGAGGAGGCGCGCCGCGTTAATGAATACCGTGATAATATTATAGTGTATTGAATTGTGTGTGCATTTTCATTGAGGCATTTGAATCGTTCGCCGACGTCGAAGTCGTAATTTCAATCAACTATATTATTATGGGTGCTTTTAAACTGGCGATGGTTTTTATCATTATCGTTATTACTTATTATTATTATTACTATTATTACCATCATTATTCACACTTTATACCGTACACGTCTATTCCAGAGGTTCCCAAGCTGCGGTCTACGAATATATTCGACTATATTTCAGGAGCGAAAGCCAAACCAAACACATTGATTGTAGTCGGTGTTAGATCGTTTCTACTTGAATTGAGTGACTGCGATTTGTGTAAGTAAATAATATACTTGTAAAATTAATTGTTTTATAAAATTATCTATATTCGACTAAAATGTTTTACCGACGGTTCTATGTAATAAAACTTCGGGTAAACCATTTTTTTCGTCCATATCGACTCTGTAAAACGTTTTGGTATACATCATATATTCCTAAATTGCTTTTAAGCGTTTCGGTGTGTTTTTTTTTTCTTACGAAGTTGAGTAAATGATTTAAACGGGTTATCTATTCACCCACGATTTTTCGGCATTTCGATATTCGGCCGAAAAAAGGGCATTACGACCGGCTAACGATTTTGAGGATCCCTGATCTATTCCAACTAATGCAACATGCCTTACGCTTTTGAACGTTCTAATCAATATTGTTACTCTACCCACTTAACGGTATTCGGGCGTTTGAATTCACTGAAATTCCGAAACGCACAGTACGAGAGCAAATCTTAATTAAAATCTAATAACATTAATAATATTCAGTACGTCAAAACCGTTTATTTCCTTCAATTATTCATCCGAGTGCATTCCGTCCGCATGATAATACAGGGCACAGGCATCACCGACGACGTGTTGTACGATTTTGATTTCGAAATGCACATAATAGCCAAAAAACCTCGACGAGGCACATTAATTAACTCGCAAATAATATTATATCCATTAATCTAAGGTCACGTTGAACACCGATGACATATCGATAACATCGTTCGATTCCGAGTTTAATCCTGTAATAATTCTATCAATGATATTGGTACGCGATATTACATTATCGAGTTAAGTTCCTTTGTTGCGCACGAACATCACGGTATGCACAATACTTTTTCAATGTCATTAATTTTATTCAACACACGTTCTAATGTGTTTGAAGCCACCGAGATCTATTCTCATAAGACGAGCATAGGTGTAGGTACACTTGGTCTGATTAATTTCGAATTTGCTCGAGTAATTAAATAATAAATCCCTAAGAATTCAGAACGTTTTGCAAATTAAGTCATAATTTACGCATCATAAACTCTGTGTGTGTGCATTAAGTTTATTTTACTGAAAACATATTTCTTTATAGTGTATTTATTATTACTTTTTTTTTTTTTTTACTTAATTCCGTAAATGTTTTGCGACCGAACGACTATGGCGCGTATATAATAATATATTACTGCTATAATGATTTGCATTTCTCGGAAATCGTATACATAATTAACTATGAAAACCATAAACAAATCATTAAAAAAAAAAAAAAACTTTCTTAATGAATTCAGTTACTAAAATTTATTTCAACATCAGAAATGTTTTTTTTTTTTTTTTTAATTAGTATATACGGCACATAATATAACTGAGTGCAAAAACATTCAGATGCACACTTGCTGGTAATTTTATTACCACAATATGCCTACACTTATCATACGGATTTACAACCAGGTTAAGGACGTTCGTGTTGTGTGCACCGAATATTTTCACAAATCGAGTCCATCGAACGTTTTATTGGCAAACGAAATTGTCGTACGCCTATAGCGTTCGGACGAAATTCCGAATCGATTATTATTGATACACTCGTACGTCCATGATACAAAACACTAATGCGGAGGCGTAATAGTGGCCGTATAAATGAAAAAAAGGCACGCACGCACGGACGGAGCGCGAAGTCGATCGTAAATCTCATGTATAAGGTTGAGTATGAAATATAGTTATTCGCAAGAAAACAGGAACCGAATTTTAACGCGAACTGTCAGATGACCGTGGGCAGAGAGAAAATATCGATACCGTTTTGATTTTTGATCGAAAGGTCGGTGAAGTCTTCCGTGCGAACGTTGACTGTTCTTCGACCGACCCGTAAGTATAGCGACGAGGACTTTACTATTCTGTCTCGATTTCTTTCCATAGTAATACTAAAATATGTAAGTGAGGATTAAAAAACTAAAAAAAAAAATTAAATGAAAATAATAATTGCGCGGCGAAAATGATTGGTTGGGTGCGTATTCGACGGACATTTCGAAATTCGTGTACGAAAACGATGTATTTGATATCAAAATAGTCAAGTGTTTTTTTTGTTTTGTATTCGTCGCTCTGCAGTGCAACAATCCTCCTCCGTGCTGCGCTGATCGTCTCGTTCGATCATCGAACAACCACCGATAAAATACGCGTGATTAGTTTCGCGAAAATAAATAATTGTAATTTTCAGGAGAATGTTTATTCCGATGGTTTTTGTGTTTCTAATGAACACGTTTCGAGACATAATAGCGTTCGTTTTTTTATAAATAATATAATACGTACGTATTATATAGTCTTTAAGTACTCTAACTTCGTTGTGTAGGCGTGCGAGGATTTAATCGACTCGGTAGAAGTAGTTTTTACAGTACATGAAATATTTTTTTTTTTTTTTACCGAGAAAATGCGCTTGTTGAAAACACAATTCTAACACCGGATACAATGATGGGAACGGGAAGTGGGACAATAACCTACTCCTAAAAATGTCATAGAATTGTGTATTGCAAGTGTTTTTAATTTGTTGTGTTTATATCAACTCAAGTCCGCGGAAATTTCAATGGATTTCTTCTTTTTAAACCTTGAAAACAATTTGAATTGCCGCGTTTAAAGACACTGCACAGGTAGAAAACGATTATAATGCGCCTCGATCTGAGCGAGTGAACGGTCCCAAGAGTACGAAAAAATCAACGTACCGATATAGAAATCTATAAAACATAGATAAAAAATAAATTTTGATTTTCTCGTAAATAATAGTTAGTCCGAAAGTATAAATGGATAATTTTCGTTTTTACGATGTGAACATAAAAACGAAATGAAAAATAAACTCCGTAATACTGATACACTAATATGATGTGTACACGCGAGTTGTAAATAATTTAATTTGGTTATCTTTTTTACAGCGTTTCTTCGTTGCTTTTCCAAGGCTATCACGTCGGATTGTTCCCACATACGTAATAGCTAATAATTTATACACAACGATTAACGAGAATAGAAAAATAAAAAAAGAGTTAACAACGATAGATTTAATCACGTATCAATAAGGCGTAGGCACCTATATCGTTATGTGACGTCTACGGTCTGTTCGACGGTCCGATTGTTTCCAGAGAACTCGCAATCAATAATGAGTTTGACGAGGAAAAACGGTTAAGGTTCACGTGATGGTTCGAAATGTCGGCATAAATGACTTTTGAAATACAGTGTACGAACATGCATAATATGTGCACGCAAAGGCGCCTATAAAATGTGGTATTGAAAAAAAAAAAAAATGGAAAATAATTTATATACAAAACGACTCACGAGAATAGTTAAATATGTTATATGACAGATGTAGTCACGTATGAATAAGGCGTATTAATAATATTATTAATACTATGTTATTATGTGGCGTTTACTCGGGGTCTATTCGACGACCGATATTTTCCAGAGAACTCGTGATTTAATGACAAACTGTCGAGGAAAAAATGTAAGATTCATGCGGTGGCTCGAAACGGTAGTATAAACGACTTCTGAAAAAAAAGGTATTCGTGCACACGCACGCAAAGGCGCCCCATAACGTGTCTTGTCGAGGCAAAAAAAAAAACCAAAAAAAAAAAAAAAATAGAAATAGTTAAAATATGTATGTTAACGACAGTGGGAAAATAATTATTTCCACGTATATTATTCGATACGACCTGCGGACACCCGGAGAGAAGCGATCGTTACGATTTTCGTCTTTATTATTAATACCGTGTAATTTCGGCGTAGCGTGTCGTGTACGAAAAAAAAAAAAAACTGTTAGCGCCGTCTTCGCTAACGTATACTAAATAATATTATAGTGCAGGCCATACCCAGAGGCACCTCTCAGAGTCGCGATCGACAGGACCGTCTGCACGTGAACCTCTGCACCACGTTTGTCCGGCGGCCATTTGTCGTGCGTAATAAAAACAATGCCATTAAATATACGTAACACACGTGTATTATGCGCGTATACGTGTATATACGCACATAGTATTAACACAATATTAAATCGTCGGATGCGAGCACGCGATTCCTTTTGTCCACGTCGTAAAAACAAACACGATTCCGTGATTAATTGCATTTTCGGTGAACGTTTTGGCAAACGCACTGTGTGATATCGTATAAAATATACGCACATGGCGAGCCTGCACGCACACAGACACAGACACAGACACACAGACACACAGACACAGACACAGACACACACACACACACACACACACACACACACACACACACACACACACACACACACACACACACACACAAATCTTGGGTAGATTGAGTCGAGTGTTCCGTTCGAAGGGCCAGTGTATCATTATAACAGTAATAATTGTGTAGCGTTCGCGTATCGCGTGTTCGTTATAATACGTTCGAGTAAAAAATCGCCTCGTCATTCTGTTACAGCATCCCTTAGGGTGCATACCTGCGGTTAGGTATTACAGGCTGATTTAGTCGGGGGAAAAAAAAGGCGAATATAGCGTTTTAATTCGTGTTGATGCCATGTATTTTGTGTGCAGATAAAATCGTACGCGATCGTTGCGATCTATGTAAATAATATGTGCGTGCGTCGTATTCGAATCGGCTGTGAGTCGCGGAGAAAAATAAATACTCGCGACATTGTACTCTGCGAATATGTACGACACGACCGTCCGGACCCGTAACGTTAGTGATGGGCAAAATTATCTTGGTCTTGAAGTCTTGGTCTTGGTCTTGCAGCAAGACCAAGACCAAGACCAAAACAAGACCCACACTACGAGAGTCTTGCAGCATTGCAATATTTATTGTAATTTTTTTTTTTCGAATTTTCCCAGAAAACACGTCATTTAGTGTAGGTTAAAAGAAATATTTTATTAGAAATATAATAAAAACATTATATTGCAATTGACGTACACGTTCCAGGAATTAAGAAAGTAATGAATTATTGAATTATTGAAAACAAGATAATAAATAATTGGATACTATAAATAATATAAAGTGGTTTTGTAACAAATAGCAATGCACAACTTTTAATGGAATTATTTTTGGCTGCCGAATATGACATAAATGTTGATGAGCTACACAATCTAGATTGACTGGTGACTTGATTGAATAGAAACTCACAAAATATATTTATAAAAAGTTTATTATTATTATAATTAACATAATACATATTTTTAAATAGTGCAAAAATGTAATAACTGTTTATGTTAGAATTATAAATAAGGTAATCTCTCTCTCTCTCTATATATATATATATATATATATATATATATATATATATATATATATATATATATATATATATATATATATATATATTGTACTTCTATAGTTTTATCTTAGAAGTTATATCTTAGAGATAATAAACAATTAAAAAGTTCTACAAACTCAGCATAAATAGGGATATAATTTTTTTTTTTTTTTAATATTGCAAGAGCCATGCAGCAAGACCAAGACTTTGAGTGCAAGACCAAGACCAAGACCAAGACCAAAACTGAGTTTGCAAGACCAAAACCAAGACTGCCATAGTCTTGGTCTTGGTCTTGCTTTACCCATCACCACGTAACTTTCGCACGTACATATTATTCGTTCAATCAGAAAATAATATCGTTTTACGTTCGCATACGTTATACCGGCCGACGACGCGGCAAAGTAGACGTACGTACGATCGCGTGAATCGTTTTCGCGTGTTCTTGTCCGCGTACGAACACCCGGCACAGCTGTGGCCCCATCTAGCGGCGACGCGAGCAAAATCGATTCGACCGACATAACAGGCGATGTTCTCGGATCTCACGTCGGCCGCGGACTCGGAGGATTGAACGAGCCTGCAGCCGATCGATCGGTGATCTAAACGCGAACTAAAGTTTAACGGGTTAGCCGGCCGCCCGGACTATCGTTCACACGACGTCAATATTATGACCACGGTCAGGTCTGGTCGGCTGTAAATAGACGGAGACCGTAATCGACTTCACGGGTAAAAATAAAAAAAAAAAAAACAAAAAACGGGCTGTTTCGAATCTGGTTTCGACGGCCGGCGGACGCGAGAGGCCGCCGCGCCGTCCCGATTGATCGGGCGCGGCGTCTCGCGAGCGCCGAGGGGTCGGACGCGAAGAGACGTTAAATATTAAGTAGCCCGTCGCAAAGGAAACTGCCCGCCGGTGATGGCTTTTAAGCGATAGAGAGAGAGAGAGAGAAACGGAAGTGCAGCCTAAGGTCGTGTATATATTTTTAATTTTCCGCGAACAAAAAAAAAAAAAAGCGCGCGCGTAAAACAATTTTTAATTGAAACGTAGCGCTGCGGAGCTTTTCTTGAAACACAAAAGTGTGTTTTAAACGCGGGGCAGGAGAGAGAAAAAAAAAGCGGAAGGAAGGATTAAAAGTGCGTGTACAGTGTTGTACGTGTATATTAATTAATACCGTTCGCAGTAGTAGAGAACGAGAAGAAACGACGCGTCTGTGCCGCGCCTGTGGATAATATTCGCGTTTCTCGTTCGCTTCCGTCGGCCGGGGCGACCCTTTGTTGCGTTGGAATCAGTTCCACGGGCTGTGTTGTATTCGAGGGTACACGCGGGCACGCGGCGTATAACGGTAACCTTCTAATTTTCTATTTATGCGTGTACCCGTGTCGAAAATCGTGGTCCGCGGGTACACGGACGTCGGACATAACATAATACAATCAACGTTTATCCAATTAATAATAATAAACAATAATTTTGAATGTTTTGAGCTTTGAGATTCAATGTAAAAATGAAAATGATAAGAATTTCCATAGACGATATTATTGTAATAATAAAGATAATATTACGACCGTGGTATCTATAGTCATGCGTCAATGTTTTTAACTGATATTAACGAAAACGTTATCAACGCTAAAAACAAAAAAAAAAAATTGAATATGTTACGTAAAAATGACGAGGACGAATATAAAATTATTTAGACTAACCGTAATTATTAAAATCGTAAACGTTAAATAAAAAATTATTAATTCGACCAATTTTATTAAGCTATTTTTCCTTGTAAAGTATACAGAATTATTTTTTGCGAAAAAAATTTCCTATCTGATTAATAATTTGAGTGTTTTATGAGATTTTGATTAAAAAATAAAATATAGTATATATATTAATTTACCTAAAAATGACCAGTCTCATACGAATTCTAACTTTAAACAGTTATAAAAAAATGAGTTGACTTACGATTTTTTTCGGGTTTATAAGAAATATATGAATGTATATGGAATAGGTGACAGAAATGGAATAAAAATGTTGGGGGCTCTAAAATGATTGTTTTTGTTTAATTTAGCCTCTCTAATGGCATTAACATTTTGCGATTTATGAAAATAGGGGAGGGGGGGGCTAAGCCCCCTCAATTTCTATACCTATGAATCAAGCTCTGATTTAGGCGTGTACCCATGAATATTTTTAGGACTACATCACTGCTCGCGGGATCGCCGCGGACCAAAAACACCCTTTGGCGCGTTTCGCGTGTACTCTCGTCAAATACGACGTTTCGACGTGTGCGCGCACGCATTAAATGCTTCGCGCACGTGATCAGATAAAAACGCTCGACGTGCGTATAACCTTATTTAAGGTGCGTTTACATTACGGCCGTGAACGCGAACGAACGGGGCCATTTGTACCATTCGTTCGCGTTCGGTGCGGTTCGATCGGTTAGCGGTAAGATCAAAGGAAATGACATTCAGTGTGAACGTCATTCGGCCCGTCTCAACAGATTCGCTTGTGTTCACCTGCATTTGAGGGTTTCGTAATCAACCGTTTTTTAACGCCACATTTGTTTGTAAATTAATTGTTCGGTAGTTAAATATCAATTTATAAACTCCATAATATAACGTCGTCGTCCACCGACGCCGTTTTTTTTCTTTCTTTACATTTTTTTTTTTTTTTTTTTTTTTTTAATGGTTTCACGACCGCGAAACTAGCACACGTCATTAGAAGATCGCCCTCGCTTGACGACATTATTGTTAAAAATTTTAAAAACACAAACAGTGTTCAAAATCAACGTGTGCTATAATTATTATTATTCACACAACGGTTGAATTCATACTAGGTAAATAGTATTTTGAAACTCAAATCCCGAGCGAAGGCAAGCGAATGTTGACGAACGCCGTCGAACGCCGAACAAGAACGAATAGTCTGCACGACGGGACCGAATCTTTACACCGAATTCGCGTTCGTTCGCGTTCACAGCCGTAATGAAAACCTAACGCACCTTCACGCAACCCCCGCAGTCGTCGCTGTACCTGCGGTGCTCGACTCGGATTATTCCGAGTGTGCACTCTAATGAGTAGCGGAGACTAGAGGTACTCACTCGGGTAGGCACTCCGGCGATGTATGAAAAACCAGCGGTCCGAAGTGATAAACAGATCTTATGTTACCGTGTGGGGTTGCTCCCTAACCATATAACCGTAACCCGACAAACATTACATAACTCGGCATATTTACTTTCGACCGTCCCGTAGAATGAATGTACAGGTCGCGTTCGCTTTTACGCGAGTTATACTGGTATTTATTTTATTATTATTATACGTCCTTATAGACCAGTGGTGCCCAACCTTTTTTCTTTGCCGAGCCACTTTGGTAGACGATTTATTCGAGTGGGCCACCAATTAAAAAAGTCCGAATAATCTAATGTCAATCTAATAATATAGTTTTGTTACATATATTACGTATACAGTGCACATGCAGTAGGACTTGTTTTCCCGATATTTTATTGACGATTGAAAAGATGTCGGGATTCAAAAATTAATAAAAAGAATTTTGTGTTGTTATCATTTTACTTTTATTCGAATATTTTGTTTTACTTTAAAAATGTTTGACGGGCCACATAGAATACATTCGCGGCCCGCGGGTCGGGCACTACTGTTATAGATGAAAGAAAAACGAGTATCTTAACATTCAGTCAATACGCCCGTATGACAGAAGTCTAATGTAGCTCGATGAAATAGCTTTATGTATTGTTCGCTAAATACGTAAAACAGTACACATCTGTAAACGAATATTTTTCAATTTAAACGTCGTTTAATAATTAATCAGCTAGCCGTCAGCCTGCAGATTACATCTCGTGAAAAGTCAGGAAATTACACAGGACGGACTACAAAGATGTTCTATGGCAATCAGTGATTTTTCGTTTGTACCATATCCATGTGAAAAGAAATCGACGAAAACGTCGATTTCTGTCAGAAACAGTTTTTTCTTTCGTAAAATAAAATTTATTTAAATTTACACGAATAAATAAATATATTTATTTTAAATTTTTGGGTGAAACTCATTGTGTCGTGCTTTGTTTTCTGTAAACAAAAAATTTTTTAAAAATAACTACTAGGAGCACGCTGAAACAACCGAAAACCCGAGAGGTACTCGGTCTCGCCGCGTCTTCCCCCTATTCAAATTTCAAATACTGTGTAAAAAAAAAATAATGTCGCGAAATCGATCCGAATCGGAGAATATCGTATCGTCGCATATTCGCGAACCTCGTGTTCGCGCGACCCATCCAGTTTTGGACGAAGACTATACTACCGGTTCGGGCCGAGTTTCGGTCGCGCGCAGTCGACAAACGGTACATATCGAGTGCGCGGGGCCTGCACGCGATCGTTTTACCGGATGCTCACCGAGGAAGCGGTTGATTTCGAGTTTTAGTTTTTAACTTCTCTCCCGTGCTCTAGGTCACAATATAATGTATAAATATGTATAATGGCAGCGACTACGAATCCGGGGACGAACGTGCACGCACGTTTCTGCGGTCGGGCACCGGGGCAAGCGGTTTGGACTGTTTGGACTCTACGCGCATATTATTACGTATTATTATTATTATTATTACGATCGACCACATAGACCTCAGAATAAAATCGAGTCTGACGACGCCCGTGGACGTACGTGGCGCATACCAAAACTGCATATACCGGTCGACTGGAAAATCGAGCTGCTTTTCATGACTCTGACCGGTATCAAAATCAAGAAAAGGCTTGGACCAAATAAAAAAAAATATTTATGAAACTATACGTATAAAATGCCGGGCGTGCTTTGCACCACGGAGTATTTTTCACTTCTCGGAAAAGATAATGAAGAACTTGTACAAACGTGTAACTCTTAAGTCGTTTTTCTGTATATAATATTTCACATACCTACCGTGTACTATTACTATTATCGAGCTTGCGTTTACAGTATTGTATAAGACTCACATCCGTTTATATATATATATATATATATATATATATATATAAATGAATTAAAAAATTAATATGTCGTTAACGTATTTTACAAATTTTTAGTTTAATTTCCTACAGGTTTTTTTTTTTCAAAACCTCTCAAACATTTTCGTCTAAACAAAAGAGAAATGTTGTTTACCAAATAAATCAAAACGAACGTTGTTCTATCTGAATCCAAAGGTCCATAATGATCGGATGGTCCAATAGTTTTTAGATTCTGAGTAAAGCAAACGATCTATTAGTTTAACAATAATGTTTATTTTTCTTTTCTTTTTTCCAGGAACATTTTCCGGGTAGTTGAGTGTTCTAACTATTTCACCCGGCAACTCTATAGATCGGAAATCGCATGAAAATTGAACTGGGAACGTTGTGTTTCTTCTTTCGATAGTTGTTCGGACGTGAGAGATAACTGCCGAAAAACCGAATAAAAAAGGTAAAATTTGCCATAAGCGACACTTTTACTAAATCGGTTTTAGTTATTTAGTCATAACTCGGAAAGTAATATTGCTGGAAATTTGAAAAAATGTTACCATATATTGGTAGCATATTAATATATACATTACAAACGTATCAAAAAAAAAAAAAAAAAAAAAAAAAGACAACTTTTGGACTAAAATTAAAACTTTAAAAATACCATGTTTTGTTTAAAGTTTATCTCTAATAACATTTATTATGTTTGAAAAAACATTCTGAAAATTTAATTTGACCATACTTATAAACTTAAGTGATAATAATGAAACAAAATTTTCAAGTGTTTAAAGTAATTTATTATATGATTTTCCAGAATTAACTGTTTTCTATGTCAATTTTTAACTTTAAATGTTCATTAAAACAAGTTTTCCATCCAATCACTATACAACTTAGAATGTGATCGGACAACATGTTTTGAATCTATTGGTATAAAATAATTTCTCATTCAATTAATATCAAACCAGAAAACTTTCAACGGGTTTGATAAAAAAAATATATACTGAAAATTAAACTAAAAATAACGAAATATTTGTTTGTATACTGAAGCTTTGCTCAGAATGGTTGGACTAGAGAAATCATTCATTTTTTTTTTTTGAAAATTCAATACACCAATTATCATAATGTTGTCCAAAAAATAAAAAATGTCCCATGGTACAAGGTACGTATTCGTACACTATAGATTTTGAAGTTGAAAAGTATGTAAAAATAATCTATGCTGTAAAAATCGTATACTAATATACTTAAAGAATTACGGTGGAATCATTAGTCACGGTTTTTGAAATTTTCTGCAGAATCTCTAGTTAAATGTATGAGTTATTACAGTTTCAGAAAATATAGTCAAATAATAAAAATGTCATTAGTTTTGCAAAACAAAATATTTTCAAAGTTTTGTTTTCGGACCATAAGTTGTCAATTTTTTTTCTTTCGAAACCGTCTATATTGTGTAGCAATATGTCATAAATATAATATAGTGAACACTTCACGTCTCTAAAGACATTATACTCTTGGAGTCTCATGACTAAAACAACTCGAATCGATTCAATGAAAGTGTGTCGTTTACGGCAAAGTTTACCGTTTTCACTCGGTTTTTCGGCAGTTTTTCCTCGCGTCCGGTAACAGTGTTGCGAAAAAATCGCGAGAAAAACGAACCATCAGAGGACCGTGTCTCGGACGGACCGTGCCACGTTCATAAAGGTGTTTTTATTTTTTTATTTTGCGATTCGGTTCGTATGCGGCCGCAATACGTCACGCGGCCCGAGGCGTGACGCCTCTTTGGTGAAAACGTCGCAGCAGCAGCAGCAGCAGCCACCGCCGTCGTCGTCGTCGTCGCCGTAGCCGTCGAACCGGTCGCTCGTACATCTGCCCGAGCCCGCAGCTGGCGTCGCGCTCTCTTGCTCGGCAAGCAGCGGCGCGGCGGCGACGGTCCAGCGGTCCGCGCGTACCGATGGTTTCGACCGCGTCCCGGCGTGTGCACGCGTCGTCGTCGTGTCGTGTAAACACCGACCTCGACGGGCAGCGCGTCGTCGGCGGCCGTGCACACGAGCCGAGCGTGTTGCGCGCGCGCGTTTTCATTATAGTTATAATATTTTATCGTTTATCGTCGATCATTTTTTTTTTTTATTATTGCGACGTTGGCGCGGCGCCGTGGCGCGAGCGCAGGTGACCGAGCCCGGCGGCGCCCGAGCACCTGTAAGATTCGCCGTAATGCCTTCTCCTCGTCGTCGTCGTCGTGTGCCGCCGGACGGTTATTGGCGGTCGCGCGTGTCCGTCGCTGCACATCTGCTGTCCGCCTTCGATCCGCGAGAAACGTGCCGGCGGCGGCGGCGGCGCGCGCGTCCGACCGGGTTTTCTCTTCGGACCCGGCCGTCAAGTACGCGGAAGCGCGTAAATAATCGTAAAGCGAACACCCGGACGGTACAAAACCGGACCACGTAGATGATTGGCACGTGGAAATCGGTTTTTCGTCATTAGCGTGCGACGTGCGAACGATTTTTACCGTGTGACGTACGTTTGGAATCGTCGGAACGTACGGATTTCTATTGATACCGTACCGTGATAATATTATTTAGTTTGTTTAAATGTATGCTGATCAATATTATATAAACTTAGAACCACGGTCCATTAAACACGTTTTGTTAAATTATTTCATCCTTCTTTTTTTTTCTTTTTTTTTTTTTATAGTTTTCATGTAATTGGGAGCGCGTAAAAGATCGAAAAAACCTGAACGTTAAAAATCTGAAAATTATTGTATTTTCAAGACCCGTGATCTGAACAATACGAATTTGAAATAATACGAATACGGGTTATTTGACGCTTATTGTTTCTGGTGAAGTTGGAAAAATATTCATAATATATTAATATTAAAATACATTTTTCATTTTGTATTACTGTACCACGAGGTACCTATGTGTGAACAATCCATTTCAAATGGTCTCATGAATTTCATTACGATCGATTTCTACAGTGTTTTCTACCGTAATAGGTTAGAAAAAAAAAACTGCGATATAAAAAATTAACTAATCTACCTACCCCAGGGGTCGGCAACCTTTTTTGATGGAAGAGCCAAAAGTTACAAAACACAAAATGTTCCAGATTTTAAAGATCCACTAAACATTTTCGAAATTTTTTAAAATGTAATTAAATTTTTAAATTTTTAATAATAATAATAATAAAATTAATTAATAAAATTTAGATCAATTAATAATAAAAAAAAAAAAACATTTTTTTTAATATTAGGGACGGCGGCGTATGACTAATTAGTTGTATAGTTAGCGTCGTGATTGTCGGTTTTAACGGCATGCACTATAGTCTATGACAAACATTTTACAACGATAGACTGTGCTCCATGCAGTCAATATCAAATTATTTTATAGATATTACGTATTGTTTTTGAACGTAAAATAATAATTTTTATGTGTAGCCGGAGAGCCGCAACTTTAGACCGAAAGAGACACGTGTGGCTCGCGAGCCGCAGGTTGCCGACCACTGACCTTCCCGGACAGACATTGACGATCGAAAACGTTTTCGTGCGTTTCGATTGTCAGCATTGTTATAAAACACGAAAAACATCGCTGTCGCTATAATAACAATAATTATCCATAAAAAATGATTTCAAATCCGAACCGTTCAGATTTCTACGGATTTTGAGAATACGACCGTCCAGATTCGCACCGTCCGTCCGAATATTCTGCCGTTCCGAATCCACACCGTGCAGCTGTTTTCACGTTCCGGATTGTCGCGCGGACAACACATCACATCGGGTTTCGTGCACAATGCACCAGATCACGTGTACGACGACGACGACGACGACGACGCATAAACATATTGAGAGCGTCGTGTTTCGTGCGTCGCAGAGACGCCGCGGTCGCGCCTCGGGTATCGGACTCGTGACTCGTGACGACGGTCACGAAGCACTTAATCCGCGGCGTGATTTACGGGCACCCCTTCCCACCCCCCTCAACACGGGTTTTCCGGTCGTATGCGATCCGCGTGCGGCTGCGACGACGACGGCACGATACGCGCGGCTGTTGCTGCCGCGGCGGCGACGACGACGACGACGACGACGACGACGGCGCGGCGCGGCGGTCGTACGCCCGAGAACACACATTTGCAATTAAACCGCAACAAGTAATTATTATTATTATCGCATGCACCCCGCGCACATTACACACACGTCGTGTTACGGCGACGTGTACGTTTTATCAAAGTGCGCCGTGTACACGACCCGTAGTCGTCGTCGTCGTCGCCGCCGACAAAGTCCGGCGACGCGGCTAAACCTCTAACCGGTTCGGGTGTACGCGGACGGGGAGGATAAAAGCGAACGAGAAATAATAATGATAATAATAAAAAAAAAATAAATAATAATAATAATAATAATAAAAAACCGACGCGATTTCGGTTGATCGGGTTTCTCGGACGATTTGTACACGTCATAATGACTCTATACGCGTTTATAATACGTATGCACTCGGTCGCGATCTTTTCGGACGGACGACGCGTGAACGTAACGTGTGCGTGCGTGCGTGCGTGTGTGTGTGTGTGTGTGTGTGTGTGTGTGTGTGTGTGTGTGTGTGTGTGTGTGTGTGTGTCTGTCGGTGCTAGAGTACGAGCGAGCCACGCGTTGCTTTGAGGTGGAAAAATATTTTAAGGAAATCAAGCGTTGGGCGAGCGAGCGTTTTGCCTCCATATTCCCTTTTTTCGAAACGTCGAGATCGTTTCCGGGAAATCACTTGTTTTCGTACGAGTATTTCGGTTCGAATCCAAGACGATCGTTGCGGAGCAAACCATACGAGTCGAGCTACCGATTGCGAAAAAACAAATAAATAAAAAAATCGTAACTGTCACTGGACACGAATTATCATAAAGCTAATTATAATACGAAAAACAAACGTGATAAGCTGCGTTAATATGTTAATTATTATATAAATTTTTTTTTTTTTTTAAATTTAAATTTAATAATATGTCTAATAATTATCAGACTAATGGCACATAATATTATAGTGGCTTTATATAACTGCCTGTTAATATTCCTTTACGTAACAATTTTTCGTCACAACCACTGTCTCATCTCTCACCGGTTAACCTCCGAGTGAGCAAAACCCGACACTAAAATGTTAAACTCAACTGTCAAAAACAATCGCATAATAATGGAGTAATACCTTACCGTTTTACAAATAAGTCGGACAAACGGCAACAGTTGTTCGCAGCCACAAAAAAAAAAAAAAAACTAAATAATACATTTACTTCCGCGTCTCTTTCACGGCCACACGACGTTTTGTCGAATTTGAAGTAAAAAAAATAAAATAAATAATAATGATAATTCATATTTCTCGTGTGTAATTGCACGTTTATATTTTGAATATACGCGTTCGCCAATCGCCATGGAATTTGACGAGGGGAAAAGATTAAAAGTAATAGAGTATATTCGGCGAACATGCTCGTCCTCGCATCATCGCGATAAATTAATATCACGTCGACGTAACGTAAACGAGGGCCCGGACAAATTGAATTAGACAAATCCACACCCCCCCCCTAGAATCCGTCGCGTTTCTAATTCTTTTCGAACAGAGGATTTCATAACGGTTCGTTCCGGCGAAAACCGTGGGCTTTTCGAGGGGTCCGAAGCAATATATTTCGCGGAGCTCACGAGCTCTCTCGCGCCCGCCCACCGAGTACGCACGCCTGGCGCGATTATATTCATAAAAAAAAAAAACGCAGCTTTTATTGTTTTCCACATAACGCGATCGTGTGATTCCGTGTACTCGGCGGCGCGTCAAACTCTGCCAATCATAATACAGTCGCTATTTTACCGAGGTGCGAAATGAACGTGGCAAGTACGCGTCGGTGTTCACAAGACGGTCGTCGCGAGTTTAGACTAGTACGTCGTCGAGACTTAGTTAAAAGTGGCTCGGTGTAAGAAGGGCCAATGTCATTTTTCGCGATTGTTGGGGAATTGAATTTTAAAATGTCATTTTAGATTCTGAGTGAAGCGGAGGATCTTATGGTTTTACAATGATGTTTATTTTTATTTATTTATTTTTTTTTTCTGTAAACACTTTTTCGTATAGAAATCCTTGTCCAAAAGTTTCGTCCACCAACTTTTTAATTTGAAATTGAACTGAGATGGTACTTTAAAGAAGTCATTTTTCCAAAATCTCCATAGTTTTTCCAGTAATCAAGAATAACGATGGAAAAACTGAGTAAAAACGGTAAAATCGGTAAAAATCCGCCGTGAACGAGATTCAGATTTTAGGTATTTAGTCATAAATCGAAAAGTATTGGAGCTAGAAACTTGAAAATTTTATCCAATATCAAATACATACTTTTTTTATATTGGACAACATTTTAAGAACAATCATAGCACTTTTGACTTAAATATAGAACTTTTAATTTATCGAATTGTTTGAAAGTTTTTATGTAATATAATTTTAAATATTTGACAAAAAGTTCTGAAAATTTAATACGACCTTACTCATATACCTTTCTAATTATCCTAACAAAAATTCAAAAATCGTGACTCAAGATTTCTTTTTATACACACTTTAATAAATTATTATACGATTTTTTACGATATTGTCCGATTTCTTTTAAGTTTATTTCTAATGAAATATTGAGTATTTGTTAGAAAGTTCTGAAATTTTAATACAAGTTTACTCTTATACTAAACTATCAATACCGAAAAAATATCAATAATCGTGACTCAAGATTTTTTTTCCAAGCATTTAAAAAATGATACAAATAACCGTAAAATACGTAAACAGTATTTAAATAATAATATATTATATTACACTGAAGCTTTGCTCAGAATCGTTTTATACTAAAGAATTGAGCCATCATTTCTTTAAAACTTAATACATTCATCACCAATATCTTGTCCGAGGACCGAAGGGACGAAGGACGAACTTGTACCACCATCATCTCACTTACCAGCTTCTTTTATATGTATTGCATATGTATTTGTATTGTTATATGCATGCATTAAAATGGCCGTACTGCATCTTTGAAATTGGCCGTTTTAACAGAAGAAAGACAATCGATAACAAGTGACATTGGACCGACTGCGACAGTCAGATTTTCGTCATAATGTGACATTGGCCCTTCTTGCACCAAGCCACGGTTTTCATCGTCGTCTGCGGCCGGCCGATTCCGCATAAGACGCGATGTCGTGTACGAAGACACTCGCACTACGTCACAAGCTACGGCTTATAGGAGTGGATATATTCCTTACATGTAGGTATGTATATGTATTTATAAGGTAAATAAATAAATAGACAAATAAATCATAAAATACGTATTTACTCGTGAAAATAATTTCGAGCGGGGGGGGGGGGGTGCGCAGGGAGAAATAACTGCCCGGCTCGTTTGCGTCGGTCCAGTCTCTCTAAAATACACAATCGCCGTTGTCATCATCCGTGTCGTACGACGGTCGGAGGCGCGCCGTCGCCCTCTGACGAATTCGACCGATCGGAACGGTTCGACGCTAGTTTGTGAAAACAGATTGCTTTTTTTTGTCTTTTTTTTTTTTTTTAACCGAAAACGCGTAAAAGCGCGTCTTAAACGAAACATTATTCTCTTTCAAAACGTTGACCCGACGCGACGCGGCTCACGATCACCGGAATCGACTGTACCTGCCGCAAACGATAGTAATAATATTTTCGATACGTCGTCGTCGCGTTTTTCGTCGGTTATCTGCCGTCGGACAAGCCGTCCGTGAAACGCATACGAACGCTTGACACGTTACGCGATTCCGATCGAGTCCCGGCGGTGGAGTCCGTGAATTAAATAACACGTACGTATACGAATGATAAAATAACGTCCGACTCGCGATTCGTACGCATAATAATATGATATTACGTACGAACATAATTGCTTTTTTGGCCGGGTTTTTCGAACGACACTGAACCGCTGCCGCCGCCGCCGCGTGTCTCGCTCGTATAACTACCCAATTTAAAATCGGTTAGTATCATAAACACGTAAAATATATTTATATTTATACGTACACACGCGTATTTTGTGCAGGTATACACAAACGGTTTTAATGTATTCAGTTCGTAGTCAGTAGTAAACGTCGCACGACGGCCGCGATAATTAGTTTTCTATTTGTATTTGCAGAACAAACATTGAGATATTTTTTATTTTTTATTTTTCGGTTACGAACCGAATATGATTTACTCGAACCCGTGACATGTTTAGCGGCAATCTGTGCTAATTGCTGTTTTTTTCCTCCGAACCAGTCAAACTGGTTGCTATTCGTTTGATATTTTAATTGTTTTAGTTTTTTATTTTTCGGGCGAAACGAAACGATCGCGTCGGATATACGTACGCGAAAACCACGTCGAATCGGCAATGTTTCGAGCGTGTTAAAATGTACGGATATAGTGTTTGTCGACACTGTACAAGCGCGTTTCAATTTTGTAAATTCGTACGGGAGAAATCACTGAAAGTACAAACGGCGTATTGTGTGCGGCACTGTCATGAATCGTGCGTGTTGTTCAATGGACTTACCTAAACTTTTCGTCAAAAGTTTCGAGTTGAATGGGGTTTTTTTTCCGTCTTTCGCCGTATAAGAAATTATGTTGTTTGAATACGTCACACTATTTACCCGTTCATAATTTCGTCTACGACGTTTTTAACGACAAAATCGTTTTTGTCGTAACAATATTAACGTACAGGGTGATTTTAAAAACATGCTAACCTCATTTTAACCCAGGGTAATATTTATTTTCGATTTCTTTATTCGTTTAGCACGTACAAAAGAATCATAGAACTATATTTTTGTTTAGCAAATTTATTTATTTTTTTCAATTTTCAATTTTTAAGATGTTTTGTTTTCTTAATATTGTATAAAACACGGCATAAATTTGTATCATAATATTATGAAAGAAAATAATTTGTTTGGATAATATTCTACACCTAAATTAGTAATCTTAGACCGATTATAGTTTAAGTTATATAAATTTGTAAATCAAACAGCCTAAAAAGTATTCTCTTTCGTAATATGATGTCACGATTAGTCATTTCAGTTACCATTTCAGAAAAAATGGAGAAAAAAAAAGATTTTTTCATAAAAATATAATTCTATAAGTGTTTTAACATTCACGTAAAAATATGCTCAAGCTTACGCCACACGACATTCGTTTGTTTTTATTAAACGTCGCATTAATAATGTACTCTCGACTTCGTGATATTTACTTAGCGTATTGAATTATTTGTTTTTCGAATAAAATCGGCCCTTGATGCACACTTTCGTGACCTTCGTCGCGTTACACATTACCTATATAGTTTATCGGGTGTCATGACGTGGAATGAATATCAAATTTGTATTATGACATTTTACGACGATTGTTCGTCTATGATATAAATTAATTTATTTTAATAACTATCGTTATTTTTTTATTATTATTTTTTTTTCACGATATCCCCGAGTAAATACGCGCTCGTATTTTATACACCCGAGTAGGTGTATATTCCTCGTGTTTGACATTATTTAATAAAAATATCATTGAATTCCACACGACTGTGCATCGTGCCCGTGCACTTTTATGGATTTCATACATTTACATTAAATTACACGTACACTTGTTCGCGAGGCGAGCGAGTTTTTTTTTTCAATTATTTTCCGGTTAGAAAATTCATTGGAAATTTGTGGAATTTAATCTGATGATAATTATTTTAAGCGTAAAAAAAAAATAATTATAAATTTATAATGTAATTACGAACCGTATCACTTATTCACGTACACCTATATTATATTAAGTTTAATATTATAAATGTACGCGTGCACGTACATATACGTACTACATATACATATAGGTATTAAATCAACAAGGGAACGTGTTAGTAAATCGGCGACACTAAAAATAATAACAAGGTACGCGATCGGAATCCAAACTAATTACGCAAAGGGGAAATACATTCCGATTCCCAATACTACCCGAGTCTTATTCAACGTCGGAGTCGGTCAATTGCGTCCCTATAAGTACGGTCATGGTCATATACTATGTGAATTGCGGCCCGCGTACTTTTAAGACATACGTAAATTGCGGCCCGTGTACTTTTAAAACATACGTAAATTGCGGCCCGAGTATTTTTAAAACATACGTAAATTGCGTCCCGGGAACTTACGAAAAAAAATGAACGTTGCTTCCTTTCAGTCTCCTATTGACACAGAACAAGAAACCACCATGATGTTGAATTACTTGAATTGCACTTTATAGTTTATAAATTATAATCGAAAAATTGTGTTTCAATCCGAATCCATATAAAAAGGTAACTGATATATAAAACAACATTTGTATATTATATCTTTGGTTTCAATCACAGAAAAATTATATTTCATGGAATAATATAAAATGTCATGGATTAATTAATCATATTTTGCCCTGTTCGCATATGGATTCTACTGATTCTAGACTTCAATTTTATTCGTTGAGTCGGCTATCTAGTTGTTTTATATATCTGTGGTTGCTCTACAGTTTACAGTATTTTTTTTCAATCTAATAAAAATGGACGTTATGAAAAGTGAATGGAATAAAACGTTGAAAATAGTGGATGGTTTCAAATTTCGTTTTCATAAATTTCTAAACAATGATATTCAACGTTGGTGTTGCGCAGTTAAAACGTGTAAGTATTTTTTGAAATTTGATGATAATAATATTTGTATAGATAGTCTTAAGTCTGTTATAGTTATAGTCCTAAATCTGAAAAATGGGAAGGAAAATATTGGTTTTGTGGAAAAAAGGCTTAGACGTAATTTACATATTAATAAGAAATAGTTAGATAGGCATATGTACAAAAATATACCCGGGCCGCAATTTACATAAAAAATTTAAAATGGGACTCAATTTACAGAGACCCTTCGACGTGCACCACGAATGCGGTATCAACGGTTTTTAATCATCTCAATTAACATCGCGAATCGAACGCGCCGAACGTTCAGTCAACCGAGTTTTCACTTCGATATATCTGAATTATGTCATATCCGTATGTATTATAGATGTGTGTGCACGATATACACGAGCGGTATTAACAAAATTCTATTGCTTTTTTCGCCCGGCCGGGAATTGCTTTTCTACGGACCTTTCGATAGTATAGCTTATATGTACTCTTGGTTCAAGGTTTGCCGGTGACATTTAGGAAACGAGCTATTTTCAAGGAACTGTAACTGTCTTCCGTTTCTATTTTTCAAAGTTCAAAACGTATTATGGACGTTCGCTTTTGAAAATGCCCTGTCCGTCTGCGCCGCGTGCACGCGGTACGTGCACTACTGCCACTAATCGACCCCTTTGACGTATTGCGACTCTCCCTCTGTTTTTACGCGTCCGTTCACTGGACATCGCCGCAGCGTCTTTTGTGCGAAGCGTTTATCAGGAATTGCGTTTCCGCCGGTCATTCGGCCGGTTTGTGTTTAACGTCGTTTGAATTTATTTGCCCGAAGTAAACGCGGCATATTAAACGCAATATTAAACATGGAACATGATTATTATCGTGATCCGTATTACTCAATGCTCGATAATCAGGTATATATATATATATATATATAACGAATTAAACGAATAAATCCTATTCAGACGTTAAAAGGTACGAATATATTAGATTGAAAAATTCAAATATGATGCAAATAATATTTAAAAAAAAAAAAGTTTAAAAGTCAAATATGTCTTACGTGTTTATATTCAACTTCACTGGGCGGTTGATATTTCATAAATAAGTAGTTGACTACTGCTAAGTGTTCATTTAAATATAATCGATAAAACGACATTTTCATGAAAATATCACACATGAAATTACGATTCGAACAAAATTATCTAAACGTTTCAAATTTTTTTGTCATATTTCTAAGTACGCTATACAACATCTATAAAGTAATAAAAAAAATTAAAATAATCATAAACGTGTGCTCAATGGCATATTAAAATCAAAAATCCGGATCTCGTTGCAACGTGTCTCGGTGTAACACAAAACACTACTGAAATTAACAATAATACCTATGTTTTTTTATGTTTTCAATGTTATATTCTAAATCTAGAATATTTCAAGTAATTTAGTACGATATCATGACGTTAATGATTTAAATTAATGATAAATTGCTGAATATTTCGCAATATTGATAAATCAAAGCATAGGAGCGGTTTTATCGTGTGTGTATTTCATTAACTAATCATTCTTAATAATTACAACTAAAACATAATTAAAAACTAACACGATTTTCTCGGTAATTTATAAATACGTTTAAAAAAAGAAAAAAAAACAATTTTAATCCATCCGATTGAATACAATATATTTATATGTGTGATATAGTTATTGTAACGTTTCTGAACTATAAAGTCTCTGACTGTGCATACTGCATGCTATTTATGCGAGTTTATAGTTACGTCTGTTAGGCGAAGCGCACGTGTGACGTGTGTGCAGGTAAAAAAATAAAATAAAATGAAATCGTGAACGAATTTTACATGGTACTTATTTAAAACACAGAAACATACTTTATTCATAAAGGTAATTACGGCATATGCAATTATATGCACTCCAATTAAAAGTTTTTCGTAGTATATATTATTTTGTACATACACACACATACACACACACACATGCATACACATTCACACGTTTATGTTCCAATATACATATATATATATATATATATATATATATATATATATATATTTTTTTTTTTTTAATTTTAACAAAACAAGTGCATATAATATAAACAGTCACCGATAGGTCTGAGTTATAACATACCCCTCTGTATAAACTTGACGGAGGATCACGACTTGTTTTTAATTATAGACCGTATACACGTTTATTCGACCGTTTCCCGCCGAGTACAACAAACATTGTTGTATAGGATTGTGAGTCAGACCATAATAAATATAATATACCTATATGTATTTTTTTTTACACTGCTTATCCTCTCATAACATTCGTTTTTTCTGTCGTCTTAAAAAATAAATAACGATTATTATATATTATTAAGAGTGGTTTATCATTTAAAATAATTATCATTATCATAATTGCTGCTAGAAGTATTATCGTGACTAATTATTACTACACGAAATCGATAACCAAAAACATTTTTATTTTACCGTTTAGCTTTTTTGTGCAGTACAGTACAAAAACGAATATATTTCCATTTCAACTGATGTGAAAAACAATACTTTATTAGTTCGGATTTATTAAAAAAAAAAATGAAAAAAAAGTAGGTACATACAATATACATCTATACGTATATATTATGTATGTATATCATTTAGACGCATGAAGATTTCAATTGTGCAGATAATATTTAAGTTTTTTTTTTCTATTTCATCGTATGAATTTCTATTGTAGTTGTCAGTATTAAAAAAAAAAAAATAATAATAATAATAATAATGGCATAGTACGCGAGTCTCGAAATACTTGAAAGTAATATTGCGTTTTATAGTACGTCATAAGTATTGCGATTTTGGTATTATAGTACTGCTGAAATTGTACGTCGTGCATTATTGTTATTAATTTTTTTTCCCCCGTCGACACATGCGTGTCCGGATGAGTGTTGTGAATTATATTCGTGCGGTCTTGTGAAAATGAAAAAAAAAATTCGGGGTCGGTTCTTAATCCTAATTCGGAACAGGGTCTGTTTCCCTTCTCAATTACTTCAAGGGCGCCCGTCCAACAAGACGTTTAACTATTTGTCTAGCGGTTCGTGACGAACGACAAAATATCTACCTTCAAAGTGCCCCTTTTTCTTTACCGTGGTCACGCCGACCTCTTCTCCCGAAAAGCAATTATCCGGCTTCATAATCCCGAAATCCCCTTTTAGTCCCCGCAGACGTTCCGTTATTGAAAACGACATCGTTATTTGTGCGCACGCCGTCTTAAGAGCCGTATTTTAATTTTTAATTAGGGATACGTCCTGCGTACGACGTGCTCCGCGCCACCGACGACGACGTTCGTTTAACATTTCGTCTGGATTTCGTCCCTGAAACACATTTCGAGTCATTTCAAAGTAAAACGAATTAACGAGTCGTCGTGTGTTCGTTTTACTAGACACACACACACACACACACACACACACACACACACACACACACACACACACACACACACACACACACACACACACGATTGGTGGCGCGGTATTACATAATCAGTAAAATTTAATTGATATTCGTTTGTCATTGCGAATCGCGTGAACCGTGTATATAATGTCGTACACACACACACGCGCACGCGTTCGGGGTTAAACATATATCTAAAATTGAACGTTCATTAAAATTAAACAAGTTGTATATTATTATTATGATTGCGCGTTCGCCGCCCATGCACGTAATTATGTAAACCCCATGATACAAAGTTCGTTCGTGAATCCCGAAATACTCGTATACGTTCACACACTCACAAACACACACACACACACACACACACACACACACACACACACACACACACACACACACACACGCAGACACACTCGTAGTGTCATTACGTACACACGTTACACGGGCTGCACACGAATTGCGCCCCGAAGTACAAAAATCGATAAAAAGGCACACGAATTGCGTCCGGCTAGTAAAAATATATACAGACATAATATATTTTAATAGCATTTACACACCTGAAATATGATTGTCAAAAAAATAATATCGATTTTTTACCAAAAAAATATAATTGCCGACTTTGAGAAAGCATTTCACTCATCATTGTTAATCGTGTGGCCAACAGTTGAAACAAAAGGTTGCGGGTTTCATTTAGGTTAAATTTGGCGGAGGAAAATTCAAACGCTTGGTTTAAGTGAAAAATAAAAAAAATAAAAAATTGTGAAATAAGTATTTTCATAAAATATTTTTTTGGCCTCCCATTTTTGAAATCAGATCAAGTCGAGGACTGTTTTACTGACGACAATGTATCGATTTTACCCGAGGATGAAAAAGTACAGACATTTTCCGATTGTATATTAAATACATACATACATAAAGTCTATTCGTGAGACTTCTCACTAAAAAACCATATTTTTAACCTACCGATAGTTAGTATTTCCTATATTGACAGTCTTAAGTCTGTAGAAAAATGCGAAGGAAAACAATGCACTTACGTCGGACGAAAACGACTCGACGTCGACGTCGGACACGTCGCGAATCTTTTTGTACACGGTAGTCGCTGTGAGATCGGGTTTCGAGGACAATTATAATTATTGTCATATTATTAATTGTCGAGTAATATCGTCAAGTGTGACGCGCTGCGGCAAGTGTTTCTCCGAGTGTTTCGGACGGCCGCGCGGAAACGGTTTTTCGTGTCGTAAGATATTATGAGAATTAGAAACGAGTCGCGACTCGGCGGAAAACGTACGGCGCGCACTGTCGATCGTACACGACGGAAATCTCGGTTTCAATACGAAAAACAAAAGTCGGCCGAGAAAGACGTGCGTGCAAAACTAAAGCGGCGATAAACGCACACGAACGCGTCGTTGTCCGTGTCGAGTGTATCGCATCGTTTCTCAGAGCATAATATACGTCTTCTCTGCGGTCGACTGAACGAATCGACGTGATTTCTGCGATCAGCTGCGATTTCACGCGGTCCACGATCAGTGATCGATGGAATTTGATATTTTTAATTTGTATCATACGCACTAGTGAAATAAACACGGTTAAACTTTTGTAAATAATTCACAATGCACAATAAAATAATTACGTGCCTCCTTTTAGCATAATATTATGCTCGTGTTGGTGGCACGGAGTTATGTACGAACAATTCAATTACATAATATGCAGGACAAATAATGATTTATAATTTATACTTAGACAATAATACATCTACCTATTACTAGTTTATAATTACAGAAACATTAAAAGTGAAATCGAAGGGCGTGCTACAACAACCAGATAAATACACTTTTTGAAATTTTTCAGGACAATGCAAATTTAGTTTAAAATCTATTGTATATACTAAAATACTTTCACTAAAAAATACATTTGAATTCTATACTCGTTTATGCATACATCTTTGAAGTTAGAACTGAAAAAAAAAATTTGATATTGAAATATTGTTGGTCAAAGTTGAAGGGAGTACGGATTTATCTGGTTGTTGCACCGAAAAGCACATTATTTTTTATTCGATTTTAAATAAAGTTAATTTTACTCTTCGGTGTTGTAGTATTTTCAATGCTATGATTATGTATAAATATCAAATGCCGGCTTACGATGCCTCTAAAAAAAATAACTAATTCGGATTTATCTGATTGTTGCAGCAAATTACAAAACACGATAAATCCATTTCTTTAAATAACTCCATCACTATTGATCGGATTTCACTGATCGTTGCGTCCGATTTTCAAGAAAAAATTTCTTTACACATTTCTGCAAAAAAATGAGTTTTGTGAAAAAGTGGATTTATCTGGTTGTTGCAGCAAGCCCTTCAATTATTATTCATTCGAACGCTGTAAATAAGCAAGTGTGTATATTTTTTTTTTTAACCTGAATTTTTTTTTTTTTAATATCTCGATATATTGAACTCGAACGATAACGATTACAGATCGAACGTTTTAAGTTCGCAGACGACCGCAGTGGTCTGACCGAGGGCATTCGGAACAACGATTCTAGTCGTCGTACGCGCGTTTCACGTGGTCGCGGTAAAACGGCACAATCGCGTGCGATTATCAAAGATCTATGTGCCCGCACACGTACACGCAGCACCTGTAGTACGCGTTGTGAAATCGATAAAAAATACGAAACACACACACACACACACACTCGTACGATACGACAGAGAACAGCGTACAGAACCACGCGTTTGTGCACCGGGTCCCTGAGAAGACGACGACGCCAGAGACTTCCAAGGACACGAGGCGCTTTCACCGCATCCGCAATGCAAAGGACAGGTGTTTGCGGGATATACAAGACTGCCGCCGCCGAGTGGTCCTTTCACGCGGGCAACAGCAGGCACACATGTATGTCATGTGTGTATATATAAATATATGTGTGTGTGTGTGTGTGTGTGTGTGTGTGTGTGTGTGTGTGTGTGTGTGTGTGTGTGTGTGTGTATTATGGGTCCTTCGCCACGGAATTCCTCGCGCAAACAAACAACACGTCTCCGCGGGGACGGAGTGGTTTTTTTCTTTTTTTTTTTTTCACGTGGCCCTTTTAGCACACACTTGAACGGGTTTTATTGGCAAAACATAATGGTATAATATTTTCTTCTCCGGACAATGATAATAATAATAATAATAATAATAATAATAATGAGTCGACGTGGTCGCATTCATACGGCTGTCCGTCGCAGGTCAAGGGGTTGGGGGAGGGGGGGTATGTGGACGCCGATCGATTTGTCTCCGTCATCGCAACAAAACGACGGCATCACCGCGCGTTGTGATAGTAATACTATGCGAATATTCTGCCGTATCGCGCGACATAGTTATAGTGATAATAACAAAAATAATAACAATACTCGTGTGTGGGGTACACGTACACGTCGCGTAGCTCGTCCGGTTGTCGAGAACTGATATCGTACGCGAGCTCGGTCGGAAACGCGTTTCGTCGCGATCCAGGTGCGATTTTATTGCATACTACTATTTTACGCCTCATATCGTCGTGGCTGTAAATCGCGAACCGACCGTTTACGAGCGACAGTCGTAACGTGACGCGTAAATGACGCGGATTCATATGAAGCCAATAATTATCATACCGTCGTGTATTCACTACCGTGGTAGGCGAATTCGTGAAAATCGACGGTGGATACAAAAAAAAAAAAAAAAAACCGACGACGCGTTAAAATATAAATCGTTATATTGCTACTCGTTAACCGGCTCTCCGTGTTCGTTTAAACGCTGTAAATCCATAATTATAATTTCCGCATCAAGGTGATGTTTATTCGTGGAACCGAGATTTCTCTGAAACGAGTAGTAAATATTAAACTTTCGTCGTGATTAAATATCATCTTCCCCGGCACGTCGTCGTAATACACCTGCAATCAGTTGAATATTTCGTCGTCCGGCCCGTAAACGAATACGATTCCGTTTGGGAGACATTGATTTTATTTCTCTCCCCCCCCCCTCCCCAACCTTCCGAAAGAATGAAAATAAATCCATATTTTGTTCACTTCATGCCCGTTTGAAATTTCAACCCTCTTCAAGTTTTTAGTATACTCGTCACTTTAAATTCTTTGCAATTTAAATAGCATCCTTGAATGCTTTACATCAAAGATGTTTTTTTGTTGCTCGTATTTTGTAAAGATTTGAAAAAGCAGTGTGCGTAATGTTCAATCAAAAAAAAAAGTCAAAGTCTTCCTATAACGTCTTTGACATATTTCCGGAACAACAGTTTTACATTTTCCTCCGCGATACATGTGTCAATAGCATGAAAAACGTGTTATGAAGTTTGACACTTAATTAATTATTTATAACATTCATTTTTTAAACTCACGCCATACAAACAAGTGATTATCCCAATGAAAAATATCACGCATATGAGTTGTACCTAGTTGTTTTTGTAATTTTCTAACTAATCTCATAGATAAAAAACGTAATTCATATTTTAGCAGGTAGGTATTTTATAAAAAAAAAAAAAAAAAATGGGTAAAATAGAGTTGGGTACCCGAATTTCAAAAATCCGTTCCCGACGATAATTTTTCTCCTTTTCACTTGACACGAATTCGTATTGTTCAAAAATGTTTTTTATTAATATTCAAATTTACAACAATTCGACCGTTTAAATAAAAACTACAAAACACGGACGCATCTAGCCTTGACACGTGTCGATCTACTCGGCCACCGATATCTAACAGTGAATCGCACTATAACGGTTTATTATATTGTCCGGTGGCTACCGACCGGCAACGTCGTTATCAACAACATTAAGATAAACTATAACCACGGGCCCGATTCGAGTGTTATTTACAATAAGAAATTAACAACAACGCGGGCCCGAGTCCAGTTTTAAAACGCACTTACAGCGGTGTAATATTTGAAACACGGACATGTACAGTATTTCTTTTGTAACACGGCCGAGAGTGACCTTATTACAATATCAAGTCATCCGGAAAAGGGTTTAAGGTCCTTATGGATAACGTTCTCGTTGCCCCGGGTGTTGGGTCGAACACTATTGAGGATTTTCGTCAACAATTAGACCGATTCGGGTTATATTTCTTAGATGAAATTGTACGTTATACATACTAATTGCTGACCGTATAAATATTTTTTTCGTGTCGTGAGATATTACGTTTAAACAAAATGTATATACAGCTTTGAGTCTGGTTGTTATTTAATTGTTATTATTAATTAACTAAGTTTTAAAATGTTGTTAATTACTTGAATATCGTTACCATTATTGTTTAATTTGTTACGATCAATGTTCAAACTACTATTATTTAATTCTTTTTCTTAAATTGTTTCGTTTTAGTTTTTAGCTACTTTGATTTGTTAAGTTAAGACTATATACTGTACTTTCAAAGGGCTTGACCCGTTAATAGATAAATAAATAAATTATTGAATATTGGTTAAAATGGCTGTCGATATAATGGATTTGTAATCCGAGTGTGTTTGATGTTACGTCACGAGCACTATTACAGAACGACACTTTTCACGTAATTAGTCGAACTGACGTTTGTAATTTAGATGTGTACACGTATTGATTTGAATGGAGCAAAAAGTGTCGAGTGTGTATTTATGTTTGATGTGGGTCGCTTGTACAGTGTGTGTCATAGTGTTATTTCATTCATGGGACGTAACGAATGTTTCATTTTATTATATAGGACACGGATATAATTCAAAGTTGAAACAAAAACAAAAAGATAAGAAAACGATAATATTTCTATTCCACGTCGATTTACTGTGTTTCAAATATTTTCATAGTTAATAACTTTTGATAGTAGACCCTAGGTCAGACGGCCGTCTAATTTAATGAACCCGTTGTACACGGCCAAATATAAGGTACGCATTTTTCCTTTGATGGTATTTAATATAATATGACATTATATATTACCCTTCCACATTTCGACGACAACCCCAACACGCAAATTATTAAACTCGTTTGGGGAAAAAAAAAATCAAACCATTTCTACCGACCAGCGATTACACTGTTACAAGGCGATTCCGTTTGAAGACATAAATGATCTAAAATATTAAATCAAGGATCGAGACGCATGGGTCTGAAATTATTTTTCACGGTCGTGCGTAATCTGGATTAATAAATGACCGGTAACGTGTGGCGATACATCGTGACGGTTGGGATTTACTATTATTATTATTATTATTACTATCATTTCATAACGCTTTCGTGGGCTGACATATGATTTCCATAATGTTATATTATAATATTATGTGCTCTCTCGTCCTGTTCAAATACACACGCACACACGCGGACTCGGTATTAACACTCGCGTAGGTTTCGGGGACGTGTGCGAGACTTTCGCAGTAGATTTCCACGTGAGACCCTCCGACAGTGCAGTGGCATATCGGCCATAAAAACGTAGTCTGCGAAAAGGGAACCCACCAGCACAAAGGTTCTCCGCCGCGTGTTGAATTGCAACGGGGCACGTGTGCGCGCGTGGGGTAAAATATGACACTTTCACAGGACCGGTGAGAAAGAGAGACAGAGGGAGAGAAAGAGAGAGAGGGAGAGAGAGAGAGAGAGAGAGAGAGAGAGAGAGAGAGGGATAGACTGAGAGACAGAGAGTGAGTGAGAGAAGTATGGAAGAGGCATCCAACAGCCGGTTGTAATAATAGTAATAAAAATAATAATATAATAATAATAATAATAATAACAACGAGAGCGACAACTGCAACCGACGACGGCGACGACGACAACTCCCTGATATAAAGTATGTACACCTATACACGTGTGTGTGTGTGTGTGTGTGTGTGTGTGTGTGTGTGTGTGTGAGTGCGTATTATAAACGCGTACAATAAACGCGTGCACGCACACGCACACGGGGGAACAAACACGGGAAAAAATATTCGGTAAAGGGGAGCCCGGCCGAAGGGATGCGACGGCGTGGCGGATGGGTGGGTCGTAAAAGTCGGTTGTGAAACTCGCACGAGAGCCTTCGCAAAGACGACGATAAATATAGAAACACCGTACTTGTACTCATGTATGTATATATGTATATATATTCGCGAGAGTAGTTATTATATGCGGAAGGTAGTTACGTCATTCCCTCGTCACTGAAGTGCGGCCGTTACGAGACGGAGGAAGGTCCAGGTGGTTTCGTTAAAAAAGTTCTAAAAAATGCGGTTATAGTCGACGACGGTGACCGTGTGGACATCTGCGACGGTAACGTGTGCGCGCGCGTGACGACGACGACGAAGAACACATTATAGGTTTATATAACGTCGGAGCAAAAAGGAATGTTATGGCTTTTTTCCCCCCAAAATCCATATTCTCCGGTGTACCGGTGTGAAACGCGATTTACCCGATAATGATATAATATTTTCTATTACGCGCGCCGGATCTGACGGACAGGGTAATAATAATAATAATAATAATAATAATAATAATGATAATAATGATAATGATAATAATAAGAATAATAATAAGAATGATAATAATGATTTGATATCAAAACGTATGAAATTTGGTTAGGTTGCGGTATAATTGTGTTTTTACGCGTACGTGTCGTTTGATATCACGGCGGATACAAGCATTGGCGTTCTCACGGGGGCATATGGGGGATAGACTCCTCCATGGCATTAGTTTTATTCCAAAATATAAGTACTTCAATTGTATCTACTGTATTTGTAAACGCAAAGAAAACATTGAAAAATTAGTATAAAATATTTTTTTTTCGTTAAATTTTTATGTGCAGCCCGCATAGTAAACTTTTCAATATATTTGGCCCCCTCGATACTTTGAGTTTGACACCGAAGGAATCGCGAGTCCATGAATATACGTGTAAACGTTTAAAACTAATCGCATAAATCATACTACGTGGTAAATCATATTATCATAAAAGAAAAATAGTAAATACTCGAAAACGTTCGTTCGTGTCGACCGCTCGTGGAACGTCACATCAGCTCGCCTTCGTTTTTCCGTCATCCACTGTACACAGCGAATCCGGCACCGTCGAAACGTCGGTATAGGTAGGGTGACCATATTTAGAAAAATAAAAAAAAGTACTAAAATAATTTTCTTATCTTTTTTAAATAATTTTATCAAATTTTTCATCACAATTTTCAATTATAATAAATAATTTAATATACCTAAAATAGTATCTTATGTGTATTAACTATTGTTTCTATCCCTTTAAAACAGTAACAAAACTAATACATCATTTGTAATAAATACAACAACAAAAAAAAAAATAAATAAATAAAAATAGTAGTTACTTAATAAATAAAAACTTTTTATAATGACCTCAAATACTTTATTCCTGTACTCAAATTTCTGAAAACGTTTTATGCACGTTGATGATAATTATTCGGATCGCGTGTCTACACATTTTAATTTGTCATTTTTTTCAAAAAAACTTCTTGAATCCAATAATTTGAGGGATTTCGTGTGTGTTGTACCTATAAAATATAAACGTGTTTATAGCTTTATAAGATTGAACAAAAAACAGGACAAAAGGCGTCCTGATGCTCGTTCGTCAGGACAACAGGACACAACTCCAAAACAAAGGACAATCCCGTAAAAAACACGACGTATGATCACCCTAGGTATGGGATTTATCATTATCAACGCTCGTTCCGTGCACCACTCGTCCTTCGACGACGTTCCCGATGTCGGGGTTAGGGGTTGTTGTCGCAGCAACTACTCGGTGTCGATTCCACGCACGTCGTTCCGGTGTAACCGTCACGGGGGGCCCGGTCATCGCCGTCTTAATAATACGTATAATGGTATCAGCTATATTCGTTAATAATAATTGTTGTGCCAATGCTGAGTAAAACGGGTTTCGAGCTCTGACTCTCTTGTCGGCAACGATTCGAGAAAGACCGAACGACGCGTACGGTTTTTCTTCTTTCGAAATCGAATTCGTCGCGAGCCCTTTACGTGTCGTTCCATAATAATACGTGCACGCGTACCGATAACACGGTCCGTGTCAATGTAACGCAGCTGCGGGTGGTCGACGGCGGCCGCCGAACGAACGAGCGTATCATTCCGGGCGGCCGATAAAATATACGTATCGCCGCCGCGTACACTGTTACGAGACAAATGTGCTATTTCTTTTCTGCGCTTACTCCGGCGGATACACGTAAAAATAATAATTGGCACAATACGCACCTGTTCCTTCCAGCGCGACGACGTCGACGACGAAATGAACCATTCCGAACCAATGTGCACGTATTTATATACGGTGTATTACACGTGTGTGTGTGTGTGTGTGTGTGTGTGTGTGTGTGTGTGTGTGTGTGTGTGTGTGTGTGTGTGTGTGTGTGTGTGTGTGTGTGTGTGTGTGTGTAATACATTATAAAAGCCAGTCGCAAAATATGCGTTGAAAGAATTATGAACCTATACATATATATATATATATATATATACATGTACATATATTGAGTGCGTACATTATATAAATATGTACATACACCTAAATTGTTTTGATTGACAGACGGGTTTCCACTCGCGTCCCATGTAAACACGATCCCTAATGTTTTCGCAGCATCTCTCAAACTCCACCCCACCCGCTGCGAACGTTGCTCGGGGATCGGATGAGAAATGTTTGCGAATTCATCGTCCCCGCTTGCGTGTATGTGTGTGTGTGTGTGTGTGTGTGTGTGTGTGTGTGTGTGTGTGTGTGTGTGTGTGTGTGTGCATAATATAATATAATATAATATATATATAATATCGCGTTGGTGGCAACTATACATATATAATGCTGTGTACGTTATAAATATGGTCTCTGCAAATAATAATTCCGCCGCGAAAACGAATGTGCCCACGTGTAATGGCACTAAAAATATGTTATTATATTTTCATCGAATAAAGTCGAAATGCTCTTTTTATAGCGTAACATAATTTATTTGTAAAAGTTTCTTCTTTTTTTTTTTTCGTCTTCTTTTTTCTTTCTCCCCGCCGTGCTCGCGCACGGAGGGGAAACGACGACGCTGTTATATGATCAAAGACTCCCTTGGCGATGTGACTCTACCGCTTCAATACCACTCTCCGATAACGACTTTCGCCGAAACCCGGGGCACGCGGTGATATTAAAAATGTATCAAAAATATTACAATATCATTTACAACGCTCGTGTTTTTTGTGTCGACATAACGCGCGTGCGACCTCGTACGGTCCATTGTCGTCGTCGTACCACGTGTCTCGCTTTACGCAGATGCAAAATCGACTTCAGTTTAAATAGACTCACGAGCGTACGAAGGTTGTTCGACAATAAAAAAAAAAAGTCGCACCGAGTCGTGAGTGAGAAAAAACACTTTGATTTTCGGGAATAAAAACCGTGTCTTTGTTAAAAAAAAAAAAGAAGAAAAATAAATCGCGCATATTAATAACAGCTATTGGTCCACGCGATCGCCGCGCTCCTTCAAATCTATGTGTACGGGTTGGGCAACGCGTTTATTTTCAATCATGACGTTATATTATGCACTACGCGTTGTAGACGTTTTCGATATCGCTTTATTTATTTATTCTTTTTTTTTTTTACTCTTGATATTACTTGAAAAACAAGCGCGTGTGAAAGTATGAAAACACATTATATTTTTGCTCACTTGTAAAATAAAACGCCGCTTTCGGCGTGTTTCGGCACTCAAATACGTAATATGTATGTTAATAAAACTGTTGGAGTCGTATTCATACGCGTCATTTTTTTAATATTATTATACATTATACATACGTATGTATGTATGAGAGTATAATATACCCACGCGGTATTGATATAGTATATGAGAATAATATACGTCGGACTTTTTTTTCACGAAAATACACTCACACATATACACACACGCCGTACGTGCAGTAAATAATAGTAATAATAATAATAATAATAATAATAATAACAGCCCGCGTCCAACGCTTACATGACATCTCCTCAAAGTGCAGTATATAATATAATATACTATCGCTATTTTACCATATACGTGTTTATATATATATTATTATGATGATGCACTTTTGGATTCGGAATACAGACGTTGAGATAGCATCGCGAGACATCTATTTCGTCCAACGTGGCCCATACGATTTACAAGACGTATATGTATATATTTTTTTATTTATAAAGTGGCGTATTTACGGGGGAGGGGGGGTGATCCCCCCGAGATTTGAGGTGAATACTTTATTTTATTTGAAACTAAATTTATTTTAGCTCTATGGCTCTTTGACACTGGTAAATAGTAATTTGTGAAATATTCAGATTTTTCGACTAGCCAGTTGCGGACGAACAATCTAACAAATCTTGGAAACTGAATGTTGTTACGTAAAATAAAAATACAGTATAATTCAGAATAAAACACATTGTTGCTTTTCAATATCTGTTAACTATTAAATATAAACTACATTAAGTTTTTCAAAACATATCTACTGTAGTTTCATATAAAAATTGTTTAAACGCAAAATTACAGTAAAAAATAACCAAAATTTCACGGGGTTTATTTGTAATTTATCTCATTTCAATATGTGATTTCATACTTCCACGTATTTTATAACTCTTTTGTAACTTTGCTGTTGTGCCATGGAGCTAAGTCCTCAAATTTATTCTAGCGCAGTACCTATAGGTATATAAATCATACATTTGTCCAGTAGTCATTAAAACTTAATACTAATTAAGGGATCCCTATTAATTTTTTTATTTTGATCCCCCCCCCCTTGTAAAAATCCTAAATACGCCACGGTACATATTTATTTATTTATTTATATGTATATATACCGTTTCAACTCGTATAATGTAAATTTATAAAATGTATTATATATCATCGGCCTGTACACACAGTATAATACGAGTATACGTCCTGGAAATCGCGAATTCCAATTTAACGTATAATATTATATCGTGTGCGCGCGGAGGAGCGAAGTATTTACCGAGACGTCTCTGTGTAATTTAACCCTCCGCGCGCCCCGGCACGAACTATCCCTTTGACGAGCGCGCAGACGACATCCATACAATGTATATGTTACGGGCAAAAGCCGAAATCGGGCAAACCTCAGAAATGCCCGGGCAAAACGCGAACTGCCCACAGTCCTTGGGCAAAATGTCATATTTCGGCTTTTGACCGGGCAAACCTAGTTATGACCAACCTCATTTGGGCAAAACCGTATAATCTTAATTACGTTCGCTAATATTTAATAAAAATAGTGATTTTTATCGTACGATTTTATTACGATTATAGATGACCATGCGTATCTTGTATATTTATCGCTGCTATTTTATTTTATCAACTCGTTATATTAAAGGTACATAAAATACACCTTATCTAAAAGGTACAATATTGTTACTGTATATAATTGTATATTGTACTGTAGTTCGTATTTTTGTGAGCTTATATTAGTATGTCTTTAGCAATGGCTTACGAAATGTGTGTGTCTGATTTTAAAACTAAATTTGAATTAAAACTTAATGAAATTACAAAGAGTGAATGTAGTGCTCTAATAGGTGAAACAAGATACGATGAACTCATAAAAGAGGTAGAACAAGCGAAGGTTAATTCAAAGAAAACAACGAGCGAATACAGGAGAATAAATAGATTTGACGTACTCACAATCGGTGAGTCTAAAAAGTTAATAGTTCCACCAAGTAAAACCAATGGTGACATTATTTATTTTGTAAAATGCAATGAAATGTTCGATATACTGCACATGGCTCATATAAATTGTGGTCATGGTGGTCGAAACCGAATGGAGCATTCAATAAAACAAAAATACAAAAATATTACCAGGGATATAATTTTATTATATTTACAGTTATGTGAAATATGTAAACAAAAACACAACAAATTCAATTTTATTTTTGCAATATTTTATGATTATTATTTATTTGTATTTAATATAGTTCAGTTATTTATGACGCTACGGTTTTACACCAATGAGATTTAAATTTATTAATTTTTTTAATTCTTCATTTTAACATTATAAGAATACTTAATATTATTTGTTTATTTTTATTCGAGTACTTAATATCATTATATTTTTATTATTATTTAAGTGTATTCAATTAATTTGTACAATAATATTTATTTTAAGATTATTTTTAATATTTATGATTATTTGGTTTTGCCATTACGATAAAAGTCAGTAAACGGTTACGGCGGTTTTGCCCAAATGAGGTTGGTCATAACTAGGTTTGCCCGGTCAAAAGCCGAAATATAACATTTTGCCCAAGGACTGTGGGCAGTTCGCGTTTTGCCCGGGCATTTCTGAGGTTTGCCCGATTTCGACTTTTGCCCGTAACATATATATACGTATATTATTATAATATACACGTTGCGCCGCCGCACGCGATATCCCACAGTCTTTAATTTAGCCGCGCGTATCGTTTATTAATTTACGAGCCAATGCGGTCATGCGTATAACTTTACACGTATTATACGGGTGTACGCGTATAATTCATAATACGCAAACTCGAGCGTATAAATAAATAAATAAATAAATAAATATATATATATATATATATATATATATATATATATACGGTGAAACCTCTGAATACCGGACACTCTCGGTCGCCGAAATATCGTCCGTTATTTAGAGGTGACCGCTATTCAGTGGGCGAAATAAAATAGGTGAAAATGGAGGTGTCCGCTATTTAGAGGTGTCCGTTAAGGGAGGTTTCACTGTATATATATATCGCGGCAGACGCGGCATCACACTTCGATCGCGTTCGACCTCGTCGACGTTGACTTAATTATTATTATCGTGCAATCCGACCGTTTCGCGGCGTTCGCGGGTCTAGACGCGGGAATTCAACGTCGGTCCAGCAGCACACACGCTCGTCGCACAAACTTTCGAACGCCTCCCCCCCCCCCCCAAACGCTCGCTCGCTCGGACCCGACCGCACACCGTTTGATACGATACGATTATAATATATTATAATATATATTATTATAACACGACTATTATTTGCATGTATCCCGTTCCCATGTGACCTTCCTTATCCCTATCGCCAACACTAATTATCTTCAAAATGAGCCTTTAAGAAGAATTATGTCACTTGCCAATGAGGACCCCTCCTTTAATGATAATTTGTTCAAATCTTCTTAATCACTGTTCTTAACTCTTAAGTTTATAAGCGTTTATTTAATTAATGTCTAAATTAATGTAATTCTATTGTTTACATGTAATATTTCATACACATTTTCTACTATTGTACTAAATTGTACTGTACCTCAATGTTTAAGGGGAAACCCGTATATTTTGTAATAAATAAATAAATAAATAAATAAATAAATTATTATGGCCCCGCGATGTGCGTCTCGAGTTGACGGTATTGGTGTTTTTTCGTCGGCTCGTCGGGACGGTATAGACCAGGCGTGTCAAACTCAAAGCACCAAGTGCGCCAAATATATTGATCGTTTTACTATGCGGGCCGCACACAAAAATTTAACGAGAAAAAACAAATGTATTTTTCACTTATTTTTCAATTTTATTCTTTACGTTTACAAATACAGTAGAATATACAATTAAATTAAAAAAGTTAAAAAAAAATAAACATTTAAATAAATCGTATTAATTATTTATAAGACATGTGTTGTTTAAACTGCAAAAAAAAAAAAAAATAAAAAATAATAATTCTTTTTCAACGATATTTGACATATCTTTTACCCAGTCGACGAATTTCGGCAGAAATATTATTTGATATATTAAACCACTTTTAACACGACATTAAGACGTGTGTCGGTTGATCTGGATCTAACGGGTGATTTATTTACTGTTCGTTAATGAAAATAGTTTCACACGTAGATAAGTACTACTCAACATAGAATTGATTTCACAAGCAAATTTACGAGTTTCTACATATCGTATTGGCACGAAATTGTAAACTAGAAAGATCAGATCAGAACACAGTATAAAATAATGTATACCGAACAAACCATTCTCTAAGAATCTAAGATAGTTGTGACACGTTATTAATATTTAATTTTTTGTTTTCCCATTACTGTTGATGGTCACGGACCACAAAAAAATGAGCCCTCGGGCCGCGTGTTTGACATGCCTGGTATAGACGGACAGATCTGATTATAATTTGGGTGCACAAAAAAAAAAAAAATAATAATAAATTCAGTGCTTTGTAGAAATCAATCGATCGTATAAAATGGTCTAAATTTTAATTTTTTTTATTATTTTCCAAAAACGTGATTCTAGGTAAGAAACGTGACGTTCGGTCCGAGTAGTATCCGCGTAAAGTTTACATCCAACTGCGTGTTGTATACTCACATTCAGACGGTGTACGACTTTTGGAGTACCCGAACGAGTGTTTGTTACTATGAGCAAAAAAAAAAAAAAAAATAATAAATAAATAAATAAATAACTAAAAAAAAAAATACACTTATTAAATATCTTCGTGTAGAATCAATAGCCGTTCCAACAAACTCACACGGACCTATCCGTTTCGTCTCTTCGCGACGACTTGTTTCATCGAAAGCTTTCGAAACGACGCGACTCGTCTCGTACACACAGTGGCGTATATAGGGGGGCTAGTGGGCTATAGCCCCCCACCGAAATCTTCCTAAATACTTTGGAATTAACTTTAAACGTTTGTTATATTTTAATGGTGCTTAAGGTTTATTTAGAATTTCATCTAAATCAGAAATAATGCGATTAGTCGAGACACATTTTATTGCGTTTTTCAAATCCTTTTGGGACATTCTGTAAATTAAATGTAGATAGAAACCTATACAGTATCTTCTGTATCTTTTTAGTTATTCTAGGTAGCAGTAGTAATTTAACTCTGTCCATAGTACCATAGTAGCCTCTTCCGAAAATATTATCTCTTTACGCCACTGCGAATACACACACACACACACACACACACACACACACACACACACACACACACACACACACACACACACACACACACACACATATATATATATATATATACACGAGTCTATTAAAATTTAAACTCTCGTTTATTCGCGCGTACGATCACGAGAGAACTATTACATTTTAGGGTGGCCATTAATCACGAACGACAAGCGATAAACGTTTACTGCTCTAATAACAATGATTATAATAACACCGCGGTGGTAATAGTGATAATATAAACACTGTCGGACGATAAAACGTAAACAACGCCGCACTCGGTCTATTGTGTGCGACCGCGTTTCGCGAGGTCGTAAAACAATTGGAAAATAGCCATCATCCGGCATCGGTAAACGGCGAAATAAAATCGAATGTTTATGCAGCATTTATTATTATTACGCGTCGCGAGTCGTGTGTGTGCGCGCGCGTTTATCTGCCGCGCCAACGGAATCGTGATGAAATCAAACGCGAGTTTTTATAATATAATAATTCGACGTGTTTGTTTCACGTGCATATACACACGGTGCAGGCGGCGGCGTACGGTAATGCGATATGTCGTCCGCGTCGTGTTATTTTCGAAAATGTTCACTTCTGTAAAACGGTCGCGACGATGATTACTGATGATAATAAAAAGCGATAGCCAGAGGCGCATTTAGGCACAAGCCCTGTAGGCCCGGGCCCAGAGCGGTGACATTTGGAGGGCGGCAAATTTCAACATTTTTTTTTTTTTTTACAGAATTACAAAAAGTGTTTTTTATTCGACAACATCAAATTTGAATTATTTTCCGACTAGAGAAATCCGTTTACTAATCATAAGTTTTGTGATTTAGAGCAGGGGTCGGCAATTGATTTCTATGACGGTCCAGATAATTCGAAAACAAATTTCCGAGGGCCAGAAAAAACTTAAATATTAGTTAGATAATAAGCAATGTATTTATTTTCGTATTAAATCACAGTTTAAGGTAATTAATGTATTCGCTATCGTAATCTCCAATTACGTCATAACTAGAGTCCGGATTCGTATGCACTCAAAAAACCTAAAATAGTATGCATTTATGCATCTAAAAACGTTTAAATATGCACTTGATATGCTCTTATTTTTTTAAATTATATGCAAAAATATACTCTTGCCCAAAATATATGCATTTATTTGCATAATTTTTTATATGCACTTAATTATCTTTTTGTTATTTTTTTAATTTCTTTCATAAATAATAGTTCAACTAAATTAGATAGGTAACTTAATTTTTTGATTGCAGACATCAACTTACAATATTGGTTGAGGAATAGTAAATATTTAAAAATATAAAAATATATTCAACAAATAAAACAAATATTTTTATTAGGAATAGTAAAAGATAATAAATAAAATCATATTAAATCCTCTTATACCATTTCTTTGGTAAATATTTTTGAATGAAAATACAAAATAAAGAAATTTAAAAAAAACACGGTTTTATAAACTTTAATACTTTAATAGGTACCAAAAATATGCTTGAATATGCAAACATTTTAAAATATGCCGTCATCCCTGAAATATGCATTTATATGCAAAGTAAACTTTTTCTTACGCATTATCTGTTACACATCGTCCACATTTCTTACTGTCATCGAACTGCATACACTCATTACAAATATGAAAATCCATACAAATCCGGACTCTAGTCATAACAAACGGTTCAAATATCTAAATTCTATACGGAATTCTAAAATGTGCGGAAAACCGACGTCTAAGAAAAATATTTTTGGCGGTCCAGTTATTTCCTCTCCGCGGACCGCCTATTGCCGACCCATGATTTAGAGTTACGATTCGAACCGTAAACGCGTGCGTCCGGAATCAAACAGCCACGTATGTAAACACTATACGCACCCGCGATACGGCACGAATCAGTACGCGTGTGGGTGGCGAAAAAATTCACGCGTTCAACGCGGGTTCGAATTGTCAAACCGTGGATTCGAACGTGTTTTGTCAAAAATGTTTGGGAGAGGCGGCGCATCGGAAAGTCCGAACAATACCTATATTAATATATATCTGTGCGCATACGCGTACGTATGAAACGTTAAACAGGTACGTTTCGACGATTGTTTCTCGGCAAAACGGCCAGGCAGACGGGTTCGTTCGACGGTATACGTACGCTATACGATACAATATTAAAATATATTAAATTATTATATCGCGTTACCGCGTACGGCGTGTACCGCGATTGCATTACCGCGTGCGCAAACATATTATTATCGCACGATATGTGAAATGCAAATGCCCGCGACGACGTAATGGTACGGCGACGATAATGGTTTTACGCAGAGTGCGGTGCAAAAAAAAATAATAATAATAAGCCCCGGAAATAATATTCATGGAAAAAATAAATAAATACAATACACGCCGTGTGTGCGGTGTGTTTCAATAAATCTATGTAATGTTTCTTGTTTCTTAAATAGGTAAAACGACTTTGTAACAAGCGGATAAAAAAAAAAAAAAAATTGAATACGGCTGTGTGTGTGTGTGTGTGTGTGTGTGTGTGCGTACAATTTATTGTATTATGTTCTTCACTTGGTCAGACAACATTATCGAATCAATTCTTTTTATTTACCTCAGTGGCAAAAAAAAAACAAATAAATAATAAAAAAACGTGGTAGAATGGACTTTACATTGAAATACGTTTCACGAGTGGGAATCGCGAAAAAGACATTAAAAAAGTGATTTTTTTTGCACACGAAATCCAAATGAAACGACGTGGATAGATATCATGACGTATGTGTGTGTGAAACGCACAACGCGGCGGCGATGTCGTGATGAAACGATTATCATTTTATTGGATTTGGACTTCCGACTGAAATCACAGCGCAGTATCGGCCACGCGGTGCACCTGTTACACGGCAACGACTTACGGTATTGACGAGTGTTATTTTTCGAAGCTTTTGTTTCGACTGCATCTAGATTCCAGGTAACACGTACCTAGTATGTGCGTGTGTACTTAGAGGAAAACAGAAATGAAAACAGTAACAACTTACAGTGTAATGCATATTATGATGTACGAAGATGTTAAAAATTACCCGATCTTCTTCTGGAAGAAACTGCAGTTCTTCTCGTGTTTTAATTTTCACTCAAGTACAGCCGTTCGGGTCCGATTTCGCGAGTTAAAATAACCGATATAAATATTAGACATTAACACCTCGATACATTAGGTCATGCATTCGTATTCGGAACGCGTCGTATTGAATTTCGGAATTCAATAACAATAACAACATGTAACAAATGTTACGTATTTACGTATTGAATAAATGAAATCAGCTGAACTCAAACAAAATTGATATAAAATATGAATCTTATATATGTATTATGTATATATGTATGTATTAGTGCTCTGCATGGTTTGTTTTTTTTTTTTAGACCGAACTGGACTGATACATTTTAACCAATTTCATGACTAGACCGGACCGTACCGATAAAAAAAAATCAAACCAGACTGGACCGGACCGTTTCATTTGTATTGCATTAGAAAAGACCAAATTAAAAAAAAAAATTTATAAGAATAAGACCGAGCTACAATTCTACATATAACGTGTGAAAATAAACCAGACTAGATCTTGATTCTGTCACATTAAAATTCAAGTCGAACTGAAATTTAAGGCAGACTGGACCGGACCAAACCATTTTAGATTATAATACATAAAGACCGAAAAGACTGGACCGTGGTCCAGTTTGGTGTGGTCTGGACCGATGTAGACTGGACCGTGCAGAGCACTAATATATATATACTTATATATATCAATAATAGATTATCATGGCCGCCGTCCAAGTAAAACAATGTTGGTAGGTAGTTACAATTATTTGAGAACTGAGTTTTTTCGCGCAAAACCAATATTTACAACCGATATACGAGTGGTCGGACGGAAGCAACAACTGTGTGTTGTCTTGTGCAGTTTGCTCAGAAGGCCGCATGGAAATTTACAGAAAATGCATTCTTTTGCTTTTATCTCTTTCCAATTTTTGTATTTTTTTTTTTTTGGAAAACACCATCGGTGAGATAGAGAGAGAGAGAGAGAAAGAGAGACAGGTCCAATTCTTTGAACTGCGTCACATTTTTACTGCATCATATAGATATGTGAAGCGAGTGTACGCCGCGCACACCACGTATAATGTGTATATCATTAACGTAACGTGCGCCAAAAATATATATATTTAATTAAATATATAATTAAATACCTATTTGAAATGTTTTTTTTCTCGGAGAACTCTGTGTGTAAGCTTGCTAGAATTAATTACGACCGTTTGTCACGATCTGTTTTGTAAGACGCTCTGCAATAGTCTGGAAGGTACATACGACTAAAACGCTAATAAACGTCGCGTACGAATTGTGGTGGAATATTAACTTAATGAAAAACACGGTATTTTCAACGCAATCGAAAACGTACGGTGCGTTGCGTAAGTCGGTATTTGTTGTAAGTGATATACTCGTAACTTGTGATTGCGTGAAGTACAACAAAGATTATACAAGGTCTTCTGAAATAAATTTATGTAACGCGCGTTAAACAAAATGTGTGTAATCGATTCCAATTTAATAAGTCACACAATGTGCTTTTGAAGAACGCGAACAATGCTCACAATGGTTTGTCGGTAAATAATAATTGGGAAACCGTATTTTTGCACAAAACGGACAAAATCGCACGGCCACGATAATACAGCGATATTACGTATTATATGATAATTCGAGGTTCTGCCGATAAAATATACGAGCGGAGAGAATAAAAAAAAAAAAAACGGATAAATATTGTTTTTGACGAGACTTTGGCGGAGACGAATTAATTTGTCTGTCGGACAGTATGATAATGAGCTGTTATTGTTATATTTATGTGACATCGAAAAACTTTGATCGGACAAACGGCAACGTTCAACAGTAAATTACGTATAATTTACTATCTTAAAACAATTCCTAGAATGAACCGACGGATTTCTACGAACGGTTTTTTAGCTCGCGTATGAAATTATTCAAAAATGTATACCGGTCCGTTTTTAGGGTATACGATAGATGGAAAGAATAATAAAAATAACAAAAAAATTCGTGTCGTGTAAAACTATAATATAAACGTTTGCGACGAGTGACGGAAAAAATTTATCGATTTCTGAGGGGTGTACATTATTATTACTATTATTACTATTACTTTTATTATTATTATTATTATTATTATTATTATTATCACGGTTGTGCAGCGGGATGAACGTGCCACCCCTGGAGGGCGGCAACGGTGGCGGCGTTATCGCGAAAACGATTCGTATGATATATAATTTACATAATATATAACCGTAAAAAATAAGGGGTGGCGTTAAAAGGCGTCCTCGTCGCCCGCGGGCAGGGAGGTCTGGGTTTTTGAAATTTTGCCAACGCGCCGAAGCAATTATCGCACCGTCGAAAATCGCAAACGAGACGATGCGTATTCACTGTACAGACTCAATAACAGCAATGATAATAACGATAACAATGAATACGGTTTTTAGACACGAGCGCAGTGAAAATGTATTAACGAGTCGAAGCGCATAACGCACGCCGGCGTGTAGACGTAATAATGACTCGACGGATATTATATTCTATCGGACGCGCTTATCACCGCACACGCGGTCGGCGACACTGACGATAATCGTAGTACAGTAAATTACGAGCTTTAATAAACGCTGTGCACTCCACAGCTGATATATAACACAACTCAACGAATAAACGAATAAAATCGAAGTCTAGAATCCGTATATGCGAACAGGGCAAAATATGATTGATTAATCCATGACATTTTATATTATTCCATGAAATATAATTTTTCTGTGATTGAAACCAAAGATATAATATAAAAATGTTGTTTTATACATTATCTGTTATCTTTCTATATGGATTCGGATTGAAACACAATTTTTCGATTATAATTTATAAACTATAAACTATAAAGTGCAATTCAAGTAGGTAATTCAACATCGTGGTGGTTTCTTGTTCAGTGTCTGGTTGTGTCAATAGGAGACTGAAAGGAAGCAAAAATAATTTTTTTTCGTAAGTTATACATTGTTATATCTTATGTAAATTTATTGTAAGTTAGGTTATTGAGGCCGGTTCTTACAATGGCCGGCTAAATTAACGGACACTTAACCTGCGGAATTCTGCCGGTAAGTATCCCACTAACCGTCGGTTAACCGTTAACAGACACTTAACCGGACATTGTAAGAACCGGCCTAAATTGTTTTTAAAAAAATCACGGAGTAATTAAATATTTCATGGATTAATCAATCGCATTTGCCCTGTTCGCATATGGCTGTCAGACTTCATAGGTCCTATGAGACTTTATCACCGAGTCGGCTATCTAGTTGTTTTGTATATCTGTGGTGCAATCGTCGCTTAGTAGTTAGTGTACCGAAAAATTAGAAATCGCCATCAACGCCATCGGTGTCATTCGTCGACCTGATAGTTTTGTATCAAACGATACGGATTATATATTATATTGCTTATAAAAATAAAAACAACAATTGCTTATACAATATTTACATAATATATACAGAGTGCGTCAGATCTATTTGACAAATGCAATAATTGTTGTACTATTCATTATTCTTAATTTTTTTTTTTTTTTTTTTTTAATAAATACTTGAGTCGCGGGGTACAATGAAATTGTTTTTAAAGGTTTTTTTTTATTTTCAAAACTTCAATTTAAACATAATATTTTAAATTTGTATTTTTCCGCTTGGTAAAAAATCCGAAATCACTAACAAAGGTTAATCCGTTAATCTTCTACAGTTTTTTTTTTAAGTTTAATTAACTACAATTTTAATGTATTACATAATTTTATCACATGGAAATTTAATTCATTCCATGATTTTCGGTATCACTCGTAGTGATCATCCTATTATAATTAATTAAAATGTATAATAACCATTATTAATCAAAATCAGTGACTTAATCTTGATAAAACGTACAATAATTTTAATTATTCAATTTACATTTTTAAAAAATTTAAAAATCATTGTATGATAATACCTATATACATATTATACCATCATATTTCTTAGAACTCAGTCTAAAAAATGGCTATTTTGATTTTTGTTTATTTTCGATTTTTCTAATACGATTTGAAAATTTAAAATTCGAGTCCAAAAAGAAAAAAAAAAAATGATTTAATACGATTTTGTTTTACCGCCGAACTCTGTGATATGCCCTCAAAAAAAAAAAAATAAATAAATAAATATAATGAATATAAAAAAAGTTATTGTATATTTTGTCAAATAGATCTGACGCACTCGTTATGTGTATAAAATATAAATGTCACACGTACAGCATCAGTACGTTTTTATCATGTTCGTTATTTTTACAAAATACGAGTAATATCGCGGTGCCTCGACTATAGCTTTACTGCAGTAGACGCGCACAACGTTATGCAATCGTGTCGGAACGTTTTTTTTTTTTTGCGTACCGTTTCCCGTAAAAACGAAAACGTCGAATACGGCGAATAATACATAATATTTTATTCTAATGAAACGATTACGTCGTGTTCGCACGTGTTTATCGCGTCGAAACGGATACACACGACGTAGTGTCACCGCCACGCGCGCGCACAGTGATTACGGCGCGGCGTGTGTCGTTTGTGTCGTCGTCGCCGTTGTGATAAAAGTCCGAAGCAGACGTCGCGGAATAAACGACGAGCACAATATTATTTTATCACTATACGTACGTCCACAACGATATAATATTCTTTCCCGGGGGAGTGTAGAGGGTAAAGCCGCCCATACACGATCAATAATATTGATCGATATTTGATATTGACAATAATATTGACCGTGTATGGGCCATATTGAAGGATTGATCAATATATTGAACAAATTAAAAATTTTTGATTTTTATTGACGTACTGTCAATAATATCGTTTGATCATCATTTATCAACGGAGTGATCAAAGTTAAAAGTTCATCAAAACATGCCTCATCCATTCTTAAAAAATTTCTGTAATCTTCTGGTTGATTTAATTGTAACTCAATTAAAATATTTTCACAATTAAAATGATTTCCTTTTTTTCAACCACTCTTTGGCCCAAAATTTTTGTTTTCTTTTTTTCTTTTTATTGGCAAGAGAAACAGCTAGAGCAAGAGCTATTAGAGAATTATTAGACATAATAATTTTTAGTGGAAATTGTTAAAATTAAATGAAATAATGATAACAATAAAATTATAAAATAATAATGAAAATTTCATTTAAAATATATAAATTTTTGTTGAACGAATTGACAAATATGGTGAATAGATAATGATATATTGATCAATAATATTGATACGTTGGTGGTCGTTGACAATGTTCGTCAATATTTTGTCAATTATATTGATCAATATTATTGATCGTGCATGGGCCGCTTAATAGAATCGATGACGACGAGAAAGGAAAATCGTACGTTCGGAGGTGAATCCGATAGCGGCGGTGGCGGCGGCGGCGTGTTGAATTCGTCGCCCGGACACGGTCGTGTGTATTGTATTTCACGGACGGCAAAAAAAAAAAATAATAATAATAAATCTACTAGCTGTTTATCGCGTAACACGAGAGCTGCTGTGTGGCGGCGATCTTTTTTATTTCATTTTTTTCACAGTAGGTAATAATATTGTTTTTTTTTATTTTCTCTCCTCCGTCCGTGCGCCGAACCCGACCAACACGCTCGTCGTACTTTGCGAGCCACGCAAAGACCCGTCAACCGGTTTTAAACACACACACGCGCGCGCAGTGGATATCGTCACCGCTCGAGCGCATGATGTGTACCGGTATAGGATCCGACGTAAAGATAATATTATTAGTATAACGCAGCAGCAGTAGTAGTAGTGGGCACTGCCACGTGTGGGCACCTTTTCGTCCGACACGACGGCGGAACAAAAAAAAAAAAATCGTTTTTCTCTTTTCTTTTCCGCGACGGATGGCCGATACGGGTCACTAACCGCCGCCGAAACGTCGTCGACGGACGGCGAACTGATAACGCGCGTGCCATCATCAGTGGCGTGACGACGTCAATAAGCCGTCGAGTCAATATTCTCGTTTATTACCCACACACACACACACACACACACACACGCTCCGGCTATATGGGCGACGATATTAATAATGACGCGGTGTACCGTTGGACGTTATCAGTGCACGGTCGTCGTGAGCCGGAATGTCGACGCCACCGTATCTGCTAAAGTCGCAGCTTAAGTGTTTTTTTTTTTTTTTTTAATTTTTATTATTATTACTATTATTATTATTATTACGAGTTCTGTTGGAAAGTCGTCGATTCCGCTCCGTCCGGGTTCGCTCGAGCCGGCGGCGCGTCTGTATACGTACGTGCACACGTCATTATCGCCGGCACTAAATAACGCTCGCCGGTGTGCGTGCGCTCGAATCCGGGTCCGATGTATCGTATGACGTCGGAACACAGACCATGATGGGAGGACGATAACGCCACGCGTGGGTGCCTCGGTACACGACCGTGCGGCCGAAGAGAAGAACAACACGCGCGTCGTACCGTCCCCGTCCCCGTCCGGTCGGATTCGGTCGGACGTTGCGAGCAGCGATCGATTTCGCACATTTTTTACCGACCGAGCGTGACTCGGTTAGTGACGTCCGCGATCACTCTATCGGGTCATTTTTTAAGTACCTATGTTTTCTGCGTCCAAAAGGACACCCAGTCAAGATTGGTTAGAACACCTAGCAGAGAGCTAATCGATTCACTGGGTGTTCTCTATCCGAATAACGATACCGTAGAAAAAAGTTACAGGTTTAAGTCCTGAGCTTAAGGCAAATTAAAAAAATTAAGTTCAAAAGATTCATTCGAATTCGGTCCTTAAGAAAAAGCGTACAGTAGACAAATGGATCTTGGTGTAGGTAACGTTTGTAGTTATTAAATGCAATTCGTGGAATCACTCAAAATAATCGTCGCTTAACTGTCAGAGAAGTCGCAGAAGACGTGGGAATATCTTATGGGATTTTAATTTAAAAGTCACGAAAAAAAGCCTACGATAAAATGTTAGAAACAAAAGTTCAGAAAGATGGAACAGTGGTTCTGGATGTTGCATCACTATAACGCCCCTGCTCACATCTCATTGCTCATTGTCCAGTTTTCAGCGAAAAATCAGACTCCCAACCACCACACTCACTCGACCTGGCCCCGTGAATTTTTTTTTTTTTATTTCCCAAGTTAAACCCCACACTCAAAGGACGCGTAATTTTCAAACGACCGATGACATTAAACAAAACACGGAAATCGATCTCAAGGACATTCCAATTAGTGCCGACCAGGAATGTTTTCAATAAGAATATAGAATAGTATTCCAATAAGAAAATGGCAGCGGTGTACTATTGTTTCCCAGAGAGATCGTTTCGAATGTGGAAAATGCGTATTTAGAACAAAATTGTGTTAATACAATTTCATTTGAAAAATCCGGGTATTTTTCGATCACGCCTCGTATGGCTGTCGGGCGTTTTTGCGATTTCGACAATGGTCTCCTGCGCAAGCGGACTGGCGCGTCTCCGCGCCCTCGGCGATACGTAAAACGTCACCTACGTGACAATACGCGTTTCGTGTTCACCGCCGCGGTCTCATTGTCTCGCCGCCAGTCTTGTAGATCGTAACTCACAAGCTGTGTACGTACGACGTCATAATATCGCCCACAGCTCTGCGCCTATGATGCGTGTACGCGACAGAACGCCGCTCGCCCCGCGCGAAACGCACAATTTGACGACGACAATCCAAAAGGGCATAACAGGCCACATTTTCGAATTATTATTCAGGAAAGCTAAAAAACGTTCGGTTTCCAATGACTCGACTTATCGTTGAATATTTTCGTCTTGAAAAAACATGTCATATTGCACACGGTCGAGTTATTTTGTCTGTTCGGGATGATCACTCAATCATATTTTTGAATAATAATTTATATCGATCGAAAGCTGAGTACGGTGTGGATTTTGGCGCTCGCGCCTTTTTGGATTTTCGCCGTCGAATTATAATTATCGATTTATAAATCAATCATTGATCATATTATACGCGCGTGATATTATCGTCTCGTGTTGTGCCGTCAAAACGGCGTCCGCGAAGAGGTGTTATCGCGCGAGATCGTAAAATATATTTTACAGCCGCGGAGGCGACCGCAGTTCGAATACAGCGAGAAGAAGGAAGGTGAGAAAAACCGGCCGACTCGGCGCGAAGGCGTTGTACCGTTTCTAGCCGGACCGAAATCACGCGCTCGTGATTACATTACACACACGCTGCAGCACACGCGCGTACTTTATGGGTTTGTTGGCCGTAGAGGTAGTGCGACTACCGCATCGCGTTTTGACGGCCTGTTTGAAAATCCACAAACGATATTATTATTAAAACCAATTTTCGCAATGTACACGTGTGTGCAGTGGCCAATTTTCAAATTTTTTCTACGGGGAAGGGGTCCAAAAAATACTTTTTATTTTCCGAGTGATGCGAAGGATCTATTTATGATAACGAATATTAAAATAATTTTTATCCTAAAAATTAATAAGTTGTTATTATTATATTATCTAATATCAATTAAGATTTATTTATTCATTTATTTTTTTTATTAGAAAAATATAATTACAATCTGTATGATAGTTACGATAAGTAAAAATCTGATGGAATATTCAAAACAAACAAAGGTCTGCTAAATGGTCAGTATGATGAGTATTGATACTTGTTTTCACAGACCGTATCGGCATGCCTGGATACTGATGGAGAGGTTGTCACGTGTTCGTATTTTTCTGAATTTGATCTTCAATTAAATTTGCTCCGCAATGTTTTAACGCCAAAAAAACCTTCACGGTAGACTTATTGATCTTTGAAATTGTTATTTTTACTGCAGACATAATATATTATTATTATTGAAACATTTGCTTTAAATCATATTCAATTATTTATAAAAATAATGAGAACATAGATGACGTTGGCTGGTGTTTCATAGTCCGATTGTTCATATATAGGCGGCGGCAACAAGAAGTTTATTTCCGGAGAGGTCGGTCACTATTGTGATTTTGATCGGTAGAAAAATAAAAGTAGTATTTTAAGTCGTAGAAAAACTGATTGAAAATTCGAGGGACTATGAATATGTTTTGGGTCTAAGCTCACAACCCTCTTCAAGTTTCGCCTATGCCGTAGTAATAATCGGCTGACTTTTTCCTCACATCAACTCATTGCATGCGATCGCGTTTCGAGAATACATTATAATAATATTATGCCGACTTGGTGACTATTTCGCTATTATTTTCCAAATATATATTGTTAAAACTAGAAAATCGTGCTGATTATTTTGTCTTTAGGTTTCATATTTTCTTAAAATTGACTAGTCCGACATTTTTCCAACGTGTGATTACTTTTATTATTATTATTATTATCATTGCTTTCAAATTTGTAATATCTAACCATCAACCGAACTCGTACAAAACGTCTTCTCAAAGTGTATTCTCTATTGTATTATATTTATTTATTTATTCATTGATTTATATTGAATACGGGACGAGCACAATTACATTGGTTTCGTTGACAATTATTCACAAGAATAAAATTTACACATATTTCAGAATGAAAGACAATGAGTAGACTAAAAACTAAGGCGTTGTATGTCCTCGTTGGCCAGTTTCATCATACAAACGATAGGGCGATTAGTTGAATAATCACAGCGGCTTAAAGGAATATGGACTGGGGAAGAGGATCTGGAACAATAAGTAGGAACTCTGAAATCGACTTTAGACAGGATGACATATTATTATCGATGTCGTCCAAGAAAACGAATTTCTACCGTATATGTAGTCATCTCACCGGCTTTCATTCGCGTTCTCTCTCCGGCCGTTGCGACCAATAACTAAATAGGCCAGCAAGTCGCGTGCGCACCGTGCACCAGTGGCGATCCAGTGGAGATCCAGGATTTAATTTTGGGTGGGAGGGCAAGCAAATCTTAAATTTTGTCAGCAATTAATAAGTATGTATAAACAATAGTTTTAAATTAGTATTCTTTTTTTATTTATTAAAGGTTATGTTTGAATTATACCTAATAATATTGTAAGAAATTTATAATGATAAGGATAATTGTAATTTCCTAGGATTAGGTTTTGAAAACATTTCTAAAACGTTTTCGGGTTTTATATCAATTTCTTTATGGATATTTAGCAATGCTAATCCGTTCAAACGGTTTTCCCCCATTGTTGTTCTTAAATAGGTTTTTATTCGTTGAATAAAAACGTTTTGAACGCGAAACTACAAACGAAAACTACGAACTACTGTACGAATTACGACAACGACCGCGTAATTACTAACATTTTAAAACGAAAGTACCAATATAAGAACGTGTGACATAAATAAATTTTATTAAGATAGCGATGGTTGGTGGGAAAGTTACACAGCAAGAATAATTGCCCTTTTTAGATAAGCTAATATTAGCAAATAATTTGGTTTTGAGAAATTACCTTCTATTGAGTTAATAAAACCTAACTTAGACCAATGGGGGGGGGGTGAGGCCCCTCGGCCCCCCTTTGAATCCGCCACTGCCTTGCACGGTGTTTTCGAATGATAATAATTGTGTTGTTTGCTTACGCATCACGTATGTATAGACAGACTATCGCCGGGCGGCGGCGTGGGTAGTCGCATAAACGCTGCGATAGTCGAAATGAGCGTCTGGTCTCTCACATGCTCGTTCGCGCCCCGGCCTGTACGTATACACACTGCACGAGCATAATATTACACGTTCACACACATATATCATATCGAGTTGAATTACGTATGTTATTATATGGGTGGATAGAAGTCGTCGTGTGTTTTATATGACGTGTATGACTAATATTGTGCACGGACGTTATATTATTACTATTATTTTACGACGTCTTTGTATTTTGCCGAGTGTGGAAACCACCGTTGGCATCCGATTTAGACGTCAAGTAAATATCATAGGGTATCGCGCATCATTATAATACACAATATGGTATACGTATATATTATGTTATAATATTACGAGCAGTGTGCACGGGCAGATTGCGAGTGGGAACGCGGGCCGCGACTATGGGCAAAGTCGTTTGAATCTAAACGACGGAATTATAAATAGACCGTTTTAAATAATTCCGGACCATTATAATATTTTAAACGGCCCAAATAGGTCTTTATACGTACGATGTGCAGTAATAAAACCGCGCGTACACGCCGCGCCGCGTGCGTACCTATTTAACGATGTTTTTTTTTTTTTTTTAATCCGTTCCGCCGACATCTGGGTACACGCCGAATCAATAGGATTAACATTAAAGGACGAACGAAATTAACATTTTCAATGGGACTATAAAAGAGTTGAAACACTGTACACACACACACACACTCGCGCACGTATGCACACCGATCGACCGTAAATATATTATTATTATCGTGTTATTTTAACTGCTATTGCCCGCATATTACAGGCGTAACCAAATGAATCGACATCATTATCATAATTACGAATGGCGTTGTAGAAATATCGAGAGGCAAAACAAAAAAATAATAATAATAATAAAAATAGGCCAAATCTGTTGACAAAAGACGATCGTTCGTTTCGAACACGATTTAATACCGTGTAATAATTAATGTAGGAACGGGAGCGATTAAAAAAGAGTAAAAAATATGGCCTGATCGCATTAAAAAAAAATAAAAAAATTGTAATAAATAAATGTGTTAACATTTGAATAAACGAAAACCGTGTACGCACAATCTACACGACCGAACGGTGATGATAAGTACTCGTAAAAAGTCCAATAATCTCGTGACCCGGTGACGTGTTCATATCCGTGCTGCGCACATCGCATCCAGTCTAAAATTTCGATTAGAAAAACTAAACGGAAAAAAACCGACGCGTTTCATTTCATATTAGGTATATTACATTATTTCAAATGTTCAAGTCGTGCGGGTATAAGCTTTTCTTAAACCTAACACACACACACACACACACACACACACACACACACACACACACACACACACACACACACACACACACACACACACACACACACACGCACACACACACGCACACACACACGCACACACACACACACACATACACACATACACACACACACACACACACACCAGAGGCGCCGAACTTATACTTTTGTAAAGACTAATGTCATAGATGAAATAGGTGGGTGGTGTCCAAGGTACCTATAATGATTTCAACAGTTAATTTTTTTAACACTTATGTAGGTAGTTAGTAAATTAGTTGAATATTAAAATTAGTTAAACTCTAAAATCAAAGGTATACTGATTTGCAAATTTCAGGTTTAAAATATTTATATTATTTAGTATTGTTTTGATTTAGTGATAAGTACAGTAACATGGTATAAAACTTGAAAAATGAATATTCTTTATATTTTGTATTTGTGTAAGAAATTTTTTTTTATGAATATTACAATAAAAAAAAAATTTTAATTTAAAATTGCTCTAGTTGCATTATAACTTTTAAATGTATTATGTCTTGAATAATATAAATACTAAAATGCTAATAATAATAATAAACAACTATAAAGTTAATAAAACACAACTACCCAAATCATTTGGTAAATCACCCATAGCAACAGTATCAAATTACGAATCATAATTTATCGTATATTAATTCAAGAAAAAAAGTAGGTAAAACGAAAAGAAAGTTTGAAATTGGGTGGGTGGTATATTAGCGAATCGCAATGTCATAAATGAATTTTTAGACATCGTCACCTCTGACACACACACACGTAAACGTAAACGTAAACGTAAACGCGTACGAGTTGTATATAAATCCATTGAGTGGAATCCTTTGTTTTGACGGACGTATTGCGACGAGTAAATTGTTTTCTCTCTCGTACACGTGTACACGACGCAAACGTCAACCGTAACCGTCCGGAGCTCGGAATCGAAATCCCCAATTCGACGCGATTCAACACGAGACGACGAAACATTTGGGATTCGGAGAAGAAGTTTTTATAGTACAACACTCCCGTGTATAATATTTATATACACGTACGGCCGAATGATTCAAACACACTCGTACAAATGTCCTTCTTCTCGTTTCCAGTGATTGTTTGCGCTGCGTTTATCGTCCTGGGGATATCGATAATATGGTATATTGACACCGCGTCCCGTGTGCGTACGTAACGTATAACGTATGCAGTCGTTATCGCGTGTCGTCGTACAGCGTATACAGTTTATGTGCGCTACGGTCTCTGGAGCTGATCAAAAAGAAAAAAGCGAAAAAAAAAATACAGTACATAATTTATTGACCATAGATAAAAATTTAAGATGGAACCTACATCTTAATAACATTGTATCACGATTGCGCACAGTAACCTATCGTTTCTATAAATTAAGAGCCTTTTTACCAGCAAAAACTTTACGTCCTATCTATTTCGCGTTATATATCAATCGATTCTCCAATATGGTTTGTTAGTATGGGGAGGGCTAGCCAAAAATGCAATTCAACCACTTCTAATACAGCAAAGACAAATCATAGGGTTTGTCTAAGTAAACAAAACATGGTAGGTTCAATTACCACCACTAATTTTAAACTACGTATTCAGCGTATTACCGTTTGAAAGTCTGTATAAAAAAATAGCTATAATGTTTATAGTAAAAAACTTTAATTCATGGATAGAGGAAGGAAAAATATGTAATAAAAGGGAGATTAGAGCATATGATGTAAAATTAAAATTAAAAAAAAAAGAGCTTTGGTCAAAAATTCGTAGACTATCTCGGGTCAACATTTTTTAATTCCATGCCAATTTATATTAAGAAAATTGTGTTCTGTAACTCCAGGAATTTAGAAAAATGTAATTTAACTAAAATTGTTGTAAATTGGTTAATAGATTCTTTAGAATAGCTTGTTTGTTTATACTTAGTTGTAAGTTCGTGTGTCCAAATTGCAATTCAACAATGTAAAATATAAAATTAAATATAACGTAATAATATTGATACAATAATATGTAAAATACTATATGTTATATCATAGCAACTCTCTACCAAAAACACAAGCCTAGCTTAAATTTGGTAGATAGTATTTATTATTGTAAATTATCAATTATTTATAACAAATAAATATTAAAAAAAAATAAATAAATAATATAATAATAATATGATAATATGACCGACTCGTTATTTATGTTAACGTTTTTTTTTTGTTTTTTTGTTTTTTTTTTTTTTTATGATAGATATAAAGTTTTCCTGACATCATAATCTAAACTTAAGTGTAATGAATTAAGAATATTTTGACTTTTTTTATTTCAATTTAATTACGATACGGTATATGTATAGATTTAAAATGTAGTGAATAGTAACAATTCTTACATAACAAACATTAAAAGTTTGACAAGATAATAAAAATGGTACCATACAGTATAAATATGTTGACGTTTTTCGACATCGTGGCGAGAGTATGGCACGAGAATTTGACGCGGAACGACTGCAACGGTGAAGTGTACGCGGGTATACGACGTATTCCCGGATGCCTGTTTTCAGATTTATGCGTATAATATATCTTTGACTAAATTCATGTTATGGGTGTACGCAAGATTTTAATTTATCGTCACCATAATCATGAAAAAAAAATTAAAAATGAAATTAAAAAAAATTCAATATAATTATTAATAGTTTCATCGTACAACGGAATACAAAAAAATAAAAAAAAATACAGGAGTCGACAATGAATGGACAATAATAGACTAATCATAATATTATATACCGAGTGACAATGTGCAGAAAACTAAACAGTATTTCGTTCCGAGTTTATCCGATCAATATGATTACGATTTCAGCGTGATATTATTATATTTCAAATTGATTTAAAAGTAAAACTTAACTACTTCAGTTACTTAAAATTTACCGTTCATAAAAAATAATATGATATGACCTTTGTAGCGGATATGTCGCTGATACTAACGCTGTCCTATTGCGATTTTTTTTTAAACCGAGTATACATTAAAATCATTTTACGTTTTGACATTGTAGTTCTAAGACTAAAGTGGAAACTATAGATAAAATAATAATAAAAAAAAAAAAAATTATAATCGTGCGAATATTAGTTGGAAAAGTAATACATAAATTTCTACTAGATATCGGGAAAATAAATTACCTAATGAAAATAAATATTTACGTTGACACATCTAGCAGATACCTTATATTTGTAATCAATGATTGATAAGTTGAATGTTATCTCGAGGGTTGCGAGAAAAAATTTTGAGGGATTTTCAATCTTGTTTAAGTGCGTATACCCATACATTTATTTACCAATACACCACTGCAGGGAGCGAGTAATTCAGATGATAGTACCCAGTGTGCGCGTCGTTATCGTATTACAGATTGACCTACAAACGTCAACGGGCGAGGGACAAAACCCGATAGCGTTTTTTCGACGGTCACACGCGCACGGGCGTGTGTGATAAAATCGCAGCGAACACACACACACTCGCACGTGTACTATATGCGCGGTCGAAATTTTGACGGAAAAAACTGCACCGTCGAATTAGCTTAAAGGTACAGTTTCCTATCTGCGACTGACCGCAACGACTGGCCGCAACGGCTAGTCGCAACTATTGAACGCTGCGTGCCGACTGGTTTCCTAAATGCGACTTTACTTTGCGGCTGGTGTATATTATAGTTCATTTTATTCCAATATTTAGTAGTTTACAGACGTGTTTAGTTTATAACTTTATATTTTAATTTATTATTATTGTTGTACCTTATAAATTTTACGAACTGCGACGGAGGAAATTATTATGAATAGGGCTGGGATTTTAATGCCATAAAAAATTCCAAAAAAAAAAATGCTTTTATGATCTAAAATTTTTTTATTTTTTTATTACAAGTGTAAACTGTAAATACACAGTTTTAGTATAAATCTAAAAAAAAAGTTATACACAAATATATTTATTTAAAAACCATGTTGGTGTGAAAATCTTAAAATAAAATTTCGAATTCATACACTTGGTTTCCAAAAACTCAAAAAAAGCTCCAAAAACTCTAAAATGCCCTAAAAAATTAACAAAATGACCTAAAAACTAAAAAAAGCTGGTAAGTGAGATGATGGTGGTACAAGTTCGTCCATCGTCCCTTCGGTCCTCGGACAAGATATTGGTGATGAATGTATTAAGTTTTAAAGTAATGATGACTCATTTCTTTAGTATAAAACGATTCTGAGTAAAGCTTCAGTGTAATATAATATATTATTATTTAAATACGGTTTACGTATTTTACGGTTATTTGTATAATTTTTGGTGAGTTTTTTTGTGATTAAACCCTCATAAAATATTCAATTAGATATAATTCATTTAAACTTCAATTGTTATACCAATTATAACTCATTAGAAATAAACTTAAAAGAAATCAGACAATATCGAAAAAAATCGTATAATAATTTATTAAAGTGTGTATAAAAAAAAATCCTGACTAACGATTTTTGAATTTTTGTTAGGATAATTAGGTAGGTATATGAGTAAGGTCATATTAAATTTTCAGAACTTTTTGTCAAATATTTAAAATTATATTACATAAAAACTTTCAAACAATTTGGTAAATTAAAAGTTCTATATTTAAGTCAAAAGTGCTATAATTGTTCTGAAAATGTTGTCCAATATAAAAAAGTATGAATTTGATATTGGATAAAATTTTCAAGTTTCTAGCTTCAATACTTTTCGATTTATGACTAAATACCTAAAATCTGAACAGTGAAAATCTCGTTTACGGCGGATTTTTACCGATTTTACCGTTTTTACTCAGTTTTTCGATCGTTATTCTTGATTACTGGAAAAACTATGGAGATTTTGGAAAAATGACCTCTCTAAAGTACCATCTCAGTTCAATTTCAAATCTAAAAAGTTGCTGGACGAAACTTTTGGACAAGGATTTCTATCCGAAAAAGTGTTTACAGAAAAAAAAAATAAAAAAAAAAATAATAAACATCATTGTAAAACCATAAGATCCTTCGCTTCACTCAGAATCTAAAATGCAAAATAAACTTTCTTATTCTCATTGAAATGTACATAAAACAAATTTGTGACAAGACGAGCATTGCTGCACAGCAAGCTTTGGAAAACAATGCAAAGTGCATCGAAATCCCATCCCTTATTATGAATACTAATAAAATAATTAGTATTTTATTAGAGGAGGAGGAAGAAAAAGATGCAACGTACTATAATCGATTAAAAACTAATTAAAGAAAATCAATAGATGGTTTTTTTAATACTCGAGGAAATGAAGGGTTTTCTTCAAATTCTAATAAACGGATGTTTACACAACAGCAAACAGAAATCCCGCGAACTTTCCCGTCATATCAATTACTTAAAAAGTACGAACTATTGATCAAAACACGCACGCGACTCGTCGACAACACTGCTATCGGATCATTATTACTACAGTCGCAAGCCGCAACGACTATTTTCGACACGCACGCGTCAATCGCGCATAGGAAACCACGTTCGCAGTTCAAACATAGATCGGTAGTTGCGACTAGTCGTTGCGTCAGTCGCATGCGGCCGGTCGCAGATAGGAACCGTACCTTTATGCTTATATACACGATAGCGATCGCGCCAGCGACCAGCGAGCAAACATTTGGACGTATAATATCGTGTACGAGCACAGAGTATTGTTCACGTCGTGTTTTACGTCGGACGGCAGCTTCCGGCGGAAATCCGAAACGCCCGTGTGGGCGTGATGCGAGTGTGTGAAAGGTCGCGCGAATCGTCAAACGGGCGGACACATACGAAGTAGGCCGCCGCGCCGCGGTTGCACACCGCACCGGTCGCCACTCTAAACGGACGAAATACGGATGAATAATCACGTCGTGAAAACACAAGACGGTATTTAGCGCGAGATGAATTATTATCATACGCGTGTATTTATAATATTATGTTATTCTGATGTGCGCTATAAATAGCGTTTATAAACGTTCCTACCCGTGTAACTGCGTCGAAACGCCGTGTTTATATTGAACGATTATAGGTCAAGCGTCGTTTAAATTATACTGTTATAATATGCAAAACTCTTGGTATCTCCGTCGAGAGCGTACGAGATTCATAAATTAAATTTGTCACTGTATGTTTTTTTTTCATCGTACCTACGAATAATGCGTGTGGGGAAGAGAAAAGTCGTAGTACGTAATTTATAAACGTTTCGACGACAAATATAATATTATAATACTTACGGTACCTATTCAAATCGAACACCCGTGTTGGGGTCTATGGTTTTGTGCGATTCGGTGTATTTTAGACCTCAGATCCCGAAAAATCCGACAAAAATTGATGACGAATACGTGCTGCAGACGTCACAGACTTCTTAGTTTTTCAAAAATTACAATCGTCATTTGCGTATAAACTCGCAGCCGTCGTGTTTTCAACCAATCGATTTCCGAGAGACAAAGAACGATTATTTTTGAACAATCTTTAGACGTTGAAAATTCACGAACGTTTGAAAACTTCAACACACGCATTACGTGTACGCACTTAATGTATCGATCTTAATAATTCCGTTAAATTTAAATTACGTATTAGACGTGCAGTAACTGCGATTCAGAAGACATTCAGAAAGATCATTCAGAAGGAAATGATTAGTTAACACGTTATTAATGTAGTGTACACTCGCATGATGTTATGTACATCACGAACGAAGTTGGCTCCTCGTGTAATGACACCGATGTAAATATTGTCATCTTCCGAAACTTTAAAACCTTTAAAACCAAAAAAAACGAGAGAGGAAAAAATTCGTCCTCGCATACGTCATATACGGTGTATTCGTGAAACGTGTTATTGCAAACCACAAATGTCGCTGCAGGTCGTCACCCCGGTGTAGTCGACGAGAGGCTCTGTTAAGTTGCGTTTCCGACCGTTGCACGTTGCCGAAGTCGAAACTTCACGAAATTCGGAATTATTCGATTAAATATCGAAATCAGCAAAGAAAAATATCGAAGACGTAGAATCAATGACCGTCGCGAGTTTACAGTGATTGGATTGAAAAGCGGTGAATTCGGATTATTTACGTGTTGATTCATACGCAGAATATTATATATTATAAAGTCAGAGCACTGTGTGCGAACTCGAAACGTTTCAGACTAGCCGACTATGGTGCAGTAGATCCCGCGTGCCGTCGTCCAGACGAATAACGTCGTCTCGACAAGGGTACAAAATGCCGGTTCGCTTTTTTCGTTCGACGTCGGACGAATAAACGCACACACTCGACACACACACACACACACACACACACACACACACACACACACACACACACATCAGGTCATTTTTTAAGTATGTTTTCTGTGTCCAAATGGACACCCAGTGAAGATTAGTTGAACACTTAGTAAAGAAATAATTGATCCACTGGGTGTCCTCTATCCGAATAATGGTACTGTTAAATAAAGTTCAAAAGATATAATTTTAAAGGCATTTTCAAATACACCATTATTCATCATAATTTTTTTAAGAAGAATCATTTAATAAAAGCGAATATTTATTATTTCATAATTTAAATATATGTAATTTATATATAAAAAGTTAAAACTTTATCAAGTTTTGTTTCTATTGTGCGAGTTTATATTATCTGTTATTATTACTATAAAATATACTTAAATATTTAATCCGAAGAATATGATTTCGGTTCATATCTACTATGTATGATTAGATACATTTTGTTCTTTAAAATCTCGCAATAGATTTATGGTAATTTTGGGAACTTACTAGTAGTAATACTGTTTCAGATATTATATATATATATATATAATAATTACACGAATAGACATTGTTTTGTGACATAATATTAAATTTTAGGTAAATAAGCAATGCTTCCACTGTTGGGAGAGTAATTAGGAAGATCACTCAGTAAGAGAATGGGGTATTTCTACATGTGAATATTATTTTAAGGGGGAAGAGGAGTGGACGCGCAGTGGTCAATCACTAAAAAATGGCCTGACACACACACACACACACACACACACACACACACACACACACACACACACACACACACACACCGGCGAAGTTATAATAACCGTCCCGGGGACACATAAATCGCACAATCGCATCGCGAAAACAACGAGACTTTGCCGTATTGGGATACGCGTGCGTGAATTTCGTTAAGTCCAAGTAGTGTGTTTTTATAAAACATGTATATTGTATGATATTTGCGTTTCGCGCGATATATTTACGAGTTTATTCGGTCTCGTACGCGGCGCAGCATAAACGCATAAATCGAGTTGCCGAGTCGTGTTTCCCGCCGGAACCGATCCGACTAGTTTTACCCAATATTCGCGCATAAATTTCACGCAAATACACCGCAACGCACCGCACCACCAACACCGCCGCCGCGCCGCAGACGACGACGACGGCAGCGCACCGTGGTACAACGCTATCACGAGCAGTCGGTAGTTTTTTTTTTTTTTTATTACGCGCGCGTTTACGTTTTTATTTTCATTATTATTATTATTATTATCATTATTACTATTATCATTATCGTTATTACCTTCGGCCTCCGTATGATTTATTATAATCGTATTCGCGTAATTACTGTCGTCATTAGTGTACAGTGCGTTACACGAGATTTCCAGAAATATCTTGTTCTGGAGTGTGAAGTTACACGCGTCTCCGCACTCGCGTTATATTTTTATACGTGTGTGTGTGTGTGTGTGTGTGTGTGTACAAAAGGAAAACACTATTTACGATGTTTTTTTACACGTATAATACACATAAACACACACACACACACCACACACCTACTCACGTGAGTTTATATGAAAATATAACGTCGATGAGTAGGTATACGGTCGTGTGTTGTTTTCCTTTCTATTCCGTTTTATGGAAATACAAACCGTGTCGGCGTGTAATGTGACTATGTGAGACGTGAAAATAATAAACATATACCCGGTAATGCGAATTAAAAGAAATAACAAATGTAACGACAACGACGAAAAAATATAAGAGTTGAAAACACACACACACACAGTGGCGCAACTTGATAATAAGGGGCCCATGTGAAAATGTCCAGATTGGGGCCCTTACCTGCTAAAAAAAAAAAAAAAACAATAGTCATAAACGATATTAAGTACCTAATTTATTTTAACTCTAAAAATATTGTTTTCTCACATGTCAATATGTCATACAATTATTTTTTTAAACTGTTTATTTATTTAAAATTTACATAATTTTTTTTATAAAATCAAGTATAAAAATTAATTTTTCTTGTTTTTACGGCAACAAAGTTGTTAATTATTTTGTTTATATCCAAGGCAGCTGTTTTTTCTTTTTCTATGTTTAATCTACTGATGTCGGAAAGACGATCTTGGCCAATTGAGTTTCGCAGGTAATTCTTTATCAATTTTAATTTTGAGAAAGATCTCTCTGCCGAAGCAACTGTTACGGGTAACGTTAAATAAATAAGACATGCACTTAATACATCACTGTATGTAGTGCTAAAATCAGTTTCTAAAATAAAGATCTCGGAAATTGGGGCCCCCAAAAACCGGGGGCCCCTGTAAAATGCACACCCAACACTCCCGATAATTGCGCCACTGCACACACAAATAATATGCACAAAATCGCAATGTTATGATTCACGTGATAATTCGATTTTGCGCAAAGTCCGTGTAGCACACTAGCACATCGTTAAGTTTGGATTCGAGCGTGTGCCATAAAGCAGCGACGGGCGTATGTATATATGTATACATAATGTAAAGTGTATAATACGTGTATGTATAAAGTACGAGTTCAATGAACCGTCGTCTGGTGATATTTTCCTCCCCGGTCATATTCGAATATTAAAAGGAAAAAATTTAAAATTTAAAAAAAAAAACGGTCTCCCGTGAAATCGAATATTATTGACACGATTCTCGCTTTACACGATACACGTGGAGTTTTGCGATGTAATAATTTTATTATTACGCGCGCTCGTACTAGAAACGATCAAGGTACTCACCTACTATTCTTAAAATGTAAAATCGGTCCGAATCGTACGACGTGAGTACTCGCACGTGATCAACGAGGTAATTTTCGTATGGTTGATTCATCTGGTTTGTGTACACAGCCTCTAAACACCCCTACTGATTAACATTTGGTTGTAGTCTCGTTGACTTCACACCGCCGCCGCAGTCGTGACTCGTGTCGAATATCGTGTATATTATTCTCATTGACGAGAAACGGGTCTGTCGCAATATCGTCATTAGTATCATAATTTATTTATTTATTATTTTTTTTTTAGAGAGATTAACCATTTATTATAATTAAAAAATAAACATCATACAATTTCAATGGTTTATCTTTATCTACCTCCTATATAAGCAAAGCATGTGTTGGAGGTAGAGAGTTAATTAGGTGAATTTTAATAAAATTTTACATTTTACTGATAAGTAATATTATTTTTTTAAACATATACTAAGAAAAAACAAATTTAACAATAAGAACAGACAAAAACTAAAAAAAATAAAAATATAAAAGAAGAGAATTTTCGAAATTTGATTACATAGGAACATACTATACATAAAATATACATTATTATTATCATTATTTTATTATTGCGTTTGTTCGGAGTGATGTTTGAAAAAAAAAACGTACGCAATTATATCAAAGCTTTATTATATTATAAATCGAATCGTTATTGTGTAAACAAGCCGACGTTGATCATTACGATATGATGCATTCGAATATCGTTTTCCGTGTAATTAAATTAAAACAAGCGATTGTTCGTCCGTACTTTCTGTTTTTCGTGTGACGCTTTGACCGTCAACTCGTTTTCACACAGTGGTTTTCGGTAGAAAATAATATTTTACCGCGGCACACATCATCGCACTTTGCATATTGTGAACATTATTTCAACGTATTTACATCGTACACGACGAGTACGACACGCGAATAACCGTCGTCGTGTTATTAAAATAATATTCATTGTACGGGGGGGGGGACAACAACAAGCGAAAAAACTCTTAAAATAAATATTATTAAAATCAGTACAGATGTAGGCTAATGCGTGTTCCAATTGCACGTCGTCGTGTGAACTATTATTATTATAATAAACTTGTTTGTCTAGCACACCCGCTCACGTGTACGTATTATAATACGCGTCGTCGTCGCTCGCGCCGCGGCGTGCGGCGTTCGTTCCGTAATCCTCCGCAGGGCCGGCGCTATGGGTGTGCAGGGTGTGCCCCCGCACAAGGCCCCGCGCTTTATCAGGCCCCGCAAAATATTTAATATTTTTCAATTTTATTCATAGGTTAAATAAAAGTGTAACCTACCTAGTATATTATAATAGTAATAATAATAAATATATATTATATATTATTTGTTTTTAATAATTATTAATTTTTAATTAATTAATTAAATTAAATTTATTAATACAAATAATTACATTTATTTTAAAAACAAAATTTTTATTTGTTTAAAAACGAAACAATATTATAGCACCTACTCGTATAGTTTACTAAGTGTTAAAAATATTTAAAAAATCATTAGCATCGATTTTTTCTTATACGCATTTAAATTTATAATTTAAACGAAAATTTGAGTAAATGCGGTAAATTTAGAGGTAAACGAGAATTTCATGGAATCAACTTTAGTTAATTTAGTTATAGTTTCAAAAGTAGTTAGATTAGAAAATTGAAATTTTCTCAAAATGTCAACAATTATCTAATATAGACTTGACAAAAACATTTTTAAAAATTAAACTAAAAAGCCAAAATATAATTTTATATAATTTGAAAAAAATTAACCATTGTATGTTGTAAAGTTATAAATTAATTTTAATGGTCCACTTGTGGTACACAGAGCAGTTTAAATTTTTTGTTAGGTATTTATTTTTTTATAAAATTTATATGAAAACATTTTTTATTAACTTTTAGGATTATATCTATTGGATTAACCATTAGGAAACTATTTTGACGAGCCATGAAAGAGATAGATTTAGGAAGTATGAATCTGGAAGTAGTAAAAGATTAAAACAACAAAAAAAAGAAGATTTTTTTAAAAAACAACGCTGATCATTTGATAAATTTCTTAAACCTGCTCAAGAAAGTCATGAATCGACAGAAGATAAAAATGGTTTTATAGTTATTTCGACTAATATTCTGGAACATCAATTGCCTTTGAATGATGAACCTAGCAATATTATTCACAATAATTTATGTATGTCTGAGTCTACATTAATAAATGAAGAACATGTAATTAATACTTCTATTACTTCCAATAAATATCAAATAGCTATAGAAAATACTAATAATTATATAAGTGTGTTAGTTGACTCTGTGACTGATTTAACAGATCCCGGAAATTGGCCACTTAAACTTAATCATGATGATCGCATTGAGATAGTAAAAATTGGACCTTTAAAAGTCAAAAACTATAAATATCCAACAAATTTGATGGCCCTGATGAAAGAAAATTTTCTGATTATTATTATACACGTATATTACCAAATGGTGAAAACATTAATCGAAATTGGTTAATATATTCTAAAATTAAAAATTGTTTATTTTGCTTTTATTGTAAACTGTTTCCAAAAACAATTAATGGACTTAATACGACGGGCATTAGCGATTGGAGACATTTATCAAACATTCTTAAGAAACATGAAAATTCCTCTCATCATTTACAGTCTTTTCATTCTTGGTATGAACTTAAAATTAGAATTGATAAATTTAGTACAATTTATAATGCACACATAAAAATGATAGAAGAAGAAAAATCTCATTGGCGTAACGTTCTAAAAAGGATTATTGCTGCAGTACAATATTTGGCAAATAATAATGATGCATTTAGAGGATGTTCTGATGTTTTATACCAACCGAAATGGTAAATTTTTGGGAATCATAGAAATGTTAGCGAAATTTACCCGATTGTATCTGAGCATGTACGTCGTATAAAAGATAAAGAAACGCATGTGCATTATCTAGGACATGATACCCAAAACACGATAATTTCTATGATGGCAAATGAAATCAAGACAAAAATAATTAAATTAATCAAAAATTCAAAATATTTTACTGTTATTATGGACACTGCTCCTGATTTAAGCCACTAAGAACAACTTGCTATTGTAATTAGAATTGTTAATATGGATATTGAAAATGAATCTAGTTGTCCAGAAATAAAAGAATACTTCATGGATTTTATAAATATTAGTTCTACTACCGGCTTGGATTGATCGAATGTTTTAATTGAAAAACTTAAAGAATATGGATTAGACATAAATAACTGCCGTGGACAGGCATATGACAATGGGGCAAACATGTCAGGTCACTATAAAGGTGTACAAGCTCAAATTTTAAAACATAATCCTCGTGCGTTTTTTGTGCCTTGTGCAGCGCGTAGTCTTAATCTTTGCCTCAAAGATGCTGGAGGAAGTTCTTCGATGGCTAAATTATTTTTTGGAACAATTGAACGAATTTATGTATTATTTTCAGCATCAAATAATAGATGGGAAATTCTAAAAAAACATTGTTGTAAATTTTCTGTAAAAAAATGGGCAGAAACGAGATGGAATAGTCGTGTAAACGCGGTAAAAGCAATTCGATTCCAATTGAGTGACATTATTGATGCTTTAGAGGAGGTTTCAGAAGCAACAAACGATTTGAAAATAAAAAGTGAGACACATTCATTAGCCAATGAAATGAGAAGTTATGAATTTGTATTAAGTATTATAATATGGTACGCTATTTTATCTGAAATAAACATTGTGAGTAAAAATTTACAGTCGACAAAAATTGATTTAGATATTTCAACACGTCTACTAAATGGGTTAATACATTTTTTGGAGAAGTACAGACTTAATGGATACTCGTCAGCTAAAACTAAAGCACAAGAAATAGCAATAGAATTAGATATTGATCCTAAATTTAAGAAAAAAAGAATAAGGAAGAAAAAGATAATGTTTAGTTACGAAAGTGCTGATGATAACATAGTCGATGAAGAAGATACTTTTAGGCAAAAATACTTTTTAGTTTTGATTGACCAAACTCTAATATCGATAAAAACAAGATTTGAACTACTAAAACAATATAACGAGCAGTTTGGTTTTTTGTATAGAATTAGTGAATTAAAAAATATGAAAGAAGATGAGTTATTTAAAAACTGTCAAGACTTACAAATAATACTTTCAGATGGAAATTCAATTGATATTGAGGCAGCGGATTTATGTAGTGAACTCATGATATTTTGTACACTTGTAAATGAAAATACTACAGCACTTCAGATTTTAAAAAGATCATGTGGTTCATTTCCAAATACTACTATAGCGCTTCGAATACTACTCACTATCCCGGTTACTTCGGCTGGAGCTGAAAGAGCATTTTCAAAATTGAAAATGATAAAAAATTATTTGCGCAGTACCATATCCCAAGAACGGCTATCTGGATTGGCTACCCTTGCAATTGAAAAAGGACTTGCGGAATCATTGGATTACGATCATATCATTAATCAATTCGCAACTCAAAAATCAAGAAAAAAACAGTTTTAATTAATTTTACTGTATATTTCAATTGTTTCTTATTTATCTATAAGTATTTGTACGCATCAAAATTAAAATTTACTTTTCATTGTATTCAAAATTCAATATGTATGGTGTATAAGGTTTCATACACATTATATGTTTTTTAAATTTCTTAGTTTTGTAGAAGTTCAAGATCCTGAACATTGAGTGTAAAAAAAACCATTTTAATAACTGTATGAATGTATTGATATGCACCTATTCGTAAGTATACCTACTATAGAGTATTGACTATTCGATTTAAAAATAATTCAATTTTATGTATTGTCTAGAAAAATTACTTAAGTTTCCACTAAGTAATATGCTTTATATTAATATGAAAAATGTTCGTGTTTAAAATATGGAGGAAATACAAAATTAAATAAAGGGCCCCGCAATTTGACTTTGCACGTGGCCCCGCAAATTCTGGCGCCGGCTCTGATCCTCCGTTATGATAATATTTGTGCGCACTCGCCCCGATGGATATGGTACAGTGACGACTACGCGCGTGAAGCGATAACGTCGCGCTAAAAAAAAGAAAACAAAAAAAAAAAAAAACGAAAAAACGAAAAAAAAACGCGAATTTCTTTTCCAGATCGCGTTCGTCGGTTTTTCTCTCTATTTCTTTTCTTTTTCTTTTTTTTTTCCATTCATCAGACGCGTATTATAATATAGGCGCAAAGATCTAAAGATTCCCCGTGAATTTCGTTTGATCCCCGCGTGTTTTGTAAACACACACGCTGTGAATATACGTTATTGAACATTTTTGTACAAAATTCCATCCGTCTCTAGGTCCGTGAAAACATCCGCGGAATTCCCGGCGCCGCCGCCGCGCAAGTGAACGAAATAAATACGTATGCGGGAATAAAAATCTCATCGTTTTATTATCAACGCGACGGAGAATTTACAATATTTCTCAGAAACGATTCGCGCACCGAAAAAACAAAAATGAAATAAATACAAATACGAAAAAATAAATGCGTGCCATGATATTACAAATGTATAAAATAAAATATGATATGCGTGTTACACGTATTGTCTATATACGGTTTTAATCTCGGTATCAAATCGAGAATCATAAAAACCGCAGGCGGTCGTAAAACTTCAATTACAGAGAAATTAAATTTCCAATATAGTTACGATAATATTCAACGGTAATATAGGTACTACGTGCATAAAACAAATATATTTATAATACATTGCTACCGTTTTACATTTTGACGGTGTGACGACGACTGCGACGAGAAGACGGTTTCGAGGATGATATCAATTATTTACCGTCGTATAAACGTTTTTCCAACAGTTCGAGTGATAATATTGAATGTTATCTATGACGCACGTGAACGGAAATAAGAATGGGCGACATCTTGCCAAAAGACGGAACGTCTGATGCGCCATAACGCGATATTTCTAGAGAACAAAAACTTTTTAAAAACGTGTTCTTCGAACGGCGATGAAAACAAGAAAAAAAAAACAAAAACACGACAATTCAATGGCGGACGTGCCGCCGAGTGTAACTGGTACACTACTTTTCGACGACGTTCGAAATCTAAAAACGAATATTTATTGCGACCGCGACGCGCAACATATATCTTGACATATATACAGTATGCTCGCGAACAAGGATTTATTCTATAACGTCTAATCTTGAGCACGATTATTATTAATGTAAACGCGTGTACGTGATTAAAAAAAAAAAATTTCGTAGACCCATACGCGTGTGCTAAATGACATTTTCTAAACTCGCGCCAAAACTGTTACGAACCAGTTATGTATAAATAGCCTATACGCGTATTTCCGGTTTTATAATGTCACAATATTGAATACAATATAGGCAGTATACATTATTATTATACAGGCATTTATAGGCGGACGACTTCATTCACAACAATCATTAAGACACGATTATTAAAAAATAAAAAAACAAAAAAATAAAAACATAAAAACAAAACAAAAATACTATACGACACGTACCTGTAGAGTTTCGTTACTTTCGACTAGGTAGTAAACATGTCACGTGTGTACGGGAAATTAAATTAAATACATTTATGTACAACCTTTATCGTAATATATTGCGCTGCAGTGTATATATATACATTCGAGATTATCTATTAGAAAAAATAACTCCGATTTATTATATTATGCATAAAAAGTTAAAGAAAAAAAAACACCGAACGATCGCCTACTCACACACACACACACACACACACACACACACACACACACACACACACACACACACACACACACACACACACACACACACACTCATATAAACACACATTATGTTCGATAAAAGCCGGTTTGAAACGCATATTTTATTCTGATTTTAATCAATACGCGTACGTAATAATATACGCGATGTAAATCCAAACGAAACGCGTACGTACGCGAATAAATGTTTTATGCGTTTGATAATTCGATACCTGCTCATGCAGTGTTCGCATTACGCGCGTGCATATTAATAATAATAACAATAATGGGCACGTAAAACGGTAGATTTTACGGTTCGCGACATGTTCCCGTCATTTTTTATGAGGGTATACTATATGATGAACGGGGCCAAAATAAGATTCTTAGGTTCTTAAAAATCTAAGTACATAAACCGTATTCCTATGGCTAACTTGACGTTTATTTTTAAGGACCGGACAACGTTTTGGTACGTTTTGGGAAAAAAAAAATACGGATATTATTACAATAACGTCTACCTAGAGATAGGTAATAATATGTAATATTTTTATTTAGCTTCCTACGAGTTTTTCGCGAAAAGTCAAGGCTATTCGTGCCTAATAGTATTAGATGTTCGTTGGATATGATAAAAATCCTAACACAAATTAATCAGCAAGCGAAGTGGTTAATTTTTTTTTTTTTAGTCTTATAGGCCTATCAAAAAGTTTGCTTCGCTATAACCACTATTATTATTTTATTCATCATACGAGCTCTTATACAATATCAAATACCTATAGTATCTATTTTGATATTATACTACAACAGTTTAGAACTATTAGGTAAAAAATAATCCAAAATGATGAAACAAAAAAAAAAGTATAACCTTTTTTATATTTTAATAATGGAAAAAATAGAGAAGTGCCGCCGGACTGATGAAAATTGTTTGAAACTCATTCAACTTTATCGAAACCACCCTATTTTTATGGGATCCAAAGCATCCAAAATCCAAACTTACAAAACTAAAATATGATTCTTGGATGTGTATAGCCAATGAAATGAACATAGACATAAATTAATAACGATAACACACACGACCGAACGCAAACGAATGCTCTTCGTCAGAATTCGTTGAACGGTGTAGACAAAGATTAAAAATGTTACCGAACATGTTCGGGCATATTTGCTTTCGCTAGCAATCATGGAGAAACTCGAGTTGGGTCCCAGATTTCAAAAACAGCATGAGTTGGGTCCCGGTATACTTTATGTGATACACGAGTTGGGTCCCGGTATATATTATAGAGTACATTAGTTGGGTCCCGGTATATTTTATGGAGTACATGAGTTGGAACTAGCCTATTTGCGTTATCCAGGAGACACCACGTGGAGGTTGGCTAGAATGATTAATTTTAGAAAATAAAAAATATTATACATTATTTAGTAATAAATATTTGTATTAAAATAAAAAATAAGTAATAAATATTTGTATTAATATAAAAAAATAAGTAATAAATATTTGTACTAAAATAAATATAAGCAAGGGAATAAATTTAAATGACACTTCTTTTACAAAATTTAACCGCGTCAATTCTCCACCAGTAAAAGAAAGCATATTTTCTCTTAAAAAATTTTCTTTTTCCACGGTTTTTTTTTTTTGATTGTGAGGCTGAGCTCCGAAGTGATACGTAGATTTCACTCTGAATCCCAAGTAACATTTCTATTAAATTTCTATTACGTCTTATAATATCTTATTAAAATAATAAAATAACAATATATGTATTACCGCGGACCCAATTCGAGTATTATAAAATAATACCGCGGACCCAACTCGTGTTTTTTTTTAAGGGATCAAATATCTCGGGACCCGACTCGCGTTTTCGCGCAATCGTTACCGTTCGCTATGTAGCGTGGACGCGCGCGGCTTAACGCAGTCGGATTCCGAAAATCGGCCGCTTTCTCTATATAAGTTTCGAGTGAAAATAATAACAATCGTAATGATAAAGAATTGTTAATATCGTCTTGTACGTATTATTGTAATACGCGCGTGGGTGTGGTGGTCCGGTCGTCGTCGTTTTCGAATCGTTACGGATCGCACGGCCGCGGCGCGGCGGCGTCGAGTCGCCGCCGACGCACAGGTCATCATCGGATATAAACGCACGCGCTGCAAATCACACCGCGCCTACGTGCGGCCGCGAGAGCCGACGCGGCGAAACGACCGTTATATTATTGTGATGCTAAGTAGATTAGTAATATTGTCGTTGGAATTTTCGACCCGAACGAAAGCGGTAAAACGGCTCGGACGAAAAAAAAAAACAACAAGTGTCACACGAATATTATATCGATTTTGTCGAGTGCCCGATGGGACGATTCTCACACAAACGAGTGTCCGACGTTCGCGTGCGACCGAGTCGACATCTCACGACGGCCCGCGGTCGCATGATTTCCATTAGGCACGTAAACCGAATACCCTGTTACGTATTAGAGCAGCGGTTCCCAACCTTTTTAGTTTCGTGGACCACTAATTTTGTAAAAATATATTTGAGGCCCATCCATAGTATACCAATATACAGTTTCGTAAAATTATAATGTACGTATATTATATACATGTGTGTATAGTTATTAGGAATAAAAAATTAAGAAAATTAAAAAAAAAAAAACAATTGTCTGAAAAAAACTTAATTCAACTTTATCACAAGATAAACAATTTAATGTGATTTTTGACATTGCTTGTTCTTCACGAGAAAGTCAATATATGGATTAAAACTTGTTAGTTTTAGTCTTAAATCACTCTCAACATTCAGTTTATTCCTATATTTATTTTTTTAATAAATTATTGTAGAAAAAGAACGTTCTCATAGATAAGTCGTCGATAAGCCCATCAAGTTTCTGAGTGTAATTTTAGCGATTGCTGGATGGTCTTTTCGAACATTTAACGAAAATGGCACTAATTGTGTACTTTTAAAATACAATTTTAAAGTCTGATCACATGACATTTGAATCAACGAATCTTCTTCACTACCTAGCTGATATTTTCATTTAATTTATTTTCAAAAATAAGAACCAAAAAATATATTATTATAAATCATTTTAAATATTAATATTATACCAATGGCTCACGGACCAGTACCATGCTGCTCACGGCCCACAAGTGGGCCACGGCCCATAGGTTGGGAACCACTGTATTAGAAACCTCTAATTTTACATTTTTTTTTTTTTTCTATACCGTATTAACAATTTAATTATTTAATATGCAAAACCAATAAAAATAATAACTTAAACTTAAAAATAAAATAATATCCATTATTCATTATTTATAATTATAGAAACATAAAAGTGAAATTATTTATTTAAGTACTGTAAACAGCCATGTCTGAATTTTTTTTTTACACCTGAATATATACGATTCCCGGCTGAATAGAATATATCTTTTTTCATATTTATAATATAGGCATAAAGTTGTAATTTTTAGGACCTGTATAGTCTATGCATTTTTCACCAAACGATTTTTTTAAATATTCTTTTTTGACATCAAAAGCCTTATTTCCTCTTTTGACTATTTTATTTTCCATAATATCCATGAAGGATTCAAAGTTTTTAATTACATATATAATACTTATGTTTTTTATATGTACATTCAAATAATAACTCACCTGATAACCTAAAGTTATCTTTAGTTGAACCAATCAAAGTGTTTTTATGTAGGCAAATCTTAAGAACTTTTTTTTTTGTAGAAGTTGTAATGGTGTAAGTGCATTTTGATTTGGCCTCCCCAAACCACCTATAAACCATGTTGGTATATTGCGTGAAATTTGTTCTTTCCTTTGGGCCTTGGTTTCGTTTTTCATCGCATAGAATACGATTCGAAAACTAAAACCGGCAAGAGTGTTACACAAAAAACTATAGAGCAACGGTTCTCAAGCTTTTTATATTCGCGTACCGCCCACACAGTTTGTAAATTTTTACCCGCACTCTCGTCTCGAAGTTATTGAAAATCGGCGGGTCCGTGTAAAAAAAAAAATTCGTTCGCAAACGAGTTTTTCCCAAACCCACGCGGTGACGAGCGATTGAAAATATGGTGTGCGTATATATCATATGGCTCTCGAAGTACCTGTTTGCGTTTTTTTATAGTTGTGTTCTATTTGGTAAATCTGATGGAAACGAGAGAGAAAAGTAAAATGAAAGAGAGAGAGAGATATTACGATTTCTATTCCGACTCGAAGTATCATATTATGTTATTATTGTTATTACTTTGATCCGTGTACGAATGATAAAATTTATTTGTGTATTTTTCTTCTTTCGTTTGTTTAAACTCGTTTCGAAGTACTCTATTAATTTTAATAAGAACATTCATCTAGGCGTAGCAGTGAAATGGTAAAATCAAATCATAAATCCATCCAAAAACATTAATTGCTTCCGTTAATTTGGAGAGTCCTCAATTCGTAAAATTATACGGTTCGAGAGAAAAAAAGAAGAAGCAATGTGTAATTGCGCTATTAGACGTAAATGTATAATGAAGAATAATAATTGTTTGTCCATTAATTGAATAGGTACGAAACTTGGTCACAAAAAAAAAAGGAAAAAAAAACAACGATACAAGATTAGTATAGAGTGAAAAATGTTATCACATTTTCAAAAATAAGCATTCATATGTTAATATTATCGTATTATGTAAATATTATATTATCATAAAACGTTGAACTCATGTAAATGCGTCATAATTTTGAAATATTTCAATAAATGACAAAAATTAATTTTTTTCCCAACCGTATTTCCTTGTGGTAAAATATTCAAAAACTAGACGTCAGATATTATAATGTGTTTTGTATTATACGCCAAGTATAATATTTCTATTAATTTATATGTTCTTATGTTTATATACATACATATAAAATAAACTCTGGTCGTGCTCCGATATAATTACATTTAAAAACACTTGGAGGACAAGCCCTTATCCTTAAGGCATAAAACACAAAACGATTTAAAGTCATGTAAACCTGATTTTCAGTATCAATTATTTATAAAGTATCGGATCAGGTCATTCCGAGGATAAGCATGAAAAAAAAAAAAAACGTTTAGGCTTGTTCTCGGGTTCTCGTTTACTATTGGGAACTATGCGGTTGATTAATGTAGTTTTGAATTTTGAAACGTTTTGTATTCCCATTTAAAACAACTGAATATTTACCATAATTGTTACGCTAAATATTATAATTATAAATTATGTATTACATAAATCGAACGTCGATAATGTTCTCTCGATATGTTATTTTTCCGAAGGCCTCGCTATTCGATTAGTCCCCATAAATCCATTACGCTCGACATGTTATGCTTTCGGAAAAAAAGAAAAAATCGTACTCCGTTTAACACGGTTTGATCTGATTGGTCATTAATCGATCGCACGCGCAAAACGGTCTTTAAGTACGTCGGGACTAAGTGATTTTTCAAAACTCGAGTCTCATACACACACACACACACACACACACACACACACACACACACACACACACACACACACACACACACACACACACACACACACAGTGTGTCTAGCCGCCAGTTAAGACTTTTGACATAATTTTTACCTCGTGCGACAACGGTCAACCGTGGCAATCTTCCGGACTACAAGCGCGAACGTATCATTTCGTACCGGCGTGTCGAGCGGAAAAATTGCGTATAATAAAAGCACTCCGTGTTTGTGTCGAGTATTTTTTATTCGTACACGCCCGAACCGATGCGTACGCACACCCGGTAAGTGGTACGTACATCACGACCGGCGGGTGCTCCGTGATTCGGTCGAGCACACCTACGGAGTCTAAACGATATGTAACTGGTCTCGCTTTAGGGAGATTACTATTAAACCGTAAGTACTGTACCATTAAAAAGTACCTTGCCAGATATGAAAATAAAAAAATAAATAAATAAATAAAAAACATCCATTTATACTTTGCGTGTAATTTAAATGTTTCATAAAAATACACCTCTATTAAAAATCGTTTTTTCTTTTTTCCTTTTATTTTTTTTTATTTTTTATTTTACTTACCTTCTTCCGATCGACGAATATCCCGCCATGTATATAATAGCGTAACGAATAAAATGACAAACTCGTTTGATAATTATTATTACAACGTTCGCTGCGTGCGCACGTTGCATTATGTTCGTGATATCACATATATGGGCTTATAATATACTCGCGTTCGTATATTTTCTTTTTAGAATTTCCACCGTCCAGGCTTGTAATAATCATTAATCAGAAAGAAAAAAACGAAACGCCTTCAATTGAGCGGAAGACAAAAAATGATATATAATACGCTGCGACGTGGACAACACGTAATATTTGAATAATTTCATACACCGTATTAACATAATATACAGTCTCGTGTTACATTGTAATCTTAAAGTTATGCATGTTGAAACGTACGTATTATAATACGAAACATTCGAAATAATGTTTGGAAAAAAAAACGCACGCCGTAAAGACGCTACGACTTTGGCCGTATTTAATTTCCACTTAACGAGGGGGTAATAAATAAATTATTATTCTACGAGCTAGAAGTAAATCGTTGAAAAAAAAATACATTTAATTATTTATTTATTACGGCATGGTCAAAAAGGTTTTTTTTTCTTTTTTTTATCATTTTCAAACAGAAAATATAAAATTAAATATCTTTTTTAATTTTTCGAAAGTAATCAAACTATTACCGTGCTTATTAAATTTAAATTGATTTCAATCGCCATCGACGTTCACAGTAAATTGAAATGATATTTTGATATACGTATTTAGGATACGCATCATAGAATACAATTAAAACATAGGTTTTGTGAACGTGCCAATTTCTCGAAACGATTTTATTTCGTTGGCACAAAAAGATGCGATTAATTATTTAAAGAAAACTTAACGCCATTTAGATAAATGAAATATGTAAAATGTATTTGCATACCCAATGATTTTATCTTGGAAAAAGTGAATTTAAAAATGACAATAGATTAACGTCGGGGTCCTGTACTAAATCAACTTTACAACGTCCAAGATTATAATATCGGAAAGTTATAAAACGGATAATCAGTACAATCAGTTGTAACTCATACATCTGATAACACGAATAGGTAGAAAAAAAAATGTAAGTACTTGCGCTCAAATTTTGAAAAAATCATCGTTAAAAACGCGACGAAAATCGAGTTATGATGTTGAAACGTGACCATTTTATAATACCATCATCGTTTCGAATCGTTCGAACGAGAACGGTTATTGAAATATTATATTCAATACATTTCACGTCCGAATTTAAAGCCTTATTTAATTTTAAGTTTATAATAAAATCATATTCGAATTTTTCCCCGTCAGCGTACGCGCTATGCTATTGGAATATTCCTATAGTGTTGGCCGATTAAACACATAACGGTTGGAATCGACATTAGGCATTTTTTTTTTTTTAATTAATTTATTTATTTATTAATTTTTTTTTTTACGATTTTGTTTTCCCTACGAAAATCACGGAGTAAGTACACCGAGATGATTTTTATTTTCCTTTTAGCATTCGACGTTTTTATAGCTGTTATTTATATAGAACATATCCTAACCGCGGAAAACGTGAAAATAATAAATCATCGCTCCGTACAGTCGTCTCCGGCGCGGTCTCGAGCGCGAACGCGTTTTCTGAAACCTCATCTCGGGGACCGCAGCAGCAGACGCGCACAGAAGCGTGGTCTCGAGTACGCGCGGTGTGCGCCGCCGATAAGAAAAACGGGGTTGTTAATCGTGGCCGGCCACGTAACACGCGATAGGTACGTCGGGTAGGCGAGTTGGGCGGCAGTAAATAATATAATCACCGCCGCGATCACGTCACAATGATTCCGCGTCGAAACCCGGCCCCGCAGAGACGCACAAAGTACGCGTGCATATTATATACTACTGGGTACACACACGGTATGCCCACGGATAATTATCAATAATAATATCGTAATAATAATTGTCGTCGAAAGTCGTATAAATATCCGTTGATTTATGCCGCAGTCCCGGCATCGGACGGTAACACAATTTAACCGTGTTTTAACCGCGATTAAAACGGTCATTAATCAACGACGAGAGCGCCCGCGCGAAAGCCTCCGCGTAGTTATAACATAATATTATACGGTACACTGCAGTATAGTCGATAAATTAATTACAATAAACCCTCTCTCTCTCTCTCTCTCTCTCTCTCTCTCTCTCTCTCTCTCTCTCTCTCTCTCTCTCTCTCTCTCTCTCTCTCGAACGCTCGACGATAAATCAAACTCGATTTGAATACGATATCGTTCGGAACACGCTAAAAATCGGTTCTGGCGCAAAACGATTTCTAATCAAATTTCAAACAACGACTTGACGGCTAAAGTAAAATTATTACGCCACTCGAACGGCCCGACGACACGACTTTTATATAGGTTTACGATAATATTTACGAAAACTTTTTTTTAAACGTTGGTAAGCTAAGTAATTTTTTTTTTCAGTCACTACACCAGACCTGCCATAAAAGCTATGCAATAGCTTAACTAATATCGATAATTGAAATTAAAATTAAAATCGAAAAGTTTTATTTCGATTTCAAGCCCTGCTTGAATCATTGTTACATCCTACCTTTTATCGATTTACATTATAGTTTAAGTTGTATTTTTGTCGAATTCGAACCGAATTCGCTCGGCCCGGTGGACCGAATGTGTGTAAACGCCGACTCGGTCTATTTCGGTACTAGGCCGGGCAACAAAACGAGTTTCTCGGCCGAGCACCTGGTCACGCGTAAACGGGGCATGCGTATAACGCTCTGTAAGATTTAACACACGAGTGTATCGAGTATCGTATAGGTATAGTTATGTAGTCGACTGTGTGCGGGTCGAGACGGAAAACCGACGCGACACGTGCACACGTGTGTAACACGCGAATTCCGTACGGATTGCGTCGTCGAAACATCAGTATTATTATACCTATATATTAGCTTATCGAATACGACGATAACAACGATTATAATTAGGGCTGAGGACTTCTAGTTTTTCATCTTTTTTTAGGAACATCGTAGAATCATGTGGGTGATTAACAAATATGTTCCATTACACTAGGAAGTCATGTTTAAAATTTTAATTTGCATATTTTTGCGTATGTTGTCATTATTGCATATAAATGCATATTCGAGTATATTAGAAAAATTAAGAACATATTTGGAATTTTCTTAATAAATTCTTCAATTAGCACGAACATAAAAAAAACAAATCGGTAAATTTTCCGTTTGAAAATAATTATCGTTTAGATAATTTACTTTCTGTCGGATAAAATCGAAACACGTATCGGAAGTAAACTTCAATTGCCCGTCATATTTAAACGCATACTCGTGTTTTATCAGATCGTGTGCACGCATCAAATATTTACGTCTCGTATATTATTTCGACTTATAACAATTTTTCTTGACAAAAGTACTTAATTGTTCAAGTATTTACTATGATCAACACATTTTTACATTTTTTTCCCTTATATTAATATTATAATTAGACGAATTAATGAAATAAAATATATTTTGAGAGTATATTTTAAGTGCATATTTCTTGTTTTTTTAGTGCATAAGAGCATGCATATTTTGAGATTTTTAAGTACATACTAGAAGTCTTCAGCCCTAATTATAATCAAATTATAGGCACGCGCGGCTACAACTATACACTCCGGTCGTACCGCGGCGCAACGAGATCTAGATTTCGAACGATCGATCGTCGCGCGTAATGCCGTCCGCACGTCCACTCGTACGGTATAGTTAAAGTGACCATATTATATTTTTTTAATCAAAACGGGACAAAACAAAAAAATCATAATTCCTTGTTACAAACAAATATTTTTAATGTAATAATATTACTAGTAAATTTCTGTGGTACTTCTAATGTTTTTAAAGGACAAAAAAATTAAATTAACTTATTGCACTTACTACCTAGGTAATTAACTTATTATAAACAAAATGTTTTCGTGTAATAATTACAAAATTAAATTCTTGTATATTTTTCTAAAAACGATATTTCGTCAAATAACATTGATTTTCATTCTTTTTTTGTCTACTTTTTGAAAACGGGACATTTTAGCGTCCCGAAGATTTCCCAGGGAACAACAGGACAGGGATTCAAAAAACGGGAATGTCCCGTTCAAAACGGGACGTATGGTCACCTTAGGTACAGTGTTCATAGCGTCGTACCGATCGAGACCGTGTACACCTGCGCGCCGTTACGTATGGAAAGAACGTACAATATAATATACAATAATATGATGTGTTATTACTACACGTATCCGACCGTGCGTAACGTATACGACACTGTATTACGGCATAGGATCGGACGCGCGTGAGATCGAAAAGGGAAAAACGGCCGGTTAATTACTATGTAACAGATCGCCGACGTCGTTGTTGTCGTAGCATGTTGTTGTTGTTGTAGCTGTTGCTGTCTCGTGTCGTCCAAGGTCGAACGATAGAAATATATCTATTAAACGTGCAAATTTTTCATTTATTCATTATCGCTATTAGTGGTTTTTTTTTTTTTTTTTGATTATTATTTTTATTTTTTTATTTTTTTCGTGGACGGAAACGCGTCGCGCGGAAACGCAAACACGAACGTGCACGCCCATTGGCAAGCGAAACGGTTCGACGGCGGCGCTACCGAATAATAATAATTATAATAGTAATAATAATAATAATAATAATAGCGTGTGTGTGTGTGTGTGTGTGTGTGTGTGTGTGTGTGTTTTATAGACGTGTCGTTTTCCTCGTCGTGTCCGACACACTCGGCACGGCGGCGGCGGCTACCGGTTGTTGCGCGCGACCATAATATTATAATACGTACACAATATACATACTCGATCGTGAGAACCGAATTTCACGTTTCGGTAAATAAAATCATTATAGTTACGACTAGTATTATTATTATTATTACAATAAATTACAGCTCTCCGATAATAATCGTTCGATTTTCGTGTGAAACTTACTCGTCACCGGCGCGCGTGTGTGTTGACATAGTACACATTACAGGCACACACACACACACACACACACACACACACACACACACACACACACACAAATTCACTGACGTGCTACTACACGTGATCAATCGTATCGCTCATCGAGAAAAACAACATCGTGCTCAATACGACAGTGTTATTATTATAAATATAATATTATAGTGTACGAAACTCAATTGCACAGTTTTTTTTACTATACCACCATCGACCAAGTCACCAAATGTGACCGGTCCTCTAGTTATTAATAATTGTATATTAATTATTTGAACTTAAACGACGAGGTTTTTTTTTTCACTTTTTTTTTTTTATTGAGTATTATGTAATAAATCGAATCTGAGAATCGATTTCTTATCGTCGTCATGAGCAATAACTAATTTCCGCAATCATAACTCAACAGTAGTCGGTGCAATAACTCGAATGACTCGATAAAGTCGTTGTGATTACAGCAGTCGAGTATGTCTCGTATTGATGTTACGAATGTAATATTATTTAGCAAACAGATAATATATTTTAGACAACGATTAAAAACATCGTGGTTCACAATTCCCGGGCAGGACCACATTGTCTGCACGCACTTCTTAGATTCTGAGTGAAACGAAGGATCTATATTGTTTGTAAAATGATGTTTATTTTATTCGTTTCTGAAAAACTCTTTTTCGGGTAGTGATTATGTTTCGGAGATTTCATTTAGAAACTTAAAATATTGAAAACTTCATGAAAATCGTACTTTTTTAAATGTATTTATAAAGAAAATTTGTAAGTATACAATTTATTTCTACATTTACAATCAAACAGTATGTGTAAAATTGGCTATTTGTTTACAATAATAAAATTTAATTAGATGGATAGGCCAGACTCAAGAATAATGGATAATGTTCGGATTATTATTACAGGTTCAGAATTGGAATTAAAAAATGGATGATAAAAGGAAGAGTTAATTGGATGTTTTGAGATTTTAAAAAACTAAAAAGAAATAAACGGTTAAAGGATAATGCAGGGCAGCTAAAAAGCTTAGTATTTTTTCAACGTGCGAAGAAAAACTGCCGAAAAATCGACTAAAAACGATAAAATTTGCCGTAATAAACGACACTTTCGTTAATTCGATTTTAGTAATTTGGTCAATTAGTCGATTGGGGAAGTAATATTGCCAGAAACTCAGAATTTTCACCATGTATGCTAATGACATACTATAGGCCCGCGTTTCGTGAAATTCGACAAATTTCGGGCAAAAAACAGAACATTTAAAAATTTCTTGTGATTTTTTTTTTTTTTTTTAAGTTTATCTCAAACAACATTTGTAATATATTATCGTAACAAAAAGCTCTGAACATTCCAACGTTATATAGGTTAGATACGACGTCCGCCGCGATTACGTCCATCGCACCACCGTGTTATGTACCACTGCTGCGCGCACGTGCACACTGCAAACAAGTGGTTTACCGCCGCGCCGTCGCGTCTCATACGCGCGTCATGACAAACACGCGGATGTTATTGTCGTGTCGCGGCCGTACCGGTTTGTGCGACGACGTGACATGTTACGCGCGTCTTTTGGCACGAGCTTTTTTCGCGCGGCTCGGCGCGGCGCGCGCGACGGCCGCGTCCTTGGCTCGTGACGCCGAGCTCCGCGCACGTGGACCGCAGCGCGTCATCGCGACGACACGACACACCGAGTGTGAAATCGAGTTCGCCTCGACACCTACTTATATCAGGATTGGCGCGAAAAAGCCCAACCCGAAAAAACCCGATCTGCTTTTCTGGGTTGAACCCGCACTATATTTTTAAAAAACCCATTGACAAAACCCGGCTTCATTATGGGTAAATTCCACTTTTGATTTTTATTTATTTATTTTTTTTTTACTATAAAGTGAGTTTTAGAAATGTGTCTTATTTTTTTGTTCAAAGTGTGCCTATAGCGAATAGCCCATACTAGAAAATAGTAAATATTAATTGTTTGTTAGTTGACTACAAAATAAGTAAAAAAAAAAAATTCAGATTGGTTAATCACCCAGTTACACGACATCGATCAAACCCAACGGATTTTTGAGTTTTTTTGGTGTTTTATTGGAAAAACCAGACTGGGTTGGGTTTTTTCAATAAGGCCCAGGTTTTCGTCCACCCTGCTATTTATACACTCGACACTCGCACATGCGATATTTTCATGTCCGAGTGGATTTCACGTACAGCAAAACTCGCCCGAGACACGATTTTCCGTCGGTCCCCAGACGTTTCCTACACTAGTCGATGTAAAAATCACCCGTCAAGACGCTTGGTTTTTCCCTGACCGATCGGACGAGACGCCCCGCCCCCCCACTCCTCACGCTCAGCAAATGACGTTTAATCTTAGTCTAATCATTACGAGATGGTAAAAATATGAAAATTTCACTCGTCCACGACGTACGCCCGCCGTGTTTATCATTATTGTTTTATATCGTGTTCTCGTGTTTCGACGAGGATCACGAGGCGAAGCGAGGCAGCGCGAGCACAAGGGTGTAGTCGGTTCACTCGTCTCGTCTCGCCTCATCTCGTGCGCGCTCCACTCCGAGTCGGTAATGCGGTCGCGAGTCAAAAGACCACGTGACACGATTTTGTACAACCGCTAGAAACAACTGAGTGAGTCACGAGACTACACGAGAGTGTAGACTGTGCATTCGTGCACTGCCTCGCCTCGCGTCAACTCGACAAGACTCTCGACGAGGCGACCTCGCGAGAGTGTGGAGCTAGCGTGAGGTTTAAGCCGTAGTGCGGTTCGACGGCACGCGTGTGCACTGCTGCGCTGACGGTCGTATAGTGCAGTGTTTCCCAAACTTGTATTACTCGCGGAACCTTTGCAGAAGCTCGTGCCATAGGCGGATATCGGAGGGCACTTGGGGAGGGGGCTTTATCCCCCACCCAGAATCTTATCAAGTTCTCACGGAATGTTTTTATTCCTTAACTTCACTTGAACAATAATTGTCTTCCACCGTTACTAACGGTGTTACTAGTTAAATTTTAGGTACCAACTGGAGCTCGTTACCTGAAAATGTTTCTTACGATAATTTGTAAGGTAAAAATGTCATGCCCCCCCCCACATATGTAACCATATATCCGCCTATGGCTCTGACCGAATAACCCGGCTTCACTAGCGTGTCGAACGATTATTGTTTAAATCATTCTTGTTTTATAGCGTGTGTGCCTTTCCTTCTGTTCACGAACAACGAGGAGAAAGAGGAACGTGGGTATGGTATTTTGCAAGAAGTACCCTTGTAACGGCCCAGTAAAAAATAAAAAACATTCAAAAAATCATTTGTATGCCTCACATTATTCGGGAAAAAAGCGACCGATCACTATGACGTTCAGTTAGTTTGTGGAAAAAAAAATCTTGCAAATATATTCAAACGCCTGAAAACCATAACGTTGAAATACAATACGTACACTTGACACTCCCTTTGACGAACCAAGAATAGAAAAAAATGTGACATTATAAGAGGCGATTGAAACAACTGCAAGAAAAAAATCGAAAATTTTTCATAAGTTTTATAGGAAAATCGAAAAAAAACGAATACAACGTGTCCTCCTTTCCCGCGTGGAGATCAAATATTGAAAAATGAGCGCCGTGTAGGAGTATCGGGAAAAATGTTGCGAAAAAGATTAATACAATAATATCTTCAGAAACGATGAGGTAAAATGTTTCTGTACTTAAGCCTTCTCGGCCTAGGTAGATAAGAATAATATCTGAATATATTTATACGAGGTCCCAGGATTTGAAAAAAAAAAATAAAATTTGAAAAATTTCGAATAGAACAAAAAAGTTTTATTGCATTTGTCAAATCGTCCCAAGGCATTGCAACGGTTGATCGAACGGAGAACATCGAGAATTTCGTCGACGCCGCCGATAAATCGATAAGCACGCGGATGTGGACCGGTGGAACCAACAAGACGTCACGGCTGGTGTCGCGAAGCTGCGATGCTAAACGAAACCGCGCACAGGTATGACATTTCAGACGCGCGAATGCGTCTCAACCTTGGTGTCCGTGTTTCCTCAGCAGAAAAAAAATTACCTTCATGATATAATAATAAAATACTGTGCCGGTGGCTATAATAACTTATTACACTCCTATATACGTTTTATAACGCATCGTTTTCGCTCCGTATACAGTCGACGTGCATTGAAAAAAACTGATAACACGTCCTTCTTAAACTTACACTGTACATACAAGTGCAGGTTTATGTAGAATTTTTTTTTTTTTTTTTTAAGAGTCTGACGAAATAACATGGAATACATATTACTTCGGACAATTTTCGGAAATCAAAACCAGTTGAAAACGAGAAAAAAAAACACTAAATTTACATACGGTCTCGGGTGAATGAAAAAAGAACAACGTTACGCATAATTTATGGGACATTTTCAAACACAAATATATATATACAAAAATATTACCGGTCAATCAACTGAGTAATAAATCAAACAGGTTATGTTTATCACGGCATAATGGAATGGATCGAATGCAAAAATTGAAATAAAGATATCAACGGTGTTATTCGAAATAATTACGAGTCTGTCGTAATTAATTACAAATATGAAATAGGCGAAATAAGGTTATCGCCAGATCCCTTTTATTACGAGCGTGACATGTGAAACGATAAAAATAAAATATTAATAATACGATAACACGACCGTTTTATGAATAAACTATGTCAACGTTATCAAAACGTTTGATCGCTTTCAAGTAATTCGTGAGTTTTGAGTTTTACGGAATTTAAGATGACGTTTAACAAGGAGTAATCTGAAAGACGAAAAAAAAAATAAGATTTGATGAAAAGATACGCCGTGAGCAGGTACCTATACCTATGTCGTCTCCGAACGAGATACAATCGACGGTGAAATTAAAATTTCGTCAAAGTAAAGACGCGACCTCTGTTGCCGCGGACGAGTGCCGGATTGTTCAAAACGGTATACCGAACGTTCACAGACGGAACGAGATATCGTGCTAACAATAATACACATAAATTACCAAATGGCGTACTCAGCCCGATATCTCTAGACGTTCAGAAATCATAAGCACAAGAACTAGAATCGGCCACACCAACCTCGCCCACATACACATCATTAAAAACGAAGAACGACCTCTCTGTAGCCGATGCAACGAACCCCTTACAATATCAAACACACATAGTCTTAGTTCGCCAGCTATTTGTCAACGCCAGAACCATCCTCAACTAGGTTTCATCAATGGAGGAAGAACTTGGAGAACACAACACTCTCATGATCCACAGCTTCTTCAAATCTATCGGCATTGGCTCAAAAATTTAATTTTAAGTTATAACTAATAAGTAAATATCAACTACAATGTATAATAATATATAATACTGTATCTCGTTATCGTGTAATCTTTAACCATAACTTTTGTACTCTATAACAATATTGTAAAAACAACCGCAGGCTAATGACCTAGCTGTTGAAGCCTTTATCATCACTAAAATAATAATAATAATAATAATAATACTCATATTATATATACGTATAAATATAATTCCGATACGCCTAAAATTAAATTAGACACGGAAAATAAAAGAAAAATATCCGACGGGTGATGAACGATGATGCACTTTAACGGCTGCGTTGATCCGTGACGATTATAATATATATAATATGTTCGACTGTGGATTTGATCGTAAAAAGTCGTAACAGACGGATATTTCGATAAAAAAGACCTGAGTGGCTTTTTTTTTAATTTTTTTTTTTATTCAAAACCCAAAGTTTTACTTTTTAATACATTATCCGAATAACCGTCTTTGAACTGGCATACATATATATATTTTCGAGATTTTCCATGAGATTTTTTTCCGATCACTCGACAAACGGTTTAAAACCAAAGCGCCGAATAAGCGTACGTAAGACCGCGTATTTTTCATTTTGGCCTCTCTGCGAAATATAATAATTATAATGCGACTCAAGACGTTTCATTCGAACGACGTGCGAATAACGAGATACACGTAAGAGCTCGTATATAAGGAAATCGCTGTAATGTACATGATCAAGGAGGCTTAACGTCTCCTTTTCGATGTCGTGACATTATATTTGTCACTCTCGAGCCCCGAAACCGTCCGCGTCGAGTGCGCGGGCCTTTAAGCCGATCCGCGCACGGTTCAAAGGAACCGAACGTCCGTGCCACCGCCGCCACACCGTGAGTTCACGGATTTGTCGGTCGCGGACGAGAGTGAAAAATTAATAACGACGTTTCGTCGTCGGCGGCGGTCGCGAGCGTCATCGGTGAAACGACGTGAAAATGAAATAAAAAGTCGACCGCGCACTACAACTGCAGTCAACAACGCGAAAAATCCGCCGGGCGATTAAAAATGTGTATATAATAACACGAGGGAAAACAATTCGACGGTGCTCCGGCATGCGCGCGTATACAATACACCCGAGCCAGAGTTATGTCACCTTTTTGAATGTAATTTTCATAATAACACAATTTCCACGCGAAACGACGATTATTCCGCAGGACGCAATTTGAAATATTCCCGACTTTGTAGTCGTATTACGGTGTACAAATATTCGAACGGGGGGAGTTTTTTCTTTTTTTTTTCTTGTTTTTCATTATTGCTGCGATATTAACGGCGAACATTTTTTTTTTTTTATTACACGGCTACACGTACGTCCGTAACGCGCACACTCGTGTATCGTGTGTATTCGCATATAGCTCACAGCGCACGAAACAAGTGGAAATATAGGTGCGGATAACTATATAAAGAGCGGATCTTTAGGTTTTTACATATTTTTATTGATTTTATGCAACTTTACGACGGTGGAAAATGTGAATAGATATATCACAGAGTTTACAGAAATAAATTAATTTTGCATATTTTGGACGCTAGACAATATTTCGCCTATTTTTCATATTTTAGATTATATTCTATTATTGTTCATAAAAATTCGCATGTTTTGTTAATTTCTAGAAATGTGATTTTTTCTAGGAAAAAAAAATTAATTTGATTAAAGAGTGATAAAAATTCAAAATCATTCAATCATTTACTTGTTATGTAATCGAATTGGTTGCGTTCCTAAGGAATGGTGTAAAGTTCTCTATTATTTTTTATTAAACTCTTATGTTTTTTTTTTTTAATTATAATATTATTATATTTATATAGCTATGTATCGACTGATTTATATTTTAAATCATTCAATAATTTACCTGTTACCAAGAGAACGGAGCTTAACGGTTATTTATTGTTTTTATTGAACTGTTTTAGAAAAAAAATCATATTTGCATATTTACAAATTTAAGGAATATTTTAAGGTTTTTTTTTTTTGAAGCAAATTAGCATCATATTTTCAGGCTTTAAGAATCTATAAAAATCCGCTCTTTAGTGATAACATTTAAAGTGTTTCGAACGTTTCGACGATTATTAAAACCAAAGTAGGTTAACGTCACGATTGTAATTATTATTAAAAACAAAAGTTTAGACGCACGATCGTCGTTTCGTCGGAGCTTTGTGTGACCTCGTCGAGTCGCTCTGCGGCCACTGGACGCTAACAAAAACCGCGCGTGTTTTCGAAATGTCAACCGAAATCGAATTAAACGCTCGCGATTAACCTTCGAGTCACACCGAATAACGATTACCGGCCGACGACGACGCGACGACGGTACGTAAACGAATCAGTGTGGATTTACGAGCGGATTATTACCGTCGACAAATAATTCGTCGTGTGACCTGTTTTCACCTAGTTAACGCGTACGAGCGTTAATCGCTTAACGTTCAAAACAGAGTACGCGTAATTGTTTTCATAATTGATATTGGTCCTAAACGTTTGACACGAAACCGCGTTCAGAAAAACGTATCGCTATTACACGACGACGACGGTAATAATTAACAGTACAGTTTTACTCCGTGACCGTGTGCACAGCGGAGACAATAAATCGCCATTGACCCATTTTCTGAGATAATTAACGGCCGGCCGCACTCATTGATACGAACGTTACAATAATAGCATATATTGTGCACGTAACACGTGATACGAGCGTGGGTGGCGCATTTATAATTACAGCGTCTATAATCTAATTACCGTACTGTGGTTAGACTACAGTCGATAATGTTTTACGATCCGCAATCTCGGGGTTTGATTGGAAGTCGATTGTCTTTCGAAACAAGATCGACACGTTGTATTCGACAAATCGTGTCATCGACGTTTTACAACAAGTGCCTAATATGTAACTATCTCTACCTTCATCACAAGCGCGGTTAGGTTATCACCGTTGTTCGTCTGATTTATAGTAAAACATTTTCAAAAAAAAAAAAACAAAATTAATTTCAAACGTTTTATAAAAACGTACCGTACGTTATCGATGATAATGCTCGCTTGTAATACTTTTAATGTCATTACTGTTTGTATACACACTAGAATATTATAATTTTAATCTTAAAATAAAGCACCAAAAGAAGAGATTACTTAATCAATTTTAAATATTATGCATGGAATACATTACGACGTAGAAGGAAATAAATTAAGAATTTTTTTTTTCTGTAATAAAAACGAAATGTAATAAAGTATATTTTTCAAAAGTAAATCTTTTGATTTAATAAGACCGTCTATTAAAAAAAAAAAAATTGTTTGTTCACTTTTACCGCAGTGTATTATTATTATTATTACTATATAGTTGATGGAAGTAACGATGGACTAGTTTTTACGAAAAGCTTCTCGGGTAATATTTTTCTTAAGTGGATGTTTTGCATATAAACAGGTTTTTATCCTTCAAAGACATATATAATTGCCTTTTAAAGTGTACATAAAAAAAAGTAATAATAATAATATACTAAAATAAACAATGTAATAAATTATATCGTAGCCCGTGGTTGCGGACCGTTTATCGTGAAATTGTCTTTACCGGATACTTAAAATAAAAAAATAAAAAAAAATTGAAAAAAAAATAAATGAAAACCGAAAGCCGGAAAGAATTTTACTTGAAATCGACACCGAAACAATAATTATATTCGTCAATAACAATGATACGCGTCGTATTCACTGGGCGCGTAACGTATTGTTATTTACGTGAATATTCGTACGGGTACGGTGTGAAAAACAAAATGAAAATATTACACCTAACCGAATAAGACCGAGAGAACGTGTCAATTAAAACGCGGCCGGATGTGACTAAAAAAAAGTTTATCCGCTCAAAACGATTTATTTAACAAAACCGGCGGAAAATAATATTGTAAAAACGATGGTTATATTTCATGATGGGCAAATACCCGGTAAATATATTTTTGGTAAATTCCCTAGTTATTTACCCGGTATTTAAAATAAATACCCGGTAATTTGGGTAATTACTTCAAACAAAAAATATCCAATAACATTTTGTTCATCAACGAACAAATGTTAAAATGTGGTGATCCAAGCCCAATTTTTATTTTTTTTACACTTAAATAACAATTAAGTATGTGATATCACATTTTGGTACATCTTACTGTGATATAAATGATGGGATGATTGGAATGATTATTTAGATTTCAAACAAACTAAATTAAAAAATTATTTAAGAATTTCAACTCTTTTGAAATCAATTGTAATCGCTTAAATTCTCGTAAATTACAATAGAGTAATTTAATTACAAAGTGTGTGATTATTGTACAGTATTAAGACGTATGTACAAAAGTAATATTCATTCATTTGGCCATAGAATACCGGTATGATATTAGCCATAGATACTCCGACATATATATCCATATTCATACGATATAATATCTATGTATTAAAAATACATATTTATTTATTTTATGGGTGGCCTCCATGTCGATGTAATGACAAGTAGAAATACTCGTCGAGCTGTTACATAATTAAACATTGGATACTGTATTGACCAATCGGAATGTAAATATCGAAAAATCCTTTTATTTGTTGAGTTTTTGGATAAAAATAAATATATTCCCTGAAAAAAATATCTGTAAATCGGTCAGGACCTGGCACGTAGGTAAGGGATGGCCTGGGGTGACCCGGTCACCCAAAAATATTTACTGGCCACCTCACTGGCCACCCCAACTGTATTTTTAATATATCCAAATTTTAATTGAGTCGAAGCAATAATAATGTTGAACCATATTTAGGAAATATTTGTCTGATATTTGTTACTACGTAGATTACATTATTACATATTGAAACATTCTAAAATCATAATAACCGATATTAATATAAACAGATCGTAGGCACTCGCCGACAGCCGAATTCATCGAATTAAGACACACGATGACTAGCGATATCGGTATACGAGTACTATAGTTACTAAAAATAAAAATGTGTTAAGTGTGTATTTAGTTTTTGTTTGATTATTTTCAGATTGGGGGGGGGTGAGTAAATGTTGGTCACTCGAGAAAAATGTCGGCCATAATTATTGGGCCACCCTAATAACGGTGTTATTCTGGCTACGTGCCTGGTCAGGAGTACCTAAGACGCGTTTGATTATGATCAAAGATGATAGGTTTTCAAATATTCGTTTCGTTCAAATCTCTTTTATCCCGGACCCCGCAACGCGGGTTAGCAGCAAAGCTCCGTTCGCCCCGCCCTCGCACGGGCTCTGAATGCAAAAGTCGTATGATAACGCATCGATAGCGTTTACTTGAAATCCGAAGTTGGCGTACGCGCGCGCGTAAATCGGTTGTTTCGATTCCGACGCGATAACGGCCAATTAGTAGTGTGTGCACCACTGTCCTGCGCCAAGGTCAGCCGAGCGAGACGAGTTCCAGATACCGTCGATCGTACAGCGATAAAACGATACATTATTCAGAGACACGTCCACGGCGCGGCGCGGCGGCGGCGGTTCGTCCTGCGCGCTTTCGTTTTTCAAATCGCGAACAAACGAGCGAAACGTTTGGAATTTTAATTCGCACGTAATAAAACGATAATAATGTACGGTCGTCCGTAATATTCGTCGCGAGCGAACACGTTATTTCAATGTGAAAACGCACGTTTCGCGGTCGATTTCCGTACTCGGCCGTGACGTTCGGATCCCCCCCGCCCCCAGTTTTTATTATTTCGCTGATGGTAAATCTCACGCAACGCACGACAGGGGGAAAAAAACGAAAAAGGTAAATAAATAATAATAATAATACATAGTAGTAGTAGTAGTGGTGGTAAAAACTAAAAACGAACGCGGAAATTAATAAAACGCATTAAAAAAAAATACGCTCACCGTTTCCGAGTTATGCAAAAATATGCTAAAGCAGATCGCCGTGCACACCCGACAAGTCGTACGAAAAGGACTGTCATTACGATGACATTATGCGAGTATGTGCCGCCGAAACAACGATCGTGTAGATCCGGGGTCGGCAATTGATTTATATCACGGTCCAGATAACTCGAAAACAAATTTTCGAGGGCCAGAAAAACTTAAATATATTTTATTATTCTATATTATTTTAAATTCAATTTTAGTTCTATCAATGTTATAGTAATTTAGTAAAAATATTTAAATAATATTTTTTTTTTTGTAATCTTTTCGTAACATTATTTTCGTGGCCAAAAAACTTTAAGAAAATGTTATATAAACATTAATTAATTTTTCAAGAATGACCTGAAAACATTTATAGAACTTACATATTATTTTTTAAACATTATTTTAATGTTAATTTAAAACTATTTTGCTATCTGGGTATTAGTTAGATAATAATAAATGTATTTATTTTCGTATTAAATCACAGTTTAAGATAATTAATGTATTCGCTATCGTAATTTCCAATCACGTCGTAACAGACTGATCGAATATCTAAATTCTATACGGAATTCTAAAATGTGCAGAAAACCGAAGTCTATGAAAAATATCTTCGGCGATCCATTTGTTTCCTCTCCGCGGGCAGGATTTGGCCCACGGGCCGCCTATTGCCGACCCGTGGTGTAGATAAAATATCTCGGACGTCCGCCGGACCACGGCGGTCGCACGCGGTATTGTGCCGGCGTAACGAAATTATTACCGAAAACGACGGAAGTCGTTTGGCGCATTAATATTATAATATTATGCGTATATGAAAATATCGTGCGTACGGTGCGTGTGTGTTTTTTTCCTAAACGGGCTCGTTCCACGTAACGATATCGTATAGTAATAATTAGGGCTGAGGACTTTAAGTTTTTTCTTATTTTTTTTTTTTTAGAAAGATCGTAGAATCATGTTTGTGATCAACAAATATGTTTCATAATACCAGGAAGTCATAAATTAAAATTTCAATTTGAATATTTTGTCATTATTGCATATAAATGCACACTTGAGAATATTGTTAGAAAAATCGATATCATATTATTTGGTCATTTTCGATATAATTTCTTAAATTGGCTTGGATAAAAAATAACTAATTGATAAATCTACTGTTTAAAAACCATTTTTTTTTTTTTTTTTACTATCGTTTAGATAATTTACTATCCGATAAAATCGAAATATATAATATAGGAAGTGAACTTCGGTCGCTCGTAATTTTTCAAGAATTTATTATAATTAACTTATCGAAATAATACTTATTACAATTTTTTTTTCATATAAATATTATAATTAGACGAATTAATTAAATAAAATACATTATAAGCGCATATTTCCTGTTTTTTTTTTTATTGCATAAGAGCATGCATATTTTGAGATTTTTATGTACTAAAAGTCCTCAGCCCTAGTAATAATATAATATTCTCCCCCGTCGCGCTGTACAGTCGTCAAACGCGTATGAATAATTAATAAACCAGTGCGCGCGACCAACAACACTCGGGAAAATCGTGAACGCGACATAGTCATAGTGTGTACGTGAAAATCGATGAAAAAGGACGAGAGACCTCACACCACGACGGCGATATATTTATTACGTCGACGAGTACAAAATAATATTTTTTAAGTCGTGTGACATACGCGTTTGTTGTCGTCGGCTCGACCGCGATCCGCGAGTATCGTCACGACCACCGGTGACGACCGAGCGCGCGCGCTTGTTTGTGTACGACACGTTTCGTACACAATAATAATCCTTTTCTCTACGACCGGAAACCGTGTTCGAAACGTACGTGTAAATTAAAATAATAATAATAATAAAAAAAAACGTCTGATGATAATAAGTCGCCACTCCCCGTGTGTGCGTGTTAATAATCGACGCAGGGAATATTTATAACGCACCGCGTCACCGCACGTTATCCGGATTGGCTTGGTTTTTTATTTTTGTGTACTTTGTTTTTTATTTTTTTATTCGACTCTTCTCGTCGTCAAACTATCTTCGTCGTCGTCGCAGCCGCTATTATTATATAGTCCATTGTCTCGGACAGTGGCGTATTTTTAAATTTTTTCTGGGGGAGTGGGGAGTCCAAAAAATATTATGTTTTATATTCTGAGTAACCCTCTTCATCATTATCACTAAATCACAAATTATAACATAATATAATATCAATATGCATATACAGTGTGATCACGATAAGTGGAAACACTCAATAACTATGTGCAGGCTTCATATATTTCAATTCTGCTTTTTCGGCTAACTAATAAACATAATTATACACATTTTCAAATAATTAGACTATTTTTTTGACAGTTAACTTTGCGCATGCGCACAACAACTTTTTTTTTTAAATGGCATGATCCACTTTTGACCACAAATTATTTTTTTTGGTATTTTTTAATGAATTTTAGTGGTTGAATTTCTTTTCTAAGTCAAATAATGACCGAGTTATAGCAAATTGATTTTACGTTATTTCCACGGGTATAACAGATAATAAAATACTTAGTTAATAATAATAAAAATAAAAATAACTGATCCAATTTATGAAATACCTGTTTACCTATTGTGTTTATCTTTATTAAACTTATCTCAGTGATTGCATTATAATTATAATGTATAAATAATGTCATACGGGCATAGGTGCTTTTTATAATCTGTTGTACCCGTGCAAATAACGTAAAATCAAATTGCTATAACTCGGTCGTTTTTTGACTTAGAAAAGAAATTCAACCACTAAAATTCATTAAAAAATACCAAAAAAAATAATTTGTGGTAAAAAATGTGACGCCACTGTCCGCGTGTACGCACAATCGTCGTTTTCTTCTATCCCCCGTCAAAACCATCCCCCAACCCTGTCACGAGTGTCAGCCAACTCCGTACCGAGCGCGACTGAGTATTCGATATTCATAATATACTAATAGTAATAACTATTTTTTTTTTTTTGTTTCAGAAATAACATGACTTTATTTCGAATTATTACAATCCGTCCGTGTGTACGATAAGCAATAACTACGAGAGGATTGCAAAACCGATAGTGAATAAATGACGTGGAAAGAATATTTCCTCGCGTCAGGTAGGCACACCTATAGTGACTTAACAATAATTACATTCAGTGGTCGAATCGGATAAAAAATAGAAGGAGGACTAAAGGTGTGATTCCTATGGACGCGTCTGCATGATTCAAATTTCAGCCGCGTCGCGCTATAGTTTACTTATTGGTAGATGTAACCGATTCCTACGACAGTCGCTGCGGCGCGTGACCGCGGATCAGTGACTGCAGCTCTGAAAGGTGTCAACTCGCGGACGCGCGCGCTGCTGTTTGTGCGTCTATATCATATCATAATATTATATTATCATATTGTTTAGTGTATACACTTTTTCGCATTTTGTAATAATCCCACGGTCATCACAAGTTACGTTTTCTCCAGAAGAAGACGTAAAATCAGCAGAACTAATAAATCAACATCCTTGAATTTTTTAACGCCTCACACGCATTATATTATAAAAATCAATGTGTGACGGATAATGTTTGGCGAAAAAATGTCTTGCTGCTTCCGAACAATTTCTGCAAACGGTTTGCCGCCGTCTGGCAGTAGGAATGCGTATATCCAAACCGCGTGGCCAAAAAATCGACAGCGTGCATAGGATGCATCACACCTTAAGGAAAAGATTCCATAAAGTCCCGCGAGGACCAAACAAACGGAACCTCTGCGCGTTCCATTTTAAAATTTACAAGGAGTACCTACGGTTTTTTTTTCCAAGAAAATAAGAGGGACTCCCCCCCCCCGCCTAAAACAATCACTGATTACATATTTTATTATTTATTATATTTACAATTTATACATGTTATGATTCCGCTCAATTCGTCTGGTCGGGTTACCGGGTAACAACCATTACCGGGTGTGGTGGCGTATATAGAGGCGGGGCTAGTGGGCTACAGCCCCCTCCCCGCAATCTCTCAAAATACTTTGAAATGAACTTTAAACGTTAGTTTTATTTTAATGGTGCTTTAAATTTGATTAGAATTTCATCCAATCGAAATAATGCGATTAGCCGAGACAAATTTTATTGCGTTTTTCAAATCGTTTTGGGACATTCTGTAATTGAAATGTAGTTAGAAACCTACTGTATGTTCGGTAGGTTTTTAGTCATTCTAGGCAGCAGTAGTAGCCCCTCCCGAAAATGTTTTCTATATACGCCACTGGCCGGTGACAACTGTACAAGTTCATTTACGTGTAAATTGTTGTTATACGGTACCGATTTAGCGCGCGTCACCGAAAACGCGCGTTAGGCCGGGCGCAAATTGAGACGTAGGCGACGCAGCGCAGCGCAGCACAGAGCAGCACAGTTTTTGTGATCTACTGGTTTGAACAGACGAGCGTAAATTAAGTAGCAGAGTAGGGTAGCGCAGTACTGCTCCTACGTCGCACAGTGTTTATGACACAGTTTCCTGCGAATGTGTAGCGCAGTTTTTCAATTTCGACTTTGAAAAATTTGAATTCAAATTTTTTTATTAAGCTATAATATATTATGGAAGAAAAACTGATTGAAGCAGTTCGACAAAACAGTGTCTTATTTGACACTAGCCATCCTGACTACATGAAGGCGAAATTGAAAAACAATATATGGGAAAATATTGATAATGAATTGAAATTTAAAAATGGTAAGAATAATTTATTAGATTAAATATTTATTTTATTGTCATAGATTAGGTATAATTCCTTTGTCAAAACGGATTCTCCGTGACTCTTTCTTTTTTTCATAAAATCACTATTTCGCGACTTTTTTTCGTTTAATTAAAGAATATAAAACCAGTTCATCCTGCAATTCCTCATCAGAATCAGATTCCGAACTTAAATCTAACTTAAATAATTCGTGAGCCATCATGTCGATCTCAAATGTTTTCAATTTTCATCGAATGACTACACGAAACTGCGTTGAAATACTGTGTAATAATATTCGCTCACACGGGTCACGCAGTTCGGTCCTACGCTGACTTGTGCTGCGCTGCGCTGCGTCGCTTACGTCTCAATTTGCGCCCGGCCTTACCGTCCGCACACGGTACGGCGGAAACGTACGCGAATGCCGCCGACGAGAGAGCAACACATTTCGGGTCTCGCCGGAGAACTATTGCGCGTTAATCGCGGCCGTAATATTATAATAATAATACGATTATTATACGCTCGTGCGTGATATTTTATTTAAATTTTCCGCGCGTACACAACACGCGGCGCGGCGGCGCGAGTTTCGACCTAGTCGCGAAAGCGAAAAAGAATTATCTATTTATACACCGTTGTGGTTGTTGCGCACGTCACGAAAGCGTAATAATAATATTGTGATCGTCGTTCGCGGGACTCTATGCAGAAACGCACGTGAATAACGAAGAGACCGCACAACAAATCGTTATTAGCTACCTACTTCAAACTCGGAAAATTAAAAGAAGACGTCGCGCCCGTGCGCTCGTGGTATAATGTACGGTATGAAAACATGAATGATTCAATATGACGGCGACCGGAGTTCTCGTAATTTATCGTCGTCAGACCGCCCTGTGTGTTAAAATATATCAATAACTCTGTGTGTGTGTGTGTATACTGTACACATATATATATTATATACGTGTACATAGTAATTTACATAACGTCGTACGGTGCATATTGATTGAAACGCTGTTGCAGACTGTGTGACTTTGTGACGCGTAGCGTGTTATCACGGTAAAATACACGTTTCGCCGGTGAAAAAAACACAAAAAAAAAAAAACATTTAATTCACGAGAGTATATTAATTTTCCGATTGAATAACAGAGTAAAGGAAAACGGAATCAAAGGTCTGAAAAATATTGAAATCGATGTCCAAAGTGTCGTATAAAACTTAAATGATATTCCGTGTGATCTGCAGCACACTCAAACACTATTCGCGCGATTAAACACGTACACTTTGCTCATAACATATTTTACAGTACGTGTCACATAGATCCAGACGATGACGTGATTCGATTTCGATTATTTTCAATTCTATAAAATAAGCAGTTATTGTAAACGCCACGTGTAAAAAATAAATCACTCGATGCCTCTGTGTCGACGTCGTGCTAATGACTTTGAGCGTGTGTGTGTGTATGTGTGTGTGTGTGTGTGTGTGTGTGTGTGTGTGTGTGTGTGTGTGTGTGTGTGTGTGTGTGTGTGTGTGTGTGTGTGTGTGTGTGTGTGTGTGTGTGTGTAGATAAGTAATAAGTTTACTCCTCGTTTGTCACACACTTCTTCCGGTGATTAAAATTTGTAGCGTTAGATGCACGGATTCGTCATTGAAGAAATATTCGAATCACACACGTACTGTATATGAACGTGAACCAGTGATTTTCTCCTACTTTATTCGGTGGTCTGTTCTATTGATCCATTATCACGTAAACCATAATATAGTAATACCACGGTGTACACCGTGCAAGTATGCGCACGTCATCTATACGACAGCGACCTGTATGGCTAGAGTTGAGAGCTTATTGGTAAATTTACCGGGTAAATTTTACCAATATTTTTTTTACAGTTCTAAAAACCGAGTGACCATTTATTTCAAATGTTTTCATGTGCACATTAATATTAGTGATATTTCTATGAGGTTATCGGTACCTAGTCGATACGTCAATATACACCTAAGTGTGAATGTTCGTAATGAGTTAGTAAAAAAAAAAAAATATACTCTATTGAAAAACGTACGTAAATTTTGCGTAAATTTACGTAAAATTTACCGGTAAATTAACCGAACATTTTTTTACGGTAAAATTCCCATCTCTATGTATGGCTAGTGTTGTATATGCTAAATAATTAAATAATAAATATAATCTATACCACAATATTCGCAATAATAGGCCAATGAAGCAAATGTGCTGAGGTAGTACTTTGTAAAATAATACTTAAAGACGTAAGCATTGTGGTAGAGGGGCAGTACGGGTTTTCTGGCGAGACACTGAGTACTGTGGTCGTTGTTGGAGACTCGAATTTTTTGTATGTTTGTTTATGTTTAATAAAGTTAATTCAGTAGTGTATGTTGTCATCTTTTTTGTGTACCATCGAGAGATAGAGACATTTTTTTACGGTAAAATTCCCATCTCTATGTATGGCTAGTACGCCGTCGGTCGTCGCGAATTTCTTCGGATCTACGAGGGTTAACACCGCGATACTGATGACTTAATACACTATTCTTGTTTATTGTTGTAAGTATAATTATTATTTTTATTATTCGTATACTCCGTGTAATTCGATTAGTGAGCGCGTGAGGCCATAATATTATTATTTATTACATTACGTTCCGACGGCGGCGGCCGCGGCGGTACGACGGTGTATGTTTATCGAGTGACGCGAAAATAAATACAAAAATCTAATCGCGTGAAAATATTTCGAAGGGTGTCGATCGCTGTAGTGTAAACACACTGTTTCCACGCGTTTCGTACCGTCGTCGTCCCCAGTCCGGTTGTTTAGGATACCACACCCAGTCCGCGTACACACACACACACACACACACACACACACACTCGCTGCATGTTATTAGGGACGGTGAACCTCGATATAGTCATGTGTAATATGACATCTTGTGACACGCGAACGCTCTTCGAGTGTCACTCGGACCTTTCGAACAACAATTATGTGAATTTGACGTTATTTTCGGTACAAAAAAAATATATATATATATATATATATATATATATATATATATTATATGATAATAATATAATTAAAAATAGTGACTCGTGAATTCTCGTAATACGTATAGTGTAATATTATTACCAAAGGAGAATGAGTTTTTGAAAATAATTATTAGATTCACGCAGTAACGTTAAATTGTACCTGACGTACGACAACTACGCCCCCTAACTCACCGGGGTTCATTTCTGTTATGTTTTTCACAAACGTGGTGGCGACGCGCGAACTTCGAACTCGACGATGGTGTTTCGCGGTAATTGCGCGATCGAATATTAACGTGATTTTTTTGCATGATTAGCGATTTCGGGACTCGGGAGTAGAGGAGGTCGCTCAAACGTACGTGCCATCGTGACGTATCCTCACGTTTTCGGTACACATTTCATTACGTAAATAACAGTGGCGTATTTAGATTTTTTGGAGGAGGGGGCTGTGATATTTTTTCTTGCTGAAATTCCCCAATTCAACCTATTAAACCGAACTCAAAGGTATAATCTTTACGATCAAAATAGTCAGACACTTTACACGAATAACTTGTTCGTTGTTACTAATAATTATTCTTTATAAAATTATATTGAACTTTTTTTGAACTTTTTTGAACTACGATTTACATCTGATAGGACATAATTAGCAGACTTTATAAACAATTCCTGGATTTCGGGGTGGGGGCTGAAGCCCCCTTAGCCCCTCCCCCATAAATACGCTCCTGGTAAATAGTAACAATAATAACAATAATTATAATAATAATAAGAAAACGCAAAACATTTTATAAAAGCACATATTGAAATGTATGTATATAAATATATATAAATATGTGTGTATGTGTGTGTGTGTGTGTGTGTGTATGCGCGTGAATCTCAATTTTAATAATCGTTTATTGTATTTCGACACGCGAGCGAGACCCTCCGAATTAGTCGAACACGATTTTCTCCGACGAAAAGTTATTGAAAAGGTTGACCATCCCAGGTATTACATATATATATATATACCTTATACACACACAACATATAGCGTATTATAAAGTACTCGGCACGATTGCTGCCGCCGCCGCCGTCGTCGTCGACGTCGTCGCTGCCGCCTTCGCCGAGTGTATTAACCCCATTAATATATATCGGACGTCGGTCGCGAGCTATTGTTTTTTTTTTTATATTAACTTTTTTTTTCTTATATATATATATATATTTTTTTATCGTACACGCACGCAACTGTGTCGACGAGGTCGTGTGTTTGATAACCTTTCGTGTCGCCCCGCGTCCTTTCTCCTCTTGGGCACCGGCATCACCGCCTCCACCGTCCGCGCCACCGTTGTACGCCGTCGTCGTCGCCGCCGCCACCGCGCGGCAAATGCGTCTCGGTCGCACCGTCGATTGAGGCTCGCGGCCATGAGTCCGTCACCTCCCCGACGTGTTTTTTCGAGATGCCGAATTTTTTTTCCCTATCTATCGTCGCCCCGCTTCGCTTCGATCCGGCGGAAAAACGCGAGCGCGATCGAACGATAATCGTTCGCGAACTTCGCGTCGCGGACAGACGACGGTTGTGGGAATGCAAGGCGTGGCTAGTGCTCGTCGCTTTTCGAAAACGTTTTCCCAAACGGGCCTAAAGTCAAATCGAGTGCCGATTCCACGTTGGTAGTATTTGACCACGTCGAGTCGGTGTTTTGTTTTCAACGATTTTCCGTTGTAATTTTTTACAAACGTCAAAAACGATACCCGTAGGCGTAATCTGGGAATGAAGGAGGCCAACTGCCTCCCCCCAAGTCGTTTAACTGGGGGGGGCAAAGGTATTATTTTGCCCCCTCTACCATCAATTTTAATTCAACTAATAATACACTTTATTTCTAAATATTAAAAATCTTAACATATAATATTTTCTACATTTTGTATAAAACATCATACAATTGTATCTATGAATACTCAAACTATATATTATAACGTTTATTATGTCACTGTATTGTTTACACAGTAAATATTGATTTGAAAAATTGCAATACATTCCTCTTTATATTTGACAATATTTCAGCATTAAAATGTAAAAGTGGAAGTACGAATTAGAAAGAAAAGCTAAATTTTCCCAGCCCTGCAAAATAAATATTATGATGCACACAGTTCTCAAATTTGATAAGTGTAGGTTTTGGAGTTTTTCGGTTTATCGTTGAACTTTTGGTTAAAAATAAATACTGCCCCCCTCCCTAAAATTTCTCCCAAGTTACGCCACTGACGACACCCGTCTTATAATGAAAGCTCTCTTCGCTGTGAATCTCAGTATTCGAAGATAATGTCATAAGTCATATGAATTATTAAATACGTAACACATTAATATTGTTTCGACTTGTTTAACGATGACAAATTCCGTATGAATATATAACATGGATACATTATTTATTAGTCGTGAATTTGACTGAACTCGCGTCGTTAAATTAAAACAGCGAAACGAAAAGGCGACGTATGAGGTTAGTGACAATATTATCAAGTCGCGTCTTGGCGATGGTTAAAAGATGGCTTGTGTACGTCATAATGACACTTAAGATAATTATTTAAAAAAAAAAAAAGCCGAAACACGTGTGTGGCGCGAAAGTCGTCGCATTGGTCTCGCAGAGCTTTACCGAAATAATAATAAATAATAATAATAATAATAAAAATAATAATATTGAAAATTTAATAACCGCGTAAACCACGGGCGATACCTTATGACCGTTACGGTTTCTGGACGTTTCTCTTATTTTTTTTTTTTTTCATTCTTTTACCCCCCGTATTTGTACACGGCGAAGGACGCATATATTCCGAGGCGCGGCCGGTATCCGTTTATTGTCTGTACGCACGTCAAACATTATATTCGTAAGCAAACAACAAGAACCAACCCGTGTATTACGGAGACACGCGGTCGGCAAAATGGCACAGCGCCGACACGTTATTGTATTATATTATTTATGCCGAAAAAAGGGAAAAAAGATTGAAAACGCACGATAATTCGGCGTCGGGAACGCGAGGGGTGTGCGTGTGTGTGTGTGTGTGTGTGTGTGTGTGTGTGTGTGTGTGAGAAAAAACCATTTACAAAAACAGAAAATTTATCCACGTCTGTATATCGTACTCTACATTATGTATACCGCGACCGATTCAAACGCGGCTGATTGTTTCGTATGCAAATTACATCCCTTCGCCGCTCCGTGCGTACACGCCGCACGTATTATTATTAGGTACGAGGCTCCGTGTATGTTACGGCTAAAATTCACGGGCACTATCGTCGTCGACGTCTTCGGAATCGCGACACGCGAGTTATATTTGACGTGATATACATGTTACGAGTACCTACGCGATTTATATTATACACGTGTTCGACTGCGTTTGTAACGCATTTGTTCGTTATTCACGTGTATTGAAGTTCAACGCGTACATACAGTCGACTGTGTTAATGCGACGCGTAATATACGACTTATACACATATTTATGTGTGGAATTTATATAATATACATATATCGATCGTTATAGAGCGTTTTTGATCATGTATTGTTGATGACGATTGAAAATCAGGGTTGGCACGAAAAAGCCCAACCCGAAAACACCCGAGCTGCTTTTCTGGGTTAAACCCACTCAATATTAAAAAAAAAACCCATTGAAAAAATCCAGATTTACCATCGGTAAATTCCACTTTTAATTTTTTTTTTTTTTTAGTATAAAGTGTGTTTTAGAAATGTGCCTTACTTTTTTTCAAAGTGTACCTATAACGGATAGCCCATACGAGAAAAAAGGAAATACGTATTTGTTTTTTAGTTGACTACAAGTAGGTAAAATAGTTTTATGTGTAAAAATACAAATGTCATATAAATCACAAAATAATGGTCGATTGAATATGTAACAATTTTTATTTAACACATAGACAAATTTAAAACTTCAGAATGGCAATAACAATAATTCAAAATCATAAACGTGTTAAATGATTAAAATGATTTAACAGCTCGTTATTCCATAACTGATGAGGCTAAAAACAGAGCAGCCAAAATACAAAAAAAAAAATTCAGATTGGTTTTTTTTTAGAAAAACCCGGGCTTTTTCTCAAAAAACCCGATAAAACCACTCAGTTACACAACATCGATTAAACCCAATAGGTTTTTGAGTTTTTTGGGGTATTTTGGGTTTTATTGGTTTTTTACAGAGTTTTCGTCAATCCTGTTAAAAATTAAACCGTATTGCTGACGAGCGGAACTCGCGATACGCGTCGCGGCGTGTCATGTCGTACGGTTTAGTATATTTTATATTTAAAAGGAACAATCTCGATTCAACCAAGGAAAACGATTCGAAAAGTCGCCCTCGGCGGGTATCAAGTTTTCGACTGCGTTCGTGAATGACGGCGACCGTCTATATAATATGTATATAAATGTACGGTTAACCGCACGCGATCTCACGAAATTCGCGTCTCGTCGTCGGTCGTGGAGTCGCGGTGACGGTGCGAACAGACCGAAAAGGTGGACGATTTCTCGGGCGCGATGATTATTTAAAACGTTTATTTCCATCGGTGGAAAAACGCCGTGACGTGAAAATAAAACATTAATATTAATAACGTTCGGTCGTATACGGCGAAAACTTTTGACCGAACGTCTCACGGCGGCACGGGTAACTTTCAACCGTCACACACCACTGCCTCGCTCCGCAAAGTCTTTCGCCTCCATCGCCGCCGCCGCGCCGCCGCGAACACTGTCGACAAAATATATCAAACACTCGTTTATCCTTTCTCGCGTCGGCCACGGCGATTGCGTTTTGTTCGAACGTTCTAACCGAACTCTCGCCGACGTACACTCGAAATGTTTCCGTAATAGTAATAATAATAATAATAATAATAATAATAACAACGAAAACACGACGATTTCACGATCAAACGTGTGTACGGTAAGCGCTCACGTTTGTTTTTGTGGTTTTCATGTTGCACGCGAATGCGTATCGCATTATGTACGCCGTTATAGGCCTCGATTTATCCATCGCGCCGTACAAAATATATAACACGTGTGCAGTGGCGCCGGAGTCGGTTTTTAGAGGCATTGCAAAACGTTATAAGCGTACCTCCAAAGCAAGTATACCCATCCACCTAAACACAATAGGCTGAGCAACTGCCCCTCGTTTTTTTCCTCCATTTGAGTTCAAAAAAAAAATTTTGAAAAATTTCGAAAATATCCACTTAATAGAATTACTTATAAGTTACTCAGAGAAAAATGATTTTGAAATCGGTTGAATTTTGAATAAAAGGGATGCATTTTAGATATTCAAACAACACAGCAAATTGTAGAATAGTATGATTTTTAAACTTTTCAATAGATAACTAATAATATTATATTAGGTCTTGAAGTACACACAACTCATCAATATTTTTGTTTTATTTTTATAAATGTTCAAAACGCCCCCAATTGACTCCTGTACATAACTCAATTTTCTACACCCAAGATCTTATTGTAATGAAATTAATGTATCTCTGGAAATATCTCTCACATTTTTTATTATACCTTCACGAAGATCTTGAATGGATGTAGATAGATAGACAACATTTTTCAGGTAGTTGAAGTCAAAATGCAACTAAAATTAATAGCATGGACATAAATAGCTGCTTAAATTGAATATGTTAAATTGAAAACGTCGGAGATCGACACGGCCGCAACGATCGACGTGTGGCAATAACGACGCTGAGTGTCATGAGTGAACGTAACCGCCGCCGCGCGAAGAGCGTATTGTTGTAATCGTCGTGGGTGTAATGTTACGACCGACGATCGTAATCGAAGTTTGCACACCGCGTGTTACTCGGGTGTAGTACGACTTGACGTAATAACGGCACACGCTATGTGTGTGTGTGTGTGTGTGTGTGTGTGTGTGTGTGTGTGTGTGTGTGTGTGTGTGTGTGTGTGTGTGTGTGTGTGTGTGTGTCGAAGTGTGCGAAGCGAGCGTGTACGTTGGCAGCGACGAGGCAAGAAGAAAATGAAAAAGAAATGAGAAAAGAAAGGGACCGCCGGACGGTCGACACTTTCGACGCACGAACTCGCGATTCTCTTGTTCCGTGTCCGTCGTTGAAAATTTAATCTGACGTCGTTCGAGCACGCGGACATTATAGCGAGTTATAATTATTATTATTATTATTACCTACACACAGGCGCGTAGTCAAGGGGGGGGGCTCAGGGGGCCTGGTCCCCTAAGAAAAGTCAGTGGCCCCGAACTGGCCCCCTTGAGTTTTATTTTTAACTATTATGGTGTTTAATTGTCCCAAACCGGCTAAATCCTGAATGTGTAATAACAAAAATTAAATTCTTAGATTCTATTTTATAAATATTCGTCACTCGACAATTTGAGATAAGACTATAATACGTATATTAATAGATTGGAAACTAGGAATTCCGCAATAGACAACTTTTCCTTATATAGTTGCTTAAGATTTATATTGTATACTTATTTTAATATACAATAAAAATATAATGCCAATACAGACAATATAATGTTGTGAAATGTAGTATTTTTTTTTATGGATATTGTCTGATAAGGAGAGGAGTGGTATTGGGTACAAAAAACAGATAGGGGCCAATAAATGTTTGCCCCCTTTTTAGAAAAATGTCTGATTACGTGCCTGCCTACACACGCGTTTGGTGTGGGTGTGTGTGTGTGTGTGTGTAATTGTTGTGACGTGACTCCAAGGTTATGCCCGGCGAACGAAAGGTTTGTTTTCGTTCAATACGACGACGACCCGATTTTATATGGAATCGTGTTTCGTATTGAATCGTGGATAAACACTTGAGAAACACTCTAGGCCGAACGCCGTCATAAAGTATAATATGCACTGCATGTGTGAGTGTGCGTGTGTATGTAAATAATAATATAATTATTTATCGTTCGTATTCTAATCGATTGCCGAATATTCAAATAAGAGGCGTAATGGATTTTTACTCGACTGACGAGCTGTTGTAAATACAAAACGCAATCGTGGAAGTCTTTAGTGTACAACACGAAAAAGCCGACGACGGTCCTACGGACGTCGTCGTCGATTTATTTCCAATCGTCATATTTTTTAACATAAGCGTCGTTCTGCTATAGCTTTGAGTGGTTGATTTTGCACGTACGAATAGATTTAAATCTATCACTATACGGGGTCAAATTTTAATGAGTAGATGCTCATGGGACATTTTGCACATAGGTCCAATGCCAAGAGATGGCCAGTAATAGGAATCGACATTTCAGTGGTTTAGCCAGAGGGGGGCTGCTGAAGGGGCTGCAGCCCCCCGAAATTTAAGGAAAAATAAAAATAATTTTAACGATTTGTTAAAGTCGCTACGTCATAAGACTTAGATTATATTTTACTGATTTATATGAGAAAATAAATGTATTAGTATACACATTATCAAGCTATTTATAGCTGTTAGTATATTAATTCGTTTGTATAATTATTCAACGATGCGCATCGGTCGACATAGTACAAAATAGTATTATTTATAGACTATAGACACAGTGCATTATTAAAACAATGGTAAGGGTCAATAATAGACTAATATGATTTAATACGTTTTAATAACAAATTTGTATTGTCATTTAGGAACCAAAACCTAAAACAAAATGTCGGTATACGCTTATCGTTATGCAACTTACGAAAGAACCTAGTTAAACGATCGCTGTGTAGAAATTTATCAGCCCCTACCGAAGAAACATCCTGGCTACGCCACTGCGAAATTTTTGTTTTTTAAAGTAATATTTTATAAGAAATTGTCTTCCTGCGACGACGATAGTCGACGTGGAGAAGGGTAGTCCGTAATTAACTCCGTGTCCATAATTCATCATTGTTCAGCCGTTGAACGATATTGTGTTGCTGGTCGTTGACTCGTATTAACCCAACCTAACTCGTAACACTGTTATTGCGTATTAGATTTTTATTTATTTTTTTTTCAGAACTCCTTTTCGGAACGATTTACCGTTAAGACGGTGAAAACAAATTCTCCGAGCGCTTGTGCGGGTACCAACGCGTGTGTACGCGCGGAACAAACACCCGACGACGCGCTTGTAAACCGGTGACACGGAGGTAATACGAAACCGATTGAAAGACTACGGTGGCGGTCGATGCGAGAACGAACCAGAGAGAGAGAGACGAAGACCGAACGGAGAAAACGACGTATTGTACTCGTATATTAACGATCGACCGAGCAAAAGAGAAAAATTGCCGAGTTTAAAACGCACGATAACGGTGCGTACGTAAGCGTTTGCAGATACATACAGGGTGTTTCACGAAGATCTGACATGTTGAATAACTTTTGTTCTATTCAATATTTTTAACTATTTTTTTTTTTTAAATGAATACTATATCCTAGCGCTACAATAAAATTACATTAAAATAATTTTTTTATTTGTAAAACTCAAATTTCAAAATTTTAAATTTTATTTTAGTTTGAAAAAAAAATCAAAATAGCCATTTTGTAAACATGATTTTCAGAAAAATTTTGGTGTTTGAAATTATTATAAAAGTTGATAATTTTCTATGATTTTTTAAAGTTTACGAAAAATGTAATAATATGTATCGTTTATCAGCCATCAGATAATATCACTAGTAAGATAGGTAATGAACTATTAAGCAATTTAATTCGATTTTTCGTAAACTTTAAAAAATCATAGAAAATTAACTGATCAACTTTTATAAGAATTTCAAACACCAAAATTTTTCGAAAAATCACGTTTACAAAATGGCTATTTTGATTTTTTTTCAAACTCTAAATTAAAATTTAAAATTTTGAAATTTGAGTTTTAAAAATAAAAAAAAATTTTATTGTAGAGCTAGGCTATAGTATTCATTAAAAAAAAAAAAGTTAAAAATATTGAATAGAACAAAAGTTATTCAACATGTCAGATCTTCGTGAAACACCCTGTATATACATACATACGCAAGTAAGTGAACGCAAACACACACACTCACACTTACTCGTCTATGTGCCTATGCACCGATGTAGGTAATAGACTTAGGTGTTTACGTACGGTCGTGACAGCAGCAATTAAAACTAACACAAATCACTCACACGGTCACCGCTATAATATATACATATTCTATTGTGTGTGTGTGTGTGTGTGCCACTATGGTACTCTAGGCGTACGTATAATATATTGTAATAATATATTAATATATGTGTATAATTACACGCGCCGCTCCTCGATCGTGTAATAACCAGGGCAAAGGTCGATAACGCAATATCATAACCAGAGTGTCGGGCGGCGCACGCCGATAAAACACATTATTAACCCCGTTCGTGTCTAATGTGCGTTTATCGTATGAAATGATTTTGTTAATCTCGTAGGTATCTGATTATCACGGCGACGTGAACGCCGTGCCGCCGCCGCCGCCGCCGCGAAGTCGACCGGAGCGGCGCGGCGGCGAGAGGAAACAATAACGTCTATCACGGGCGCGGCGGCGGCGGCGCCCAGCTGCGATTTTTTCTCTTCCGAAATCATTTTCCGAACCGAAAAAACGAACTGTTGCCGGCGAGTATCCATTTTTCCGTGCGCTAAATATATTCGTACAGTAGGTACGCGCGCGAGTTTCTTCGCGGATTACTATACGCGCTGGGCGTGTAAGAAAAAAAAAAGAATGAAAAAAAAAAGAGAAAATTCGACTTCCGAACGCGTACGCGTGTAGACGTGCACGAGTTTCAGCGCCTACGCCGTATTTTAGACCCTCGCGTCCGATACGAGACCAGTTTAACGACGGTAACCCGTTACGAGTTCATATCGAGCCCGCGTGCACACGAGCTCCGTTACTCCAGCGCTTCCAAGTTTGAAATTGAAATTCAAACTTATTCAGTATTGTGTACTTCATTTTGTACAATTTTGTACGACCAAAATTAAATTTTGTACATCCCCCCCCCCCCCGAACCCGAGAAAACGCGATTTTACCATGTCCGTGCTGCGAAAACGTTACCCCAGCACTGCCTCCAACGAATTAACCAACAAATTCATTGTATATAACATAATATACACTTTAAAAATATAATTTTTATTTTTTTTTTTTTATCAAAAAAATATAATTACAGTCTGTATGATAGTTACAATAAGTAATTTCGGGGAAAAAATAACAATATAAGCATGAAACGGCTTGAGAAGCAACCGATCATTACCGGTTCTCCTACTGACTCTTACTTTATTTTTATTATGTTTTTATGGTTGTAATTATGGTTTTAAGGTCTAAAACACCAAGACCTTTTTTAGACGTCTAGGGGGATTTTGGGGAAGGGTGGGAGAAGAGAGTTGTGTGTTATGAGCGGGTTTGAATTATTGTTAAGAAGTCGCTTGTGGAAATTTTTATATCGAGATATAGTTGTTTGTTTAACTGTGAGGAGGTGTAGGTCTTTATGTATTGTTTCATTTGAGACATATGGAGGAGCGTTTAGGATGAGACATAAGGCTTTAGATTGGAGGGTTTGTAGTTTATTGATATTTGATATTTTTGCGGCTCCCCACAATTCAATGCCGTAGGACAACATGGGTTTGATAAAACCCCAAAATATCAGTAATACAATTTTGATACTTATAAATATACCATATTCAAAAACAAAGTGTTACAATAATTATAAGTTCATGAAAAGGGGGAAGCGTGGAGTTCCTTGGGGTGTCCTTAATGGGCCTAATGTGACATACAAAAATGATCAAAATTTACCAAATTTAAAGAATTTACGGTAAATGTACGTAAATTTTACATTTCTACGTATACGCCACGCGACGTGTAAAACTTCAAACGAGTTTTGTTTAAAATTTAAAAAAAATTATTTGTAGGCGACTGTGTGCGGTCGTCAAATTTGTTAAAACGATGAATGACATATCGCATTATTATTTTTATTGTTGTTATTATTATTGTTATTATCAATATTATTGTTAGGCGCAAAACATGTACGACATACAGTTTTCTATTGTTTTTTGACACACGTAACTTCTTATGGTTGAGGTTCCGCGGCGTTTTCGATTCAGAACAGAATGATGGAAAAAGAAAAACTCCGTAACCGACATGAACTCAGAAGCGACTCGTGATCTGCGGAAAGTCGTGCGCGAAAATATTGAATCGATATCCGCATAATGAATCGTTTACTCGAAATATTTATTTATGTGCTCGAAAATATTATTACGTAAGTGTATCACGTAAAAAAAAGTGTACTCGCAGTTGACACGTGCATGTCTTGCAAAATCACGTTTGTTATAATATTATGTAAATTTTCGTATTGTAACATAGGTTATTAAGTAAAACAACGTAAAATATTTTAACGTTTTGACAACGTTTTTGAGACTTGAAAGATTCCTCGCTTGAAATATCCACGCGAATATTCGCGTGTGCGACAAACGGAACAAATGTACGTACCTATATAACATAATATAGTACACACACACACACACACACACACACACACACACACACACACACACGTCGATTAGACAATAGTTGTCGCGTATATATTTTTTTTCGTAGTATTGTTTTTATTAAACGGTCCGAAAACGTTAAGATTACACGCTCCTTTTTCCGGTCTAATCTCGACGAACACAACAATATACACGATGCAGCACTGCAAAACGCGAGCGTAAAAACGTTTTCTCTCTTCTATCTGTGTATGTGTGTGTGTGTGTGTGTGTGTGTGTGTGTGTGTCTCTCTCTCTCTCTCTCTCTCTCTCTCTTGCGGTTTGTTTTCCGCACTCTTTCGTTGAATCGTCTACAAACCTTATGATATAATAGTGCTCTGGTTAGGATAATTCGACGACAACGACGCCAAAGCGAAAACGTGTCGCGTAAACGCTCTCCGTAGCGTCCTATCCGGCCTACGCCTATTCGCGTTCAACAGCCCGAAATGTTTTTAACGAGCCGTTCCCGTCCACGGTCGGCGCACAATGGAAACACCGCGGCCTTTGAAAACTAATTTGGACCCGATACACCCGTCCGTGGAAAAATAATAATAACAAAACCCCTCGAACTACTCCCCGAGCGCGCGGAACACGTGCCCCGTCGTTTTGTTCGCACGCTCATCTCTGCCCGTATATATCTGGTCGCGGTCCGTACCACGACATAAGTGCACGTACGTATATAATTATATCGAAAATATCGCATTGTGTGCGTATAGTGTGCGTCGGACAATGCGCGCGCCATGTGCACAATATATACACTAAACTTACACGCGTACAGGGTGTCCGGATCATACGGACGCGTTTCGATACGAAACATCGGCCCGTCCGTTCCACGGTCGTACCGAATACCACCCTGTATGCGTATTATGCGAACGACCCGAATTTAATTTTACGCGCGACGGGCGTTTCGGCGATACTCGATACTCGTACTATCGTTTCAGCGATACGACTATAGAAAGGGACCGGCGAGCGTTTGGCCGCGATCATATTAATTTACACTCGGAAATACCGCGACGATTAATATTTTCGCGAACAAAAGTCACAAAACCGACAGTAAATGAACGTTTCGTGTTTATTAGAATGTGACGTACGCGTACCTACACGGTACCTACATTTTGTACGTTTTGTTCACGTGCCACGAAAGCACGTCATAACATAATATCGAGTCGATCGATCGCTAACGTTTGTTTAAATGGCTGAAAACCAATAATCGTCGTCGGCGTGTGTGCGTATAATGTATAATGTATAATATTTACACGTATACGTATGTGTGTGCATTATTGATGCGTGCGTGTGAGTGTTTTTTTTATTTTGAAAACAACGTTAGTGAAATTTAAAATGTATGTTTAACTCGGTCAAACGTATCTTTTTTTTTTTTTTTTATTCCGTACGTCGGCTGTAGTTGTGGGTAATAACATTTTATTGATTATACGGTGTATATACGTTATACGCGTATTGCATATAGTTCCCATACTAGAAGAATTTAATATTAAAAACATATCAACTGTAAAGATCACGATTTAAGATGAATAATCCCAGTTCGCGGTCGAGATGACCGCATAATAATAACAATAATAATAATAATAATAATAATAATAATAATAATAATAATAATAGTAATAAAAAAACGGAAGAATAATGATTATAACAGGTGTACGTACAATGTACGTGTACACGTACGACGTGTTTTATCTACGCGTCATGAAAATGTATTTTAAACACGTATCGCATCGATATAAGTAATATCCGCAAATCGATATTCACACATGCGTGGTAAATAATAATAATAAAATTATACCGTCGTGATCGCGCCCCGTTTTCGAGCACAATATGTATCTACAACGTATTGCCAATACGCATTACACACACACACACACACACACACACACACACACACACACACACACACACACACACACACACACACACACACACACACACACACACACGATACGGATAAAACCGTGCTCGTATTTATACGAGTATTTTAAATGGACGCTGCGCAAATCTCTCTTGACCGCGTAAAACGCGAACCGATGCTTCACGGTGATTTTCAATAAGGGTTTCGCGGCAACGAGATATTATGCGAAATTGTCAATTTATCGACATCCGCCTACCGCGTACTTGTTATAATACGTAGTATACGCGTATTGTACCTACGCGTTCGACCTTTTTGTCTGATAATCGGTTCGCCGCGATATTTCGGCCGTTAATATATTGTATCCGACGATACGCTCAGTTTTTTTCGGCTTACACACAAGTTTGATCTGACTAATATAAATAAAAATTAAAAATAACTACACAAATAATTTTAATAACATAACATATAAATCAGACACTTGAATAAAACGATTTTTTGTAAATTTTCGTTGAGAAATTTCTCTATTAAAATATTAAAAGTATGTTATATATTATATTTTACACGAAAAACAAGAAGTTCGTATAAAAAACGTCATATTATCAAAATAAACATTTTAATGTAATCTGACAATAATCGGTGTAGTTTTGTCTAATAAATATAAATTAAAATCAAAAATAACTTCATTAATAGTTTTAATGAAATTAATATTAATTTAATCAATTAAAATCACGTATTAGGCAAAAATTTAAACGATACCGTTTTCATAAATTCAAATCGTGAAATTTAATAAAACGAATTTATGAAAACTTTTTTTTTAACTTTATGACTTGCGTAAAACTTCATAAAACAGCTGGGACACAATTATTCGTTTATCCCGCTTTTATCATCGGGACACAACTCGTGTACGAGAAATCGAGTCGGGACACAACTATCGTTAACTGCGGATATTTCATATCTCGCGCGTTTATAGGGGCGTACGCGAGCCAAAGTCTGTCCGATAATTTCGCGTTCAATCGTGTATTAAGCCGCGTCCAGACCAGAGCATATTTTTACGCACGTCGTAACATTTGAAATCGCATTCCGTGCGTTGGACCGAGCGTACGTCGAAAATATGGGTCTCTGTAAATTGCATCCCATTTCAAATTTTTTACGTAAATTGCGGCCCGGGTATATTTTTGTACATATGCCTATCTAACTATTTCTTATTAATATTTTTATTAACAGGACATTTTGTCCTGTATAAATGCTTCTTTATTGTTCATTTTTTTTACTTTTAGTCCCCTTACTTCTCAATGTGATATATGTATCACATTGCACGTTTTTTAAAATATCAATGAAATTAAATATGTTTGGGTGTGACGAATGAAATGAACTATTTAATTTTCTATTAAATGATTGACAATTATTTGTTGTACGCATCGTCGAGGATACAAATCTGCTATTACAGGGCTGCTAGTAATATTTTGTAAGTGAGCGTATTATCTAGATCCATCAATATAAAAGATAACATCAATACTTATCGTTATCTTTAAATTGCACAGCCGACCGAAAATTGGAATATCCCGGGACGCAATTTACGTATGTTTTAAAAATACTCGGGCCGCAATTTACGTATGTTTTAAAAGTACGCGGGCCGCAATTCACATAGTATATGGCCATGACCGTACTTGTAGGGACGCAATTTACCGACTCCGGAAAATATTCAAGTGTGGACGTTGAGCAATATAATAATATGCTCGGCTCGTGCGTTTGCGTTCGCGACGTACGACGCACGGCTGTCCGTCGCCTGTCGGTGAACCGCCCGAGATCAAAGGTAACGAGTACGCGTGCGTGGCGCAGTTTTGACGGGTGTTTGTAGAGCCCATCGGACATTGTTTCGACGCACTGGCAGTATTGAATTATATTTATTATTTTTGTAATTACGTATGAAAAAAATATCATTGTAAATCGGACGACGGTGCAAATTGGAGTACGATCGTATAAAAAGAGATTGATATTTTCTTAAAATAAAAAAAAAAAAAAAACGTTTGGGCATATGGGTAGATTTAGACTTTTTTCGTCAATACAATCATATAGGATCTCGAAGTTTCTTCTCGTCAATTGATTTTTAAAGTAATGAACACATAACTATAAAAGCGGAATATTTAAACAAATTTTTTTTTTTGTTCGAGTTCGACTTGTATTATTTCTGACATTTCAAAACAGCGCTTGTAACCAGGGTTGGCAAAAACCAGGGCTTTATTAAAAAAAAACCAACCCGGTCGGGTTTTTTTTTCAATAAAACGCCAAAAAACTGTTGGATTTAATTGATGTTGTGGAACTGGGTGGTTTTATCGGGTTTTTTGAGAAAAATCCCGGGTTTTTTTCTAAAATTAACCCATCTGAAATTTTTCTTTTTTTTACCTTCTCGTAGTCAACTAACAAACAAATATGTATTTACTTTTTTCTCCTATGGGCTATCCGCTATAGGTACACTTTGAAAAAAAATATAAGGCACATTTCTAAAACTCACTTTAAACTATAAAAAAAAAAAAAATTAAAAGTGGAATTTATCCATGATAAAGCTGGGTTTTTTCAATGGGTTTTTAAATATTGAGATGGTTTAACCCAGAAAAGAAGCCCGGGTTTTTTCGGATAGAGCTTTTTCGTGCAAACCCTGCTTGTAACACCTTAACGGACATTAGTGACGGGCTCGTTTACTCAGGTGCTCGGTCATGGGTCCGAAATCATTATTTATCGACCGAAAAGTTTGATTGTGCCGTCCTGTAAAGCGTATCGTAGGTTTTCTTTGCGTTTTCAATAAATTCTCTACAATAACGCTGTGCTGTAAAGTGTATGTAAACGTTTATTTACTCAAGCCACGCGCGTATTTTGACGTCCGGTAAGTACAACGAGAGCACTACGTCTACGCGAAGGGTACCGTTTTGCGCGGCAGTCGATTGTGTTTTTGCCGTCGTATCATACGTATTATTATTGGTATAATATCTGAATTTTATTAAGTATATCACGTCAACAATATTTCAAAATGATTTTCATTTATGTTATTTTATTTCAGGAAATTCCTTATTTTTATTCATGAATACATTGAACAATTATTAATATAATTTTTACTATTGGCGTGGTCCCGTGGGGCCCCTATTTTAAGAATAAATCTCAGGGCCCCCGGCGATTGCCGGGTATCTGGGTGGGCCAGACCGACACTGGGTTAGTATTAGTCGTTGGCGATTAGGAACAGATTATTGCTGTTGGCCGAAATCGCGCTCACCAACACGGTAATACTATACCGCGTCATTGTGTGTTCGAGCTCGTTTTCGATTCGCCAAAAAAACCGAGTCGCGTACGGCGTTGTAGTGTTAATACATATAGTGAGTATACCTAACCGCGACCATATAATATACCGGGTACCACGCGGACAAAACCATAATGGCCGGTGATAATATTATAATAACACGACGACGACATAATACCTACTAGCGACCAGTGTGCGTGTGCGTGCGTTCGATATGAAAAAAAAAAAAAGAAAACGGAAATTTTCAATAGTGCGCACGGAGGAGAAAAAAAGAACCAACTCGGCGGGATACGTGCGCGAGCGCTTTTGCACGGAAATCGATACGACGCGTAAATCCGATGTGAAAGACCCCCCGCGAGTCCAAGTGTGTTTATCTGAAGACGTTATCTCTGTCCGATGCGCGCGCGCTTGTGTGTGTGTGTGTGTGTGTGTGTGTGTGTGTGTGTGTGTGTGTGTGTGTGTGTGTGTGTGTGTGTGTGCGCGGAACAAACAACGTTAATAATAAAGACAGCACTGGTTCGCCTACTCGAATTCGTACGTATTTTGCGTGTGTGCGTGTGCGTGTGCGTGTGTGTGTGTGTGTGTGTGTGTGTGTGTGTGTGTGTGTGTGTGTGTGTGTGTGTGTGTGTGCGTGTGTCGTATTGTGAACTCTAAAAGAAATTGGACGCAACATCGTTGTGCTATATCGGGACTCGCGCACCTTTGCCACAGACGCGGCGACGGAGCATCGTGCGCTACGATCTGTTCTAGCCCACGCGTGACACACGAATCATAGCCGCGGGCGCTTTGAGATCACGACGACGACGACGACGACAGTGCCACTGTACCGATAATAACCGATAACGTATTGATTTTTTCATCACAATCGTCGTCGTAGTCGCCGGTTATTACGTGAGTGAAACGTACCGCGGTTTCACGCGGTTACGGTGGTAAAGAAGACAGACAGGAGTGTTGTTTATTTATTTTTTAACTTGGTTTCAAGACACGAGTATAAGATATAAGTGATATTATTAATCTATAAGAACTGTGCCCCCAGCACAAGCTTTGCTTAAAGGGGATACTGCAATATATCAAGCTAAAGTTTGTAAAATAATTTTAAGATGTTCTAATGTTGCAAAAATAAAAATTATTATCATTATTATTAAGTGGTCCGTAGAATTTGGAGCGTAATGTTTTGTTTCCGAAAGTTTACCGCGTGATCGACCGTGCTGCGTACGAATCGCGGATCACTCGCGACATCGGACGGTGCGTTTCTCGCGATACCGCCGAGTGGGCCGCGTGCACGTGTACCACCGCGGTTTCGAGCGCCGTTCGTCCTGGCCCACGGCGGATACGACGAGAAAGCGGTGTGGTGACGAGTCGCATCGCGTCACGCACGATCCGTCGGACGCACGGCGAAATCGCGTCGGCAAATAGAAAATCTCTTTGGATCTTAATGGAAAAATCTCAAAGGAATACACTCACTAACCGAGAATCGTACAAAACGAACTCTTCAACACACAGACCGATCACCTATTAGAAATACTAAAAAAACAAATAAAAAACAACAACAACCCATAACAATCAACCACACACATCACATTCTCTGGAAGAAGCACAGCTTGGAACAGAGTAACCTACCACAAAGAAAAAGCAAAAAAAAAGCGAAACGATTTTGGCGTCGGCCATGCGGTGAAAATCGGAGGATCAGTCGCGAAAACGTCTAATCGGGTGATTTATTATTATTATCAATATTTTGTTTTGTTTTGTTTCTCTTCGAATCTGGTTTTTCTATCCCGTTGGTATCCGAGTGTCGACGTTACGCCAGTGTAGTACATACATATTATATCCTCGTGTATTTATTTATATATTTACATATGTAATAATTGTATATGTATTCTCTCTTTCTCTCTCTTTCTCTCTCTGTGTTTACTTTCCACTTAAAGTTTATGATTTTTATTCAATAAATAATAAATAAATTGATAAGACTCCAATTTCACCAATTTCACGAGGTTTTACCTCAGTGGTAAATTGGGTCAATAACTTGCGATACAATGTACCTATATTTAAATATTATTTCAGTAGTTAAGTATTATTTTTAAGACATTTTTACTGTTTCAAGTTCAAACCAAGTTCAAACTGTTTATGGCCAAATAAATTATTATATTATATTCGTGCTTTATACCGGTCTCTACGTCATCGTAACTCACCGTTTACCGACCGGCGCGCGATCCCGGCACACGTATAGGTGCCGGTTTCGGGAGACTCGTCCGGATCGACACGAACGGTCGACGCCGCAGCCGCGAGCCGCACGGAAAAATCTCGGACGCGGGTGCCGATAATAACACGCCGCCGAGACAACGGCTCTTAACCGTACGGGACCGCGTTTTCCTCGTGTCGAGCACATAACAATAAAATATAATAGTAACAATAACAATATTATTATTATTATAATGTTATACTCTGCCGTACGAACGTGTATCACGGCCTCGGACGCGTAATAATAATAAAAGAAATAATTATTACCGCCGCGCCGTCGTCGTGTACAGTGGTCGGTCGTGTACAACACCGTTCGAATTCGTCTGTTCGGACGGACGTGAAAACTTTATAATAATAATAACACGTCTGTTTACCGTTTTTTACCCCTCCCCCTCCCCCCCCCGTGTATATTTTTCCATCGGAACGCATCATTATGTCCCGCCGCCGCCGCCGCCGTCGTCGTCGTCGGACGCGTTATATGGGTGTGACTCGTGTGAGTGTGTGTTTTATGTGTTTGCCACTTGGATTCGGTTTGTGCGCGCACGAAGTGTGTCGGTCGAGAGAAATGAAAAAAAAAAAAAGCTTAATAAATAGGAAAACGATAATTATTTTCAAGTGCCATCGTTTCACAGGGCCGTCACACCGAACGGACTCCGATGACGATGTAATACACCGTGGCCCCTTTGGTACGGTACGCTCGACGGAGTCACGAGCTCGTGGCTCGAGTCATTAATATTTAAAGCGCTCGTATGTTATCGTCGTATCGCGGTATTTCTCTCGAAACGTTCGCCGGCCAAATGCTTGTTGGTCGGTTTTACGTAGAGATGTAAAATTTACGTAATTTACCGAGGAAAACTTACGTAAATTTACCTTTAATTTTGTAAATTTAGTAAACTTTGATAATATTCGTATGTCACCATAAGGACACCCCTAGGAACTCCACGCATCCTCTTCTTTACGAACTTATAATTGAGGCGCAGTTTTACAAAACTCTACATGTCCAAAATTATAAAATTTCAGAAATCGAAAAAAAAACGTTTGATTTCAGTATTATTCATCCAATGAAAACCACAGTTTTGCTTAAATTGTATTTTTTATGAGAATCTATGATTTATATACTCGTATGCTTAATATTTCCACTAAAGTTTATGTACGTAAAAAACAAATGAAAGATCAACGTTTTCGCAAAACCCTACTAGTCCAGGATGTGTAGTGTTTTGTAAAAACTTTTGAATTTTTTGTGAACCCAACATATCAAATATCACCTGAAATTGAGTTTGAGCTCTTATTTGATAAACTATGTAGGAAAGAAATACGATAAGATTTTAATATGAAACATACATTTATTTAAACTTTATTTATAAAAATTTAAACCTTTTTACTTTTATTGTTAAAAAAAAAATTTGGGGATTTTTAGGCACATTTGAAATTTCAGAAAAAGAATTAAAAAAAAAAAAAAATTATTTTAATTAATCGCTTAAAACATACTATCTTTATTATCACTGTCAAATTCTAGAGGATCGTCTTCTCTTTCAACGGTGTTGTTATCGTCTAATAATGTCTTGTAAATAATGGATTTGTCGGGTTTTGCAAAACCACTCGAACTTTTCCTTTACTTTACTACTGGACTGGTCGCGTTTAGACAAACCGCTATGATACAAATAGACGTGGCTTGAAATTCTATACGAAAATAAAACAAAAAACGAATTTATTCAATTTTTGTGCTTGTCGTGTTTTGTGAAACCGCGCCTCAATTATTGTAACGTTTATTTATATTATTTACTGGATAGCAGGATGTTTATGGTATTATAAATTTAACATATCACTTTATATACGTACCTCTGGTAGTGCATTATAATATTATTGGCTTTTGTTTGTATTTTAAATTATTTTATACCAATATAAATATTACAAATGTACCTTTAAAATAAATTGTAAATCAATCAGATCAGATTCATTAGGTACCTTGACATAACATCAACAACAACAAAAACAAAAAAAAACAAATTAAATTTTGGTCTTTTAGTTTTATATGTACTTTTTTCAGTTATAAATATAACCTTTAACGTTTTAAGTTTTATAATATCAACTATTCCATTCTACTGATATATTACGTATGAATATTCACCTCATTAAGACGTTTAGTTTAACGTGTCACGTGAACATTTTTTCGGTAAAAAAATCATTACTAGTAAAATAATAATTGGTAAATTTACCGGTAATTTACGTTGCCGGTAAATTTACGGGGTAGAAATTTATCAAGCTCACATCTCTAGTTTTACGCGACGTGCGATCGGTTCGCGCCCGTGCCGTCGTACAGCAGAGACGACAGTCGCACCCAATCACGTGTGGGTACGAGCGCACACGAGCACACGGTGTATAAATACGATAATCGTGTTCCTGTGCGACGCTACACGTACTACGTGTACTTTTTTTTTGTTCCTAATTGCTCGACAAACAATTTAAAAAACGAACCCGTCACTCGTGTAATATTGAGGTTATAGCCAATGACGATCCGTCGTTTCTTCTTTGATTCCATTTCGTGTTATTGTGGTTATAAAAAAAAAACATTATTCGGCTAAGTGATAGTCGTTGTTGATAATCGAGTAAAAATATGAAAGGCGAAAGGAAAATATTAGTTATACAGTATTATACGTATTATAACGCCTGAGAAATGACTTTTTTCGTCACTTGTGGTGTATTTTCCGTCGAAGTGACTTTTTCCTATGTACATAAACGGTTACGTACAATTATTAACACATTACGTTTACGAAAAGAATAACTTTGTTGGTATTGAAACCTCGGACAATCTGAGCGAGGATTTCATTTGTGACCACCAGAGAACACGTCATTTTTTCACAGCATCGGGCTACTCGTGATTTCGATCTAATGTCCTCCGACGTCAAAGGTGCCTTTTTTTCCTTTCAACCTATTGAACATCTGTTTCGTTCTCCTCAATGGATACGAATGCGATCCCTCTCTCTCTCTCTCTCTCTCTCTCTCTTTTTACCACCGTCGCCGGTTTCGGTGTTAATCGATCACCGTATTTACGTGCACATATATACGCTTTCATGTGTGTGTGTGTGTGTGTGTGTGTGTGTGTGTGTGTGTGTGTGTGTGTGTGTGTGTGTGTGTGTGTGTGTGTGTGTGTGTGTGTATTGTGGGGCTACCGCACGCTGTTATTATATTATCCGACAGGGAATCGAACGGTTCTTTCCTATTTTATGCCACAGAAAAGACCCTTTGACGTGGCCAAAACACGTATAACTACGCATATAGTATATATATATACACGCATTGTGTACTGAACAGGGCACAGGACTGCCAGTTACGATAACCATCGTCGCCGTCACTGGCGGCATGACATACGATCGCAGAGGGGGCATCAATGATCGGCATTGCAAAATACAATCATTTTTCGGAAAAATCAAAATTCCTCGGGAATGATGGAAAACTTGGTTAAAGCAATATCATAGTTTATATGATATTATACATATGTATGTATTTATTTATTATTTTATATACACAATCTCTTCAATCCAATAAATGATTAGAATAATTGATGTTGGCCAATTGATTGATTTTTTAAATTAATTGATAATAATAAAAAATATAGATATTGCTTATATAGATACGGTCATATAGATACTGGTTATATAGGACAACAAATCAAATAATTGTGATAAAAAACGAATGATTTTTGTACTTTAATACAATTATTTGATTATAATGCATAATTTAAATAAAAACAATAAAAATATGTTTGTAATCGACATATTAATTTTCAAAATTATCCAAAGTGCATACTTACACATAATACACATTTTTTTTTTAAGTTTTAAAGTTATACTTTTATGAAAATATTAACACTTTTTAATGCGAGTATTATTATACTTAATTATCTGTTTCATATATTTATTTAAATCTTTAATCGTGCATTTTTTTTTCTTTAGAAAATCGAGATAGAGTGATCAATAACGATTAATATGAAATGTGCGCATCATTCATTTCGAAGATGATACTACATTTTCTGTTCATTATCTTTCGAGTTCTCCGGTTTACTATTTGTTCTCCGATTTATAACGATACACAGCGCTATCTCGTCCGAGACGAGCGCAAAGTGAGACACGGTACTTCAGCACTCAATTTATGTATTTAAATACACGCGCCACATTATCGTCGTAGTAAACTATGCGTTTGAATAATATCATTATGACGACTTACGAAATACAAAATCGTTCTAATTATTAAACTCGCCGTAGCAGATTGGCAAATCTCTGGGTAAAATTTGGCTGGATTTCAATGAGTTTTAATTCTCTACTACTTTTACTGCTGCATTGCAGATCGTTGTGCGGCCCGTTCGTAAACAGACAGTTTAAATAAAGATAATTTTGCCGAGATTACGAAAAGCGTGTAATAACTTTGATAATAATTCATCAGCGAGACCGTCGAGACGTTGGACGATGTTCTTAAAATAGCTCTCGAAATGCATATATTTTATGTTCTGTCAAACGGAACAATGTGCAATACGCTGCAACGGAAACGCAATAATTTAATAACGCCCTAATCAGGGCCGGCGCTAAGTATTTTGCCGCCCTGTGCAGTTAATAAAATGCCGCCCTTTTCAATACTTTTTGCCATATAATTATTACATAGTATTGTTAGTATTATTAATACAAAATTAATAAAATGAATTATAAACTGGGCTATATTGTAGGAGTTCAAACAGTGAAATAAATAATCAATTTATTTATTTACATTTTACATTATTACACTAAATATTTTTTTCACAAAAGTTTGTTATTTACATTTATAAAAATAAATGGTAGTTAATATTTACAATTAATATATAATTTATACAACAATAAAAAATCATAATTCATAAATGTTTTCTTGCTTTTAACTTTGCAAAATCGTCGACTAACTTTTTCTCTGTTAATTCTTGACCAACTTCGTGTTCAATTGAGATCATGGCTAGACCACAAAGTCGTTCGTTTTTCATTGTTGAGCGTAAGTATGTTTTGATAAGTTTCAATTTCGAAAAACTTCTTTCCCCAGTTGCCACTGATACTGGTAATGTTAGCAAAATTCGTAAAGCAATGGATAGGTTTGGTGCAAAGTCACCTGCATTTATCACAAATGTAAAAGTTCATAAGGTGTTAAGTTATCATCAGCCATGGCTGATACTGACTTTAATTCATGAACCATTTCAATTCCATTGATGTCTATTGAATCGCCATCAGAAATAATTATTTGTAAAATTTTAGATACAATGTTTTAATAATTCTTCGCGTCTAAATTTTTTTAGTTTTTTAATATTATATAGAAACAAAAAATTGTTATTATGTTCTTTCAGCTGTTCAAATCTGTCATTCACACTATTTATAGTTAAGTCAAGTGTTAAGTAATAAAAATGTATTTTGAATTGCTGTTTTGGATCAATAACTAGCTCATAATTTTGTTCATAATCAAAGTGTTTACGAATACGTCGTGGTTTAATTCTACCTCGTAAATTCTCAAAAACAGGTTCAACTCCCATTTCCGTTGTTACTGCTGTTGAATCTATAATCATTTTCACAAAAGATTCTTCTGATCTCAGTTCATTTAAATGTTTCAATATAGTTTTTAAAATGCCCAAAGCTCAAGATATGTCAAAATTTGGTTTTTGCATTAATTTACTGATTGGATTTATATGATTAAGTATGTCGTACCAAATGACAACAGAACAAATAAATTTAAATGTTTTTATAAGATTACATAAACATTCAGCTTCATGTTTAACCATTGGATCTACATTTATATTTTCTGATATTTCAAACAAAGCATCATAGATTTCACCTATGTAATATCGAAACGGTTTAAGTGCGTCTATTCGACTTTCCCACCGGGTTTGACTTAATGGTTTGAGTGTTAGTTCTTTAACATGTTTCAAAAGAATTTGCCAACGAATAGTTGAGGCAGAAAAAAAGTTGAATACTTTTTGAATTATATGAAAAAAACCTACAGCTTCTTTTGAAGATTTTGCGGCATCATTTACAACAAGATTTAAGGAATGCGCACTACAAGGAACAAAAAATGCACGTGGATTAATATTTCGAATGTGCCGTTGGACTCCGGAGTGCACACCTTTCATATTGGCTCCATTGTCATATCCTTGTCCTTGCATATTACTCAAAGGTATACTCAGCTCACGTAATATATTTAAAAGTACATCACACAGATTTTCTCCAGTACTAATTTCAACTGAAATAAAACCAAGAAAATGTTCACGGATGGTAACTTTTGAATCTTCAATTGACACAAAACGAATAATAATAGTCATGAGCTCCGAGTGACTTATATCAGGAGTACAATCTAGTATAATACTATAATACTTCGCTTCGCTAACCATAGTAACTATGCGAGACTTAATAGACTGAGCTAATATATCAATCATCTCATTTTGAATATCTTTTCCTAAATAATGGCTTATATTTTTTTTACTATTAATTATTCTTCTTACATGTTCAGCCATCACAGAATCATACTTAGCCATAAGTTCAATTAATTTTAAAAAATTTCCATTATTATGTTTGAATAACTGATCAGATGATCCACGAAAAGCTAAATTTTGATGACCAAGAAATTGTACTACCAACATGATACGTTGTAAAACTTCATTCCAATGCCTACACTCAGATTCTAAAATACGTTGGTTTACATTATCAATTGTTTTTGTTTTTTTTAACCTCAATGACAATTCTAACCATGTACTATATGCGGTCAAATGATTTTTTGATGTTTCATGTCCTTTTAACATTTGTGTACAATGCCTCCAGTCATTATAACCTTCTAAAGCCAACTTAGAGTTTGAATTATCAAATAGTTTACAGCAAAAACAAAATATTACGTCATTGGAAATAGAGTATACAAGCCATGTCCTTGTGACATTTTCTCCATTACTCATACTTCGTTTGTAATGAAATTGTGTGAATTTTCGTCCTTGATCATCTGAAGGAAATACAAAATTTGCATTTAATGGAGCAGGAGGACCTTTTTCAACTAACAATGTTTTAAAGTCGTTATTAATAATTAAAGGCCATTCAGCAGGGTCTGTACTAATATTAATTAAAGAATTAAAAGAATTTTGGTTGACATTTTCTGTTAAACTTTTGACTATTGTAGTTTCAGAAGGTACAGTGACTGCTTCAACTGAGACAGAGTCAAAAACCTCTCTGGGTTGCATTACAACACTGTCTGTTATATTTTTGGCTACTGTAGTTTCAGAAGGTACAGTGGCATCTATAACTGAGAAAGAGTCAAAAACTTCACTAGGTTGTACAACTACAGCATTTGAAATATCTAATGACGAGGAAGAACCCGTTAAAAATTTTTTGATAGAATTAGACTGTTTTTTAATTACAGCTTCTTTTTCACGTTTTCTCTTCCTATATTCTGCACCAGAAAGTCGCTGTCTACCATCCGACATATTGGCGCTTTCTTAACTTTTTACTATATAAATAAAAAATATGATAGTTTTAAAACGGGTTTTACTTAATTCATTGTATTTATTATTTACATAAATTACCTACTTAATATTAATAATTGTATAATATAATAAAAATAAATACTCACCAAATTATAAATATTAAAATAATAATATGATATGTTGAATGTTGTTTGACTAAATAATGTGCACAGTACTCTATAATCGTTGACGCTACGACGCTCGTTGACAAACTACAATATACTAGGTACGTATAATTCGATAGTTGTTACTCGTCACAAGTAAACTAGTTTGTATCGCTGATAATTCTTGATTATTGTATATACGTTTATGGGGATCTTTATCGTGATTTGATTCGGTTCATGTTTGCTAATTGGAAACCACTAAGATAATCGCGAAACACAACGAGCGATAATGCTAGCGGCTAGCCCGCACATTATATTATCTACTAATAGTGCTTACTTAGGTACTTAATAAAATGACACAGTTCCAGTTAAAATAATATAATGAGCATTATTTTTATTTTATATTTACAGTGAGTAATGTTTAAAAATACATATATTTTTATTTATCAACAATGCCGCCCCTAAATTTCCAAAAAAAATTGCCGCCCCGTGCGGTCGCACAGGTCGCACGTGCCTTCCGCCGGCCCTGCCCTAATGGACATTTTCCACGATTTATGTGACTTTCGTACGCCGGTTGCACGTCGTCGCCGCGCCGGTCCGCGCGCGTACGTACGCGCCACGCGAAACAGCACAGTAATGTATACCGTGTCCGAGAGTGGTTACGGCGGCGGCGTACCTATTAAAATGATAATTGTTATTGTTGGTCGAAACGGTTAGCGCCTGCTAAAATATTGTTTGAAAAAAAAAATAAGAATAGTAATAATAATAAAAACCGTCGCTCGATGCCGTTTTATCGCCGGGGCATAACGTCGTCGACGAGTTGTTATTGTCACCGTCACCGAAACTAACTATAATAACGCGGCTCTGGAGATCGTAATTTTTAATACGGTCTTTCGCGGTAAACCATTATCTACCCCCATACACGTATAGACAATAGCCGATTTTTATACGATACTCGACGATCGTAATTCGACGCGATTAACCGATTCGGTTCGCTTTATTTTTTCCTATTATTATTATTATTATTTTTTTTTTTTTTTTTTAATACGTAACTATATTATGTAGTAGCACTTGTTGTATATAAAATGTCGTTTGGTCGTCCATTTTAGAGTCACGACGACCGTGCACGTCAGCAGTGGCGTGTTTAGGGATTTTCCGCGTTTCCGATGCGCCGAAAATCTCCCGAAAATTTTTCACAAAACACATTCGAATCCACAGTTTGAGAATTACCGCGTTAAACGCGCGCATTTTTTCGCTACTCACTGGTTTGTGCCGTATCGCGTGTGCGCATTGCACGTACGTAAAGCTGGATTCCCACGACTCGTGTATTTGACGAATATTCGCTATTCGTGGATACTCGTCGTGTAGTGGGAATGGTATATTTGTACGAATATTCGGCGTTCGGTATTCGTCTGTTCGTCATTCGTCTTGTTCCCGCCGATTGTCGGTGAAAGTGACACGAGTCAAAGAAAATAATTGTATCACAATTGATATTTGAACGGGCGACCTAACCACGACGTGACGAATATTTGTGTATTAATTTCCGTGGTTTGTTGCTATGTACAATTTATGCGGTGATTTAAACGTACGGCCTTCCCCAATATCCACTGGATATTTTTTTGGTTTCTACACGTATCGCATACAGAAAACATTTAAGCCTAATTACCAATTTTTGAGCTGTTTTGAAAAAATCTGAGGGCAAAGCTTTTTTTTTTGATACCATTGTAATAAAATTTAAATATTTTAAATGATTTTTTTTTTGCTCGGGCTATGTGTATCGTGATTCGTGATCTTTCAACAAAATATTACATTTTTAAATTAATAAAAATATTAAAAAAGTATTTAATGATTTACACTATTTACTGCTTAGTATACCAATTAAATTATAAAGATCAATGATATAATACAAGTTTATTCAACTAGATTAAAATTTAGGGGGGTAGATTGAGTCCGGGGGAAATATCCCCCCCACCCCGAGAAACATGCCTGAAATAAACACTGGTTGCCGGGGCTTTTCAGAGTTTTGTATTGTGTTTAAAGGTGGCTCGGCTGAAGCCTTTACGCCGTCGAGCCAGGTTTCGCGAACGGCGACGCAGGAGAGTAGGACCGACTTCTCGGCCAAAACGCACGTCAAGCCTTGATAAACAAGCCGTCGTCGTCGTGAGACGCGGAACGAAATACATCACGATGGTCCGTCGACCGTTTTGGCAAGTCGCAACTTCGAAAACAATTACACGTCTATAGTGTCGTGAACGGAATCGCGTCGTCTGCGCTGTACGAAGGGCGTAACACGTTTCCACCAAAAGTGTATCTTTCCCTTTTCCCCCAATATACGTTTCCACCAAATGAGATCCACCTAATTATTTGGTTCATTTGTATACTACACTTATATTAAAACCTTTAATACAGTAATATTATATTAGTGTATTTAGCTATATACATGTATATATTGTACCTACTTATATAATATATATATACATATATATATATATATATATATATATATATATATATATATATATATATATATACAGGGTGTCCCACCGGGATTTACACAGAGCGATATCTCCCGTGTTAATAGAGATAATCAACTTTTTTTTTTTTTATAAGACTCACAGAGCTAAAAACATTTATTTCACATTAGTTTGGTAAATACAAATGTTGTATTAAAAAAATTAAAAAAATAACTTTTTATTTTATAATTTTTGTAAAATTCGAAGATAGCCATTTTGTAGGGCTTGTTTTTCTGAAACTTTTGACGGTTCAACTTTCAATTTTCATCAACTTCATGATTTTTAATAATTTTTTTAGTTTATAAGAAAATAGTACTATTTACCCACGTTAAAATTTTAAATCGCCTCATCAGCTCGTTCCGATACCTAACAATTCTTTTATTATTACCATAAACAATAAAAGATAATAATTATTTTACTACCCATGATTAGATTTTTGTTATCATTTGTAGCTATTATTATATTATCATTAATTATTAATTGATATATTTTATCATTATCGCACAAATTTCGTAATTAACATTATGATTATATCGGCGTAATTGTACAGTTAACCTTACAAATTTCCTTTAACGAATGCAGTAATAACTAATAAAATAAAAAATACATGTTCGAAATAAAATACAATTGTTGTGTGATTTTTACTTTTTAAGTTCATTAGTATTTATAATATCACTTAAACGTTAAATAATAGACCACAATTTTTTTATGTATTAGTATTATTTACTCCACGTGTTTTTCTTGTGTGAAATCGGAGAGCCAAGTGACATTTAATTAATGTGCATTTTAAAGAAAATTGTTCTTCCAAATTGGTATATTATGTTAAATGTTTATCATTTTACCGTTTTACTGTTTAACGTCTGATCAATAATCAAATTGGCATGTCTTTTTCATCATTTATTAAAAAAATGCAAAACATAAGAATTGACAAATTGCTTAAAACCAACTGTAGACTATTATCAAAGGGACCTACTAAATAACTGTCAATCAAGTATCAAAAATATATCAAAAATACAGCGACATAACAAGTCATTATGGAAGTTTCATTCAAGTACATGAATTAATGTAAATAAAACAAGTAATTATCAATAACTTATTTAAAGGTACAAGTACAATAATTAGTGAACTATTAATAATATTTCAGAAATATCTGTCGTATGTGTTTGGTGTATGGTCAACAGATCTTAGATAGATGTACCACCTATGTATCAAAAATCAAAAATAAGAAGAGCGAGAATAATGTGTACAAACAAGTATCTATTTTTATTCTTCATACTGAAATTTAAATTAAAATTGTTAAAAAATATTACCTACCAAAATATATCTAATATTCTATGTACTTTTTAAATGTGATTGGTATGTAAAACATGTTAAAATATGGTTTATTTTTGAACAGATGAAAGTTGGTAATTTAATATTAAGTAGTTAGATGATTTCCTAATTAATATTTTGCAATGTATAACCAATTAAGTGTACATAAAATAAAAAACTCAATTATATTAACCAAATTATATTGCCTGAATTTTGTATTAAACTTTTCTGACACAGTTCTAGACCTTATTGTGTCAATGTACTCGTATTAATGTATTATTACGTTATTTATTAACTGGGCCCGGATTTTATAGCATTACATTATGTGCTATACTTAATATAACCTTAACATATAGAAAACTAAGCAAAAATAAATAAGTAAATAATAATTTACTATTATAATGTAACTATTAAGTATATTATGTTGTGTATAAATGTATATATTTTAACTAATTTAAATTCTTTATTGTATAAACTATAATGATGTAGTAGCTCACTCTGTAATTTTTCCATGTTCTATAATAATAAGTAAATGCTATAAAATCCGAGCCCTCTTTATTAATCTTTATTAATTACCACTTTCTTCATGTTAATTTTGAGTTAACTTAATTAAGTTTTTTTTTTTACAATTTTTGGCTGTGTTTGCTTAGTCACTAAGATATATTTAGCTTTATAAAAGTACTCTGCATTATGCAATCCGTCAGTAAATGCTTTTATATTTTTAGTTGGTTAAGTGAATGTGGTCAATTTTGTAAAAAAAATGTTGATTAATATTAACATTAATTTTATTTTTACCCTTTGACTATTGCACAAAACATCATTGACATTAGTAGCAGATCAGGGGAGAACCTTTTCAAAAATTAGTACTTATAAAAAATAAAAAAAATAACTGAACATTTTAGTAATGTGTACATAAAAAGATAAAGTTTGGCCAAAATAAAGCCCATGGAACCCTCCCCTAGATCTACTACTAACTGATTGTTGTAGGTTTATCTGAAGCACGTAATACTAATGACTCCGGCAATCTATTAGGGACTTATAATTGTTAAAAAAATAACCCTAATATTATGAAATAAATAAGATTTGTTTCTTTTTTACAATGTACACATTTTGCAACCACTTGATTTGTTTAAAAATATGAAATTTTGGTTAGTATTATATTACTGTATGAATGAATACTGTTATTATGTTTCATGGTTTTTCATTGCTCATAATTTTTTGCTAACTAATACTCGCTATTATTTAAATTTTAAATAAGATGTAACTAAGAAATAAAGGTGATAAATACCAATAAGTAAATTATATAAATAAACATATTTTTAATTCATAATTTATGAATTATTTTTTTTATTTCCAATGTATGTATTTGTATAAATAAATCTTTATCATGAATCATGATATACTTGTATTTCTTAATAAATTTTACCAATAAGTCCAATACATACATGCAATTGCATAATAAAATAATTCACTCATATTGATTTTTAATACCAATACCTACCATTTTATTTTTGAGCTTAAAGTAAGATTGTATGATACCAAAGATAAATAACATATTATGTAATTGTGTACAAAATGTTTTATTGTGATTTTATAGTTGAATTACATTAATTATATTAACAATAAGTATATTGCATATATTTTTTAAACTTCACAGTGAAAAATACAATCTTTGTTTTACTTAATTGTTAATTTAATAATATTTTATTTTTCTTAAATTATAAGTTGGTACAATAATTAATTGCAATTAATTTATTTTTAAAGTGCCTGCTATTTACAATAGTTATGAATATATTGACATGTTATTAATTTATTGTGAAGTCAGGAAAAATTGTAGGGAAGCTGCTGCTTTATACAGACAAAGGTATCCAGAGAGAAAAGCACCAGCTTTTAAAACATTTCTTAATTTAGAAAGCCATTGTCGTAGATCAGTTGTCATAAATACCTAATACAATACAAATTATACAATATTAGTACCTAACTTTTTATAAAATTAATTTAGGCTGTTAACCTGGGTGTCGTAAAACGAAGGTAAGGTGTCAGGTTCTGCACATAACTGAGCAACAAGAAATTGAAATAATGGCAACCGCATTGATAAACCATATATTGATCCGCATGTAAGTACGTACGAGGGGTTTGGCAAGGGAAACTGGCTATTCTAAATCATCTGTTCATATAGAATTAAAACAATATAAGCTACATCCATATAAAGCGACATTAGTTCAAGGTTTAAGACCAACTGACTTTCAGAGAAGAATGATATTTATTCTGAAAATTTCAGAAATTTATAGATCAGACAGTAGTTTTAATTCAAAAATATTTTGGTTTGACGAAAGAAAATTCTGCAACAACAGGATAATGAATTGTCGAAATATGCATTATTGGACTGACCAAAACCCCTATGGTTGCGTGAGACGAAACACCAAATTAAGTGGAGCACAAACGTGTGGTGTGGGAATCTAAATGGGAAAATAATTGGTCCATATTTTTATGATGGCAATTTAATAGGTAAATTTAATTATGTTTGTGAGTTTGTGTACAAATAAATACCTATGTATAAAATATTATTAATAATATGGAATAGTGAAACGAATCTTAATTTAACTTTAAAAATGTAATCCATAACAAAGTTAATTATAAGTTAACAACAATCTACATAATATGATGAATATTTTTTTTATAAATTAACGCTATTCCTATTCGGCTTTTAAACGATGATTTTTAAAAAGTACAATAATTTACAAATACAACAGTAAGACATTTAAATATTATTTACATGATAATACAGTATTCTTATTCAACTGGTGATCAATATTTGAATTTTTTGTCAAATGAAATGTCCATTTTATTGGAAGAAATCGCATTAAAATCATTAAATGTACGGAAATCGCAATAATAATTAATGTTATCAATAATTGAATTATAACTATTGTATATTTTACAATTGATTATTGATCATTTATGTTATCGGAATGTAATTCATGGATTAATAAACACCGGGTAGGTAAGAAGTACGTCTAATTGTTTAGATGATAATAATTATGGTTTATAAAATAATTACTATCTTTTATTATCTATGGTAACAATAAAATAATAGTTAGGTATTGGAACGAGCTGATAAGGCGATTTAAAATTTTAACGTGGGTAAATAGTACTATTTTCTTATAAACTAAAAAAATTATTAAAAATCATAAAGTTGATGAAAATTGAAAGTTGAACCGTCAAAAGTTTCAGAAAAACAAGCCCTACAAAATGGCTATCTTCGAATTTTACAAAAGTTATGAAATAAAAAGTTAATTTTTTAATTTTTTTAATAAAACATTTGTATTTACCAAACTAATGTGAAATAAATGTTTTTAGCTCTGTGAGTCTTATAAAAAAAAAAAAAGTTGATTATCTCTATTAACACGGGAGATATCGCTCTGTGTAAATCCCGGAGGGACACCCTGTATATATATATATATAATTGGTTGATATTTTTTTTTCAATCGTAGAATACCTATACTTTTCATGGGTTTTTCGGATTGATGTAAAATGTATATATGTATACAGTAGAGCCTTGATAGTCCGGATGAATTCAGACCAAGCTTCGTTCAGATTAGCGATTCGTCCGGATTACCGGAGGTTTTTCCTACTCAATTGTACATATCTGACCATTTACAATTATACCATGATAAATATTATATTGTTTTTAATTTTTTTATTTTATTTGGTGGATACGTATATTGGTGGAAAAGGGAAAGATACACCTTTGGTGGAAACGGGTATTGGTGGAAAAGGGAAAGGTACACTTTTGGTGGAAACGGGCATCGCCCTGTACGAAAGATAAGCCGTCTGTGTCTGATCCGTCGTCGATAATAATTACGTTTTAATTAGGTTTTACTTTGGTCGTCGGGACTAATGGCGGCGACCGCGAACGTCAACGATCTACACACACACACACACACATACACACACACACACACACACACACACACACACACACACACACACACACACACACACACACACACACACACACACACACACACACACACACACACACACACACACACACACATACACACTCATATAGGTATTTTTTTATTTTATTTTAATACGGGCCACAGCCCAAAGTACAGTATATAAATTTAACGTAATATCAGTACAATACAAAATGTGTAGTATATACATGACAATTAAAATAGAAAAGAAAATAAGACAAAAGAAAAGAATTATTACAAACTTAACTTAAAAACTAAAAAACGGATCCTCATCGGCATCATCCTATTTAGTGGTTTGTTACGGGAATAATATTTATCGTACAAAGTGGAATACTGAAAGGACAGGAAGAACAGACCTGGACACAGGGAATTTTAAAGTTGACTTTGGATAAAAGTTCAGGACTGCAGTCGATCGACCCATCGATGAGTTTGACTAGGTAGACCTTGTTAACGGTGACACGTCTATCGGCCAAAGACTGTAAACCTAACACATCTATTATACTGCATCCTAAACACGAGGTCTTTGTTCTATATTCGATAGATACGCTGCAAAACTCAAAAATAAACTTCCGTTTGACTCTTTCAAGTTGATTCGTATTTCTTACGGTGTGAGGGTTCTATATAATTACAGAAAATTCAAGAATAGACCTGATGAGAACACGTACGGACACTATATTAAACAAACATTTCCCCGAATACGATGTGGATTGTCCGATGGCTTTCCATATTCCGTACGCCGGATCTACTATACTTATGTCTGAAGATGCAACGTAGATAGGCACACCGTCTTTGGCAATCGTTATTACGACCCTTTCGCTTCAGACACACTTATGATAATATTATATTATACAGTTAACACACACACACACACACACACACACACACACACACACACACACACACACACACACACACACACACACACACACACACACACACACACACGCATATTGCACTTGCACCCACGTACCACGTTTATGATAATAATTATAATGCTTGTACAAACTGCACACTCGCGTTCTCGCGCGGGTTCGGTAAACCAGCGGTATAATAGTTTTATATAATACTATATGCAGCCTCGACCCCGTTTTTTAAGACGCGTATTTACGAGACGTTTATTATAATTTATTATTATTATTATTATTTTTACCATAGTACACGAACGTGAGATCGTATCGCCGTGTAACGTTGACCGTGAAAACAATGCGAAAACATCGTTCGCGATCGGAGCGCAATACCGGTTAGTACAGCTGGAATACTTGCACAACACCGATTTATGTCGTCACCGCTTACGTTCAGCCCAACGCCCACGTAAATTTAAAAAAAAAATTATTATAATAATAATAACAACATACACGACAAACTCTCCCTTGTGATGCGTCGATTATCGGGATCGATTTTAAACATTTCGATGTCCGTTCAACAATATTGTTTGTCACCACCGTCAACCGATTCGTTTATGCGTCGTAATGTGTGAATCAATTGATAAATATTTTATCGATAATAATATGACGAACCAGGGAGAGTTTAAAATCGTGTACCTCGATTGTTATTATTACGGCGCTAGGACGTAAAATACGTCGTACATGAAACATGTACCTAATACAAATACGAAAAAAGACATAATTTTACGTTAAAAATTCAAAGAACGCTTTAAAATCCTATCGGGCCCAAAATCGTACCACGGTACGTTTTCATCTAAAATCCGTGTAATAGCGTTTTGTGTATTAAACAAATTGGTTCGGAGTCGCGAATGCGACATTCGACTTGAATTCGGAAATTTTTCCGCTGTTTACCCGTTTTAATATTTGTTATTGTTTCGTATCGAGTACCGTCGCAGTGACAATATTATAGCGAATCCTATAAAAACGTTTGAGATGTGTGCAAAACGTACGGAACGTCGCATATTAATGTGTTTTTATCGAAAAACGGATCGAGACATTTTGATTTTCTCTCAGAACTCACGTTGCGCCACGGAAGACGTCTTGTAAATAATGAATACTGATGCGTTCGTCATTAATTGTCGTGTGCATTATAAACGAAAAATTAAAGTGTGGATCATCAGGGTTCAGTGGATCAGTAGGGTTAGGATGTTTATGACCTTAAATACGCGAAAAAACGCATGCAACTATGCACAATAAATATCAAAATATGCCGTTAAAAAAAATTAAACATGTAATTTTAAAATTGTATTTCTAATCCAAAATGTATTTTAAATTAATTTACAACTTTTTTTTATAACTTTAAACTTAAATAAAAATATATAAAAATAACCACTTGCGATGTGTTGTTTTAATGTAATTTTTTTTTCGGATGCAATTTTGACTCCACATATTTTACATAATAACCCATCGGTTGAAAACACGTCTTCACCAAACTCCAAAATGAATTTTTGTAGACGAGCAGTATTGGAAAATTTTACTTTTGGCATTTTTAGTGTGAATAAAACGCCTATACTAAAACAATTCAATAACACTACAGTCTACACAGAACCGACCTGTGGCACACTAAACTAAAGATTTTATAATGTAAGTTATTTCGTCCTATCGACACATTATCGCAATAATCGGCCGTAAACATGATTAATAAACTTCGAGTTTAAGTTAAGGTAATTAAGTAATAAAGATAAGTTAATTATATATTTATATAAGTACTACGGGTTTCATATTTTCTCATTTTCGTTAAATGTGAAACCGACTGTGCCTACCTATGGGTTTTTATTGAGGTTTGTATTGCGTTTGAGTTATTTTTTGGCGAAATATGCATTTATTTGTTTTTTTTTTTTTTTTTTTTTTTGCCAAATGTGTATTTATTTACAATTGTTTTCAAAATATGTATTTATTCATAAAAATCCCTAAATACGCAAAAATATGCAAAATAAAATTGAATGTATCTGATTCTATGTCGCACAAAACAAATGTATTACTTGGTCTGCAATTTGCACGACTAAAAGAAAAAATATGCAAGAGTCATAAACATCCTGACCGTAGTCATCGGTGTCGGTGAAATATTATCCACAGTCGTCGTAAATCAAATGGAAATCTCAGCATCTCTCGTGTGTCGTCATCGACGTTTCCGTACGCGACGCACGAATACTGCACCTATAATTATGATAATGCGCGTAATATGCGCAAATCGATAGACGAAAGCTTCTGACAGTCATTTTTCGGAAACGAAAGTGTGTGTGTGTGTGTGTGCATGGTAAAAAAAATCGTATTCGAATGTTTTTTTTTTTTCGTTTCTCCGAGCTAACGATTCCGGGAAAATATTACCGAACATAAATATGATGTGTACTCTGGCTTTTGTACGGCAGCCGTCGCCGTCGAGTCGTTTACACGATTGCACTTCGAGTCCCGTAAAAACGTGGACGCGAACCTCCGCCGTGTAAGTACCTGTAAATACTATTATTATTTTCGTAAAAAAAAATAAAAAATAAAAAAAAAACAGTTAAAGCGTCAGACGCCGGAGTGCACGCACATGAATATTAATGAACATTTTCACAACACTATTTGTGTACAAAGCGTGACGTGTATACGAGCGACGTATTTTCGTGTGGTTTTTGTGAGCCGCGGCGAGCCGGGCGTACGACGCGTTTCCTGCTCGGTTTCGTAAACGGTTTTCATCGCCCGGCCCGGCCCGCCCGAGCGTATCAGTCCGGCCGACGGTTCGGCATAGGGATGGGAAAAATGAATCTTTTGAATGAATCGAATCATTTGATTCGACCCACTAAAATGATTCGTTCAAATGGTCCGTTGACTTTTTGACTTATGACTTTTTAGAACTCACTGTGTTTAGGGCCGTCTCATTTTGAAAAATCCAACAGAGTTCAGAAAAAATGCAATGACGTCTGTTTGTTATCAATATTAACATGAAGTTATGCACCTACAATTTACAGATACAAATATTCATTTTCAAATAAAGAGCGAGGTGCAGAAAGAAGTGACGACTTACATGAATGACTGGTTATTATACATATTTTAAATCGATGTATATTTTTATAATACGCCAATGTGAATCATATTCATAACTCTAGGTATAAAAATATACCTGTATATAGGTATGAAATATAATAGTAATAGTAATAGTAATAGTATATTAGCAAATTTAGTATATAACTATGGTAAGACGTAAATAGCAATACAGAAAGCAGATACATGAGCAAATTTGAAATGATAAATTCGCAATTGATTTGAAAACTACAAGGACGATAACGATAAAATAAAAGGCACCGGAAAATAAGATCGTTTGTTATAATGATATAGGTTGACCACAGAATAAAGTATACACCATTAACCACGGATAGTATCTTTGCTATTTTGTTATTGTTCATATATTAAAGGGAACATAACTTTACTGTCGTGGGGAACTACCGAACGAATCAACTCGTTGGTTTCGTTCAACTCGTCGAATCACAGCTCTGCAGCTGTAGACAGTATGAATCGACTTGACTGAAATTCGAATGATTCAATCAATTTATTTGATTCAGTTAGGCATCAGTTAGGAACGACAGAACGAGTCAAGTCTATCGAACGAAATTATTCGACGAACGAACCGTTTTTTTCTTTACGAATCCGAATCAATTCGTCTACTGAAACGATTCGTTCGCTTTCAACGAATCGTTCGCGAACGACCCGTCCCTCGTTCGGCACACACCGCGCCGTGTCATAATATTATTCGGTGTATATTTATACGCATCCACCGTCCGCTCGCACGCCAGCCCGCGAGAACCCGGGACCGCCGTCCTGCGGCGCGCAGCATCCCACGAAAAACGTCAAACGTTTTAGATGCTTACGTACATCCAGAGTCCGTGGTCCGTCACGCGGCACGTATCGAGCGGACGACCGGGATCGACAATTTTTGGACCATAAACAGCAAACTAACCGTTTTTATCCCGCAGAACATACGACCCGTGGTCCGCGCGTAACGTCCGCGAGGCCGTATATAAATATAATAAATATTGTATTCATCGATTTTTGTTTTCGTTTTTTGTTTTTTTTTTTCTCAGGGGGGGTTGAAAATACGCGTTTCGTTTTTCTTACCAACGACGGCAGTTCATTAACGACGGCGGGTGTTTCAAAGACGTACAGTACACCGGAATGTACACACAGTCTGCAGAGGGAGAGGGTAACTCATAAAAATTAAAATATATTCCGAATTTCCACGTCATATAACACCTAAATTCAGGACCGGATTAATGAAGAGCGGGGGTGTAACGCGGTCGGAGTACACCTAATTACTATATTATGAAATTATCCAGGGAAGGGTCCTTATGGATAATGATTCCGTAGCTGGGGGCCGGACACTATCGCAACAAGATTTGTATCAATGATATAAATAGTTTGGATAATAAGTCTAAGTTTAAGTTATATAATATAATATTATATACATGAGACGTTACTAAATATTGGTAAAGATAGGTGTCAACGTGACACCAGTTTATAGTCAGTCTGTGTTGACGTCAGTGCCAGTGACAGCGCTAAGTTTTGTGACGTCGATAAAAAAGACTTAGGGGTTAAACCTCCCTATAGCAAATTTAAAAAAACCAAATTATAATTATTTATCTAAATTGGCTCACTTATTTCTTTTATAAAAAGAACCATACATTTAAAACTAGCTGAAATACTCGTCGCTTTTGTGTTAAAATATAAAAAAGTTACTAAAAATAAGTTAAATTTGATATTATTTTCAAGTTAAAGTTCTAGATTACTCGTTCAAACATTTAAAAATGTTTTTAAGTGCTCTAAATCAACAAGAGTATGTATTAAAATATGTTTGTGAACCATGATTGTTTCTAAAAACGTGAAATAGAAAACAATCTGAATTTAGTGATTCATTAACTTCCATCAGTGAAAGATTAATACGAGTATAAATATTTTTCATTGATATTTATTACGAATTCGTAATTTCAAATTTTAATTGGACCATCATTTTTTTTTACATTTAAATAATAATAAAGTATGTGATATTACATTTCTGATACATCTAATTCATGATGGAATGATTGTTTAAACTTTGAGCAACTTGATTTAAAAATTATATAATAATTTCAACTGTCTGAAATCAATAATAATTGATAAATTTTCGTAAATGACAATAGAGTAATATTTAATTACAAAATGTGTAAAGTATAAAGATGTGCAAAAGTAATATTCATTCATTTGTCCATAAAAAACCCGGTGTGATTTCGCGATGATAACGATAAAACGATTTGCCATAGATACTCCGACACATATATCCATATTAATACAATACAATATCTATGTGTTAAAATCTATTTATATTATGGTCAGCCTCTATGTCGATATAATAATAAGGCAGAAATACTCGTCGAGTTGTTACGTTTAAAAAAATTGTATACTGTACTGTAAACCGAAAAATCCTTTTTGATTGAGTTTTTCGATCAAAATAAATATTAAATTGTCTCAAAATGTCAAATGATTCGGTACGGTAGTTTTGGCCGTACGTTGATGTCTGTCAGTCGATCAGGAGTACAACACGTTCGATTATGTGAACATAGATAATAGATTTGTATGTGGTTAAATCACTTTTGCACTGTAACCCACTCGTATCCGTTGTTGCGTACGATTAATGAACGTTAAACTGGAGTACAAAACGATTTTATGTTCGCGAAAAAAAAGTCTCTAATCTGGACGCCCATGGCTTGTGCGGGTATTGAATTTACCCGTTGGCCCGGTGCGCAAAACGCCAAAATCCAGCCCTGCGGCTACATTACCATTACTTTTATTACCATCGTCGACACTACACACGTCGTGATTACGAACCATATTATGACTCTTCTCGTCTTCGACACTGGTGCACGCGCACGCCTATGACGTGCTGTATCGAAATGTGAAAAAAAAACACACAGTGCGGTGCTAAACCCATGGGTATAAATGTCGGTAGTTCGAGCTCGAGTCATCGTCGCGTTAAACGACACCTGTTATAATAGCTATGCATTTTGTATAGGTATACGTGGAAACGCACGTCGCGTCATACGACCGCAGCCTTTCGACGACCCGACGGCGGATGACGGTAATTATCGCGCGGTTTTCAACGCACACACGCACTCGCACGCGCGCACACAGTCACACACACACACGCACACACACACACACACACACACGACACACTCACGCCATGAGCACGCACGAATCGACACGCGATCTAAATGCGTGTTGTTGACCGTCGCTTTTACAGAAATTATTACATTTCTAACGGCGATTTTACAACGACCAACCGCTTTTCCACGCGTACGTATTATTATACATGCGCGTACTGCACGTGACACATTATATGTTATATTATATTGTGTATACGGAGGTAGCACGCGGTACGCGTGTAATGCGCGAGTGTAATATTTTTTAGATCCTAATCCCGCTCCTGCGTTACCCAACGACAAGGCGGCGCTGCGACCGTAATCGTGAGTTATGAGTAACCACAGGTACTTACACCTACAATCGCGTGGGCGGTATCCGTGCGCGTGCTATAATTCACCGTGATATTTTGTACCGAGTGTGTGCGTGTCCATGCGCAAGCGTTCGAGCGTGCGTGCGTGCGTGAGTGAGAGACAGACAGAGAGAGAGAGAGAGAGAGAGAGAGAGAGAGAGAGAGAGTGAGAGAGAGAGAGAGAGAGACGGACAGACAGAGACAGAGACAGACACAGAAAGAGACGGAAAGAAAAACATTTAAAAAATATATATATTTGTAAATCGTGAAAATTCAAACGCTAATTCGCTGCTACCGTCGAGTCGCAGAGGGCGGATTTGTGCAGGCACGTCGTCAAGGAGAGAGGCCTTAGGGGGCATGGCCCCTTACAAAAAGTGAGTGGCCCCGAACTGGCCTAACCCTTGAGTTTTATTTTTAAATATTATGGTGTTTAATTGTCCCAAACCAGCCAAATCCTGAATTCCATGTAGTCAACGATCGTATAACAAAAATTAAATTCCTAGATTCTGTTTTATAAATATTCGGCATTCGACAATTTGAGATAAGACGATAATACGTATATAAATAGATTGAAAACTAGGAATTCCAAAATAGGCGACTTGTTCTTATATAGTTGTTTAAGATGTACGTATATTGTATACCTATATTAATTTATAATACAAATATAATGCCAATACAGACAATATATTTTGAAATGTAGTATTTTTTTTTTTTATGTTGTCTGATAAGGAGAGGAGTGATATTGGGTACAAAAAACAGAAAGGGGCCGAAAAATGTTGGCCCCCTAATAGAAAAATGTCTGGTTACGTGTCTGACTTTGTGGGTAAAACAGACGACTGTAGTACGAAAATCTATTCGGTTTCTGTCGCGCAGGGGCTCATGCTTGTGATCACACTCAATGTCCGCGTACGTCGCGAGAAACAAACGATCACGTAGAGAGAGAGAGACGGTTACTGACCGCCATGACCGAACGAGGGACGCGACACGGACAGGGGGAACGCGCAGTTTTGTTCTCTTTACGACCGTTTTATTGGTTTTCGCCGCCGTATTACGGTCGTCGCCCGAAGAAGTGATATATAATTAAAATAACGACGACCGCAGGGCAATAATTATTTTTATTGTTGTTTCATTTTTCGCTGTAAGCACTGACCTATAGGTCTCCGCGAACGCGCCTGCGCTTCGTGTGTTATTTAATATTTATGTACGGACGTTATTCCTCCACCTCGTCACCCGGGGGGGGGGGGCTGCCGACGACGTGCACGCGTAGATACGAGCGCCCAGGAAACAGCTATATTGTATTATTATAGCACTTGCGTGCACGCGAAAAGCTGTCCTTTACGTCACACCGTCATGACTCGATTTATTCTGTGGGTATAATATAACGTTATGTGTCAGAACTAAGTACAATGTTTTCCTGCACCCTGTGTGTGCACAATTTATGTATGTGCGAGTAATTATAGCGCATTAATGCGCGACTCATTGTTACTTCGGTACCGTCGCGAAAAAGAATAGAAACTCGATTGTGTGTGTTTGTGTTTTTGAACATATAGTTTTGTCGACTTTTTGATCACTCAACCATCCACCGAATACACCGACCAGCCGATACCATTGCCTATTCTCTCGAAAAGAAACTTTACACCTCAGCAGTATTCCTTGATGTCGCACGAGCCTTTGACAAGGTGTGGCACCCCGGACTTCTTTACAAATTAAAATCATTCTTACGCCCTTCATATTACCTCTTCTTTCTATCCTACCTTAACGAACGCCACTTCCTTGTCTGATCAAGAGCTGAACTCTCCAGTGTCTCCCCGATCTTAGCCGGTGTTCCTCAAGGTGCAGTTGCATCGCCAACCCTATTCAATATTATATGCTCATCAGACCAACCCACCAATCCAAATACTCAAACAGCCGAATACGCCGACGATAGAAATAATCTACTCCACTCACACCGATCCAGACTTAGTTTCAAATTTTCTCCAAAGCCACTTGAACGACCTATCACGCCGGTAATCCAACTGGCGAATCAAAATAAATGAAAACAAATCTATAGATACTACCTTTGCCCTCCGCCACTGTCAACCTCCTCCAGTATATATATTATATATATAAACAACAAACCTATCACCAACTCCGACACAACCTAATACCTCGGCCTGACCATCGACAAACGTCTAACACGGGCTAAACACATTCATTCAACAAAACTAAAACTAAACAAACGTCTCTAGTCTCTCAGACCCATTCTCGGAAAATTTTCAAAGTTATCCCTCAAAACCAAAATCCACATCTATAATCTTCTTCTTAAACCCATCTGGCTGTATGGTATACGGATCTACAGGGGCACTGCCAAAATATCAAATACAAGAAAAATACAAGTCGAACGCGGGCACCGTGCCTGAAACGTAAGTGTGTTTTTTCGTACTCTGAAAATATTACCGTGCATAATACGAGTACCTACTGACTTTGAATTATTTACAACAATACGCCCGCGTGCGTGTGCGTCGTACACTCTCGTCACGCAATACGACTCCACTTCCTCGTTTCCACACACAAAATAATACACACACATATATGTATGTACGTAACACAATAATTTACGCGATTATCCCCGTTTTACTTTTAATTACGCGCGCTCGAAAAACGTCGTGAACCACTCGTTTAAAACGCTACGGTGCGCCCAACGGTCCGGTGTCGCACAGTGGTTTGAAAAATTTAAAAACCAGCATTTTTTCGAGCGAACGTGTTATTTAGAGAAATTCGAGTGATTTTTTGATAAAAAATTGCGTAAACGCACACGTCGTGTAATTCGGCGTTACGCGACGCGGCCACGGCGACGACGGATATATAACATGATGCGCGTTTCTTTTGGCCGAGAAATATTTTCAGGCATTATTCGATTTTCAATGCGCGCCGAATCGTCGGTCGGCTTTGAGATTACGTTTTCGATTACCACTCCGAATAATACGTACGGCGATTCGCTGCCATGACGCCGAATCCCGGTTCTGGTGGTAACGTTTAATGGAGGCGATTTTAATGTTTTTTTTTTTTTTGTATTTACCGTAAGTCGAGTAAATTTTTTCGTCATTCATTTTTTCTTCGGTTTTTTTTTTTTTTTTTTTTTTTTTTTAATAAAAAGCGAGTATATCTGTGGTTTCTCTGAACGTTTGATCGTACAGATGAATTATTAATTTTGCTTTTTAGCTTTTCAAAATGAAAATATATCGTAGTGCATGGGACCGAGCGAGAAATGTTTTCCCGCTTACAAATTAATGTAAAATTAAAAATTTAAATTGTATCAATACGTAATGCAACGATCAAAGGAGACCGCCGCCGTGAGAACACGGGCACGGAGCTTCCGGTAAAGATTTTCCGATTTTCCGTCAGGTCTACCCGCCACGGCACGACGATGGCCCGTTAGAAATCGTCAGACCCGGAGTGCCGGCCGTTGTCATTACGATTTGTATTTTTTACCGTCGTTCGTTCAGCGCGTATTAGACGGCGTTCGTCGGAGCGAAAACGCCGGTCCTGCAAGCGGTGCTGTCTTGTTATTTGAATTTAATCGGGTTTATTAAGATGAAAAAAAAAAAAAAAGACGAAAAAGAAAAAAAAACGAAACGGGGGAAAAATACACGACTCGCAGATATATATAGTGGTTTCTGCTATTCGTAGTAATTTATTACAAAATAAATCCATATAAAACCCCGGGACCGATGAAAATCCATCCGGACCGTGATGCGGGCGTAATATTTCATTTTTTCCCTCCGCGTACGAGCTCTTAAGAAACCTTTTAATTTTTATCACGCTTTTACGTTGCTAGGTAACACTTGAAATTAAAATCGCAAATAACTCCGGTCCCGTCGTCGTCTCGTGCTCGCGTATATTTATTTACGAATTATATAAAGTCGACGGCGGCGGCACCGTTTACATGTATACCATTATATACGTATAATATATTGTTTGATTGGATTTATTATTTTTTTTTTGATTTTTCCGAAAACGCTTTCCGCCGACTAACCCGCCGGGAACGATACATCGATACTGATAAGATAAAGATCGGATCCGAGCTCATCACAACCGTGGACGGTTAGTTAGAACCAATTATTTTTTTTTTTTGGGGGGGGGGCTACTCTCCGGTAACTGTTTAATATCACAATTTTTAAATGAAACAAATAATCAAAAACGCAAAATAACTCAACGTTTACGACTTTATTTTCTTTCGCGTTAAGCAAACACGTTTTTAAATAGTATCATTGTCCGCGCACGCGTAACGTAATAATATTATTGATTTGTTTATTCGTAATGTCTAAGTTTGAAAACCTATCTTCGAGCACGGGACATCCGTGGTAACAATTAATATAAATACTGGCCGATGGACGACGGTTCGCGACAATAAAACAACCTGACCGCAGCAATCTGCACGTTTTCCCACACGATAGATCCAAGTCGAAAGTCGTAAAACCTCCGACCGCCGTGGACCGAACGCATTCGAGACGACGACGTGATGTGTATTTAACTGTTTTCGACGAAGGAGGCTAAAAACCGTCGTAGTCGAAGCCTTAATAGACTCTAAAAAAAAAGAAAAAAAAAAAACGTAAACAAATTTTACCGCCGTCGGATCGCACACTGCCCCGTCCCCGAGCTGCAGTCGTTGTACCGTTTGTCGTGTTGCGCAGTTTTCTGAGAATTCATTTTTAATCGCCGACGACCGCGGTGTAATAATATTTTAACACCGATTCGCTACAACACGCGATCAATTCGCAGAGGTGCAAAACAACACCGCAATAATATACGTCGTTATTATTATTATAATTATTATTGTTATTGTTATTTCGACGAATCTGAAACACCGCGAACACGTGGTGAGGGTGGGTTGGGGGGGGGTAGTTTATAGCCCCGTTTATTATCATCATGCGACATGCATATACGGCACGGCTCATGTCGCGAACTGTAAATTTGTTTATACCGTACGTAAGGTTAGTTCAGGTATACTTACAGTTGGTTATACCATTAGTTAGTTATAAAATTATAATAAATTCGTACGATTATTAACTCGATTCCGAAAATGTGTGTGTATGTGGTATGTACTCGTAAAATATTCGTACACACACACACACCCACACACACACACACACCCACACACGTCACACAACTTACTTTAACTACCACATTTGGTCCACACTCAGTGGCGTGGCGAACGACAATTCCAGAGGAAATTGCCTCTGAGATTTTTTTAAATAAGGGGTGGGTGTGTTAAATAGGGGGTCCCCTGATTATTGTAAATTGTATATTTGTATATAATATACTCGATAGATTGTCAAATACTGATCTGAATGTGATCTTAGTTGCATTAGATTTGTATGCATTAATATGTTATTAATAATATCAGTTTATGATTAATAAACATTTAAAGTCAAAAATCATAAGATTCGAAAGGCTTTACTCTATTTGGTTTTTCATTTGTTTGTTAATATTTCGTTACATCTTATTATTTAAATATTCTCTCGCCTCGGCAATTTGTTATAATATACTCGTAAATTATAATATTATTATTTTTCTTCCTTTTTTTTATAATAGGTACAAACCTTTATATTATTTATTTATCAATAACAGTGCCGTAGCCCCTCTGAAATGTCCTCCCCCCACGAAATCTTGATTATATAAATGATTGAACATCGTTGAGAATTAAAATTAAATAAATTAAGACGGCATGACATAGGTGTAATTAAATTCTATGAGTTGAACAAATCAGGTAATTTTACTATGAATAACCATCTTTATTATATATGTGAATAACTATACAAATTGATTCCCACGAAAAACAGTTTTTAAGGCGCGTAACCACCGGGTTCGGCTTTGTCGATCGGCATGCCGATTTTTTTGCCGATCGGCTTTTGACGTTCCCACTAAAATCGGGCCGAATAGATGGACTTGCAATGTGGACCACACTTATATATTGACGTATCGACTAGGTACCGATAACCTCATAGAAATGTCACTAATGTCAATGTGTACATGAAAACATTTGAAATAAACGGTCACTCGGTTTTTAGAACGGTAAAAAATATTTACCGGGTAAAAAAAATATCGGTAAAATTTACGTAAATTTACCTTACCGGGTAAATTTACCAAGCTCCCGTCTCCAGTAATGCACAATTTATAATATTCTCGTATATCATGCACTATTTATAATATATCGTACACACACATCACGGGTGTCATTACGTTCCGTCGAGTATGACGTGGCAGGTATACCGCGAGCGGTAGTATGACTCAACTCGGGAACCGTTACGGGTCGTCACCGTCACCTCCGTGTGTGCACACCGCCGTACGCTCATCCGAGAACACTGAAAGAATTATTCACGATAATTCCGCGATGAATCACACGAGTGTCGAAAAGCGTAACACGGACGCGTGACATCATTCGGCGGTCGCTGTCAGTAGTACTTAATAATAATCAGTGTGGAATTAGCTAGTTGCGGATTTCGGTCGACTCATAGATTTTATTATTATTATTATTATTATTATTATTTTTTTTTTTTGCTAATGACCTCCAAAATTTTCTCTCACCGCACCGATCCATTGTCGTCAATCGTCTTCGTCGACTCGGCGCGCGTCGAAAACGTTACGCGTTTGTTGAAAGTCGTTTTACGATCGGTGTATGTGTATTATGGTGACCACCACGAACGTGTCTGTACGAATTTTGAACGAAAAAAGGTTAAAAAAAAAAAAAAACCGAATTATATTATTCGTGTGTTTTTGAATGTGATCCTCGTAAATTTTGACCGCCCGCGGTAATCGTGTTTATACGGAATCGAATAAAATAATATAATAACATAAATATATACGCACGATAGCTGCATTCGTATTCGAGATAAACCTAATATTATTATTGCGTCTGAAGTTATTTTTATTTATTTATTTATTTATTTCATACACTGTTCCATAAAACACGACAAATTTACATTTCGTATAGGAAATCATTGAATTGTATACGTTATATACTTATGCACGCGGTATGTTTCATAAGTTTACGTGTAATAAACGTACTTTTTCAAACAAATATACGTATAACCGCACAGAATAAACTATTTATCAATTTTGAACCTACGATAGTAGTGAGTATGCGGTACTGCGGTTTACGTTACGTATAAAATAATAATAATAATAATAATAATAATAATAATAATAACAATAAAAATAACCAGTTAACGTTTGTAGAACGATACGGTGAGTTGACGCGTTCTGCGCGAATTTCGCACAAACAAAACTTCCAACGTGGTAACGGTGTTAGTTGAAATACAAGTTGATATTTATTAATCTCTTACTAAACATACACGTTTAATATTGTGTTTTTTCCGTAACGCATGAGAACGAAATAATTAATTTGAAATTCGAAATAATTTAATTACTATACTATAACCGTCTTATAATGACGTGTAACGCGGGGTGTGCGGTGATTCCGAGCCTAGTGTGTGGTACGTCTCGTCGGCGATCATTCGTCTATTTCACGACCACGACGACGACGCTACAATATAAATATTATACGGATCGGATATTAAAGCTACTCGAAATAGTTTCCGCATATTTTATGCGCTATTAAACGTAACGACATTTTCGTATTACGGTTATTACTCATTTTATAGTTGGTTCATTTATATTTTATAGTTTTATTTTGATTAGACAATCACTAAAAATCTCGTAAATACTACACCGTCTAGAGTAGGTACCTATAATTCTACTCTTTTTTTTTCTTTCTTTTTTCTTTTTATCACAATCCCCCTGCGAGTTTTACGACGAGCATCATTATAATTTATTTATTTAGTTTTACTCGGTACTCACCGTCGAGTATCGATCGTAACGTTTATTATTAGTTATTACTTTTATTGCGTGTCGATGGTCTCGGACTTGTTGGTTTATCCGTATTCCTATTGGCGTTCTGACGTAATAATATTGTCGTGCTGAATAAATGATTTTCAGTCGCTGTTCCGAACCGACTCTCGGGTGACATTAAACGTGCGCCTACTCGGTATTACCGTATATTGTAACTTTTTTTAAATACACAGTGCCCATTAAATAGTTCGAAACGCATTATACTTCAAGTAAACAGCACCGTACCTTAACACTTGTCCATTACAACATTACACACACGCCGACGAACCAATAACGGGCCAATAACGGACGAAAAACTACAATATTCCGAATCATACTCGTCCTCGCGTCGTGTGCGATGATGTTCAAAGTGAATAACACAACTATGTAAATATATCCAGAGGTAATCGAGTACGTTATTTATTATTTTAATTTACGCGTTCGATACGTTCCTATGTACTTCGTACGACCGAACACAGTGGCGCCAAAGTCAGTTTTTAGAGGTATTGCAAAGCGTTATAAGTAGAGTCCGGATTTTTATGCAATTTCATATTTGTAATGAGTGAATGCAGTTCGATGACAGTAAGAAATGTGGACGATTTGTGTAACAGATAATGCATAGAAAAAAATTTATTTTGCATATAAATGCATATTTCAGAGATGACGACATATTTTAAAATGTTTGCATATTCAAGCATACTTGGTACCTATTAAAGTATTAAAGTTTATAAAACCGTGTATTTTTTTTAATTTCTTTATTTTGTATCTTTGTTCAAAAATATTAACCAAAGAAATGCTATAAGAGGATTTAATATGATTTCTCATATTATTTTTTACTGTTCCTAATTAAAATATTTGTCTTATTTGTTGGATATATTTTTAAATATTTACTATTCCTCAACCAATATTGTAAGTGGATGTCTGCAATCAAAAAATTAAACTGCCTATCTTATTTAGTTGAATTATTATTTATGAAAGAAATTAAAAAAATAACAAAAACATAATTAAGTGCATAAAAATGATGCAAATAAATGCATATATGTTGGGCAAGAGTATATTTTTGCATATAATTAAAAAAAATCAGAGCGTATCAAGTGCATATTTAAAAGTTTTTAGATGCATAAATGCATACTATTTTAGGCTTTTTGAGTGCATACAAATCCGGACTCTAGTTATAAGCATTAAACCTTCAAAGCGGCCGCAGTTAACGAGTTGTGTCCCGACTCAATTTCTCGTACGCGAGTTGTGTCCCAATGATAAAAGTGAGGTACACGAGTTGTGTTCCAATTGTTTTATGAAGTTTTACACAAGTTGTTAAGTTTAAAAAAAAAGTTTTTATAAATTCAAATCGAGAAATTTTTCCATTTCAATGTTGTATAAACGCCAACATATATTTTATGAGATATTTACTGAACAAAAATTCGATTTTGGTTTACCATTTCTCCACCCACAGATGAAGTAGACAATTCATTTGTGTTTGATCTAATGTCTTGTAATGTTTCAAACGATTCCGATATTCTAAAATTTGCAACTTATTTAACGGATAACTATGTCATGAATTATGCTTTATTTCCTCCCTGTGTATGGGCAGAATCATCAAATTCAACGCTACGCGCAACTAATAGTTGTGAAGCATTTCATTCGAACTTAATTCTATGTTTTATTCAAGCCGACCCAATATATTTCAATTTACTGAACTAATAAAGAATTTGCAATGTGACGTTTACATTAAAATTAAAAGTTCTGGACAGTTATCAAAGACAACACGTGAAAAACATTTATTTGTTAGTCGAAAATAAATGCATATAAGAATGGACAAATTTCACGATTTGAATTTATAAAAACGGTATCATTTAAATTTTTACCTTATATGTAATTTTAATAAGTTAAATTAATTTTAATTTTATTAAAACTATTAATGTAGTCATTTTTAATTTGTATTTATATTTATTAGACAAAACGACATCGATTATTGTTAGATTACATTCAAATTTTTACTTTGATAATAATATGACGTTTTTTATACGGACTTCTTATTTTTCGTGTAAAATATAATATATCACTTACTTTTAACACTGAAATAGAAAAATTTCTCAATGTAAATTTATAAAAATTGTTTTGTTTAAGTGTTTGCTTTGTATGTTATATTATTAAAACTATTTGTGTAGTTATTTTTAATTTAAATTTATATTAGATCGAACTTGTGTGTAACCCGAAAAAAAACTTAGGGACACAATGCAATATTTGGGACACAGCACATTTGCAGCCAAAGCTGCAGCCAAAAAAATTATTTTTCCTCCTGTAAATTATCTTTCCTAACTTTAACAGGTATTGCAACTACAATGCCTAGATCGGCGCCACTGGCCCAGCGTATAAAATGTGTTTGCCGAAAAGTACCGACCTGTGTATTAAACAAGCAATGAAGGATCGATGTCATTACTGCTCGTTGGACAGTGCCTATACACTGCGTAGTGTTTACATAACATGTTTATGCGCCGTCTATTCGTATGCGCGTCGTAATGTCATTTAGATTAACATTTTGAATCGATCATAAACCTGGTAGTGTCTGATATCGTCACATACGAGGGCCACGCGTAAAACACGAATTCGTTATCAATAAAACCGTAATGATGACTGATGAGCAATAACGACAGCGACGAGTCTACGGATCGTTTTAACCACGATAATGTTATGTTTTAACGACAAATAGCTCATCGCTCCCTCCGCGTAATGTCCGTTCGACGGACGTGCGTTTAAAGGTCCAAAGTCGAAAGCAATTATTTTATTCGGAAGACAAACTATTCGTATCTCGTTTTACACCACCGTTATCGTGTCCAATTGTGTAGACGATCCAACTCTATTCCGTACGATCGGTTTTTAATTATTTACCTTGTCGTTTTTAAAATTTAAATCAAAAACGACGATAAAAATCAGCAATTCGCCTGTGAAGTTATCTTATATCTGCCGAATCCCGATGGATCGGTTCCGTCCTATAGTTCGGACGATCGATCGGCATGACAAGCGGGATGTCGAAAACCGCCTCGTCGCTCGTACAGTATAGTACGATGAATGCATGATAATATATATATTATATATATGTGTGGGGGGGGGGAGACACCTGCTGATGCAGCCGCAACAGTGAAAGATTTGAAATGTGTATCTGTCGTGTAAAAATTCGTTGGAAAGAACACAAAAATAGACAATGACGTGTAAAACACACATGCTCACACGATTGAGTTCCCCAAGGGCTCCGTGTGCATTTGAAAACAATTGATGCCTAATAGAGGTTTCCACTCGGCTGCGTCGTTACTGTATACGAACACACACACACACACACACACACACACACACACACACACATACACCGTTTCTGCGAAATACGTGGTACCCCCTTTCACCACCATCACTCACGTACGTATGCGCGAGAGAGGGCGTGAGAGAGAGAGATAGAGAGAACGCTAGAAACAGAGAAAAAGAATGTGTGTGTATGTGTGTAATAAAAAGCTGAAGAGAGAGAAAAAGAAAAAGAGTTCAAAAAAGAGTGATACAGAGAGAGGGAGTGGGAAACAAGTTTTTACGGCGGCGGCTCGTTATTTGACTCGGAGTTCAATGCAGTGATAAGGAATTACGGTGCATTGGAGTGGAAAACGCAATAGTGGTTTAGTATCCTGTCCTCGGATGTAGCAGCGAAAATGCTAAAGTTCAAATCCCGCATACAAACGATATTGTTTAAATAATAATAATAATAATATAATACGTATATGTTTATACGTCGGGGACGCGCGGAAACGTCGACAGGGCATTTAAACCTCGCCCCGACGATAACGATTTTAGAATCATTCGCTTCGTTTTGCCAGGGCATATAATATACTCTACTCATAAAAATATATATATTTATTTATTTATTTCTGCACAGATAGTTCTCGTCGCTGAACTTTGGCCGTGTTTACAGTCATTTGGCACTTCCTTCTGCACGGGACACCGCGGCGACTCCTCGCGCTCGTTCGCCGAGAGTTTATTACGAATGACCGCAACACAATAACGGCGTACGATATTCGCCACGAGTACACCGCACGGTGATAAGTCATCACTGATAACCGACCGCGAATCGCACACTTTTCAGACGGACAAGAATCTCCACGCGTACACACTGTATAGTAATATTATAGTACACGGCGTTCGCACAAGGGCGTCGTCGTATTAAACTAAACTACCCGGCACAGAAAGAGACAGAGAGAGATAGAGAGAGAACGCACGTTCATATCGGTTACGTGGAATCAGACCGATGTACAGATAGTTTTGTGTTTTGACAACAACCGTCTAATACATACATATATATATATATATATATGTATGTATTGTAAATATTCTAATTTATGTATACAGGTTTGTCCAACGAACATGTACCAGTTGCGATGTCCTCATGTATAATATACGGTGAAGATAATCGAATAATGTGTTTAAAAAAAAAAAACAAAAATCGTTTATACATGAAGTCACTCAATGGAAAGCGACTTTGTATATTAACATTTTAATTACGTTTTTACGTTTCGGTGAACAATTTTTTTTATTTTCAAACGCTAGAAAAATTGCAACATAGCCGTTTCACGATAAAGTTTATTTTCTGAAAACATTTGTGTTTCAAAATTTTTATTTTCACCAACGCAATGTCAATGTCGACTCAATGTCTTTTTTTTTTAAGTATAAAAGCGTTTATTGATACTTTACGATCTATACAATATGTACAATAAGCAAATGTGTTGTGCGGAAATTGACTATGATAGGCTTGAAAGAAGGTCTCGCAGTCGAGTTACCTTTTACATTGATTAATTAAGGTTTATTTTACAAGCTAAGTAGGTCTTTACGCCAGTGTCGTTTGAGACGTCTTGTGGGATTGTCCGGAAGTGTCTTTGTCATTTTTTTTTTTTAAGGCAATTCAGTGAAAAAATGATTAAAAGTCGTTGCGTTGGTAACAATATTAAAAGCGATACAGTCAAATCGTTCTTTAAAATAAACTCAATAATATTGTTATGTTCGGGTTGTATAAATGAAAAATAGAATAATTGTATTATTTTTTAGCTTTATGCTGAAACATTAGTGTACAGAAAAAATTAAAAATTGTAGTCTTTGACCTTGGGAAACATGTAATATGTATGTATAAAAATGTGATATTTAACTCTGTGGTCTACATCCAAAATAATCGTTGTCACAATAATTACTAAAAGCATATTATAATATCACCTAATTACCCACAAGTAAAAACTGAAAACACGATAATTAACGGCTAATAGGCAATGGCAACATTTTAATTGTTCGGCAATTGATAAAGGCGATTATTACTAAATTACTGTATAAACAGTAAAATTTTCTCCGCTACACGGAAAAACATTGAATCACATTATAAATGTTGTTGAGAGTGGCCGAATATATAAAAATGATAATTATGAATATAAATAGTTAATAGCTACTAGAAAACCTAGCGTCGCTATAGGCACTAAAGAGAACGTAGCATTTTTTTCGATCTACAATTTTTTTTTTTTTTTTCACCCTCTATAATCCGAAAACATATACCTGTTATGTATTAAATGTAAAAAAAAAAAAAAAAAAAAAAAAAAAACAGAAATTCATTACGTCTATGTGTACTGGAGATATTTTTATGTATATTGTATAGGATATAATTTTATTATCGTCACGAACGGATAAATTATCTTGAAACACCCTGTATATTTTATATTATCGCTATACATTTATTATTATTATCACGATCGCGGCGGAGTGCGAGGGAGATTTCGACGCAAAACCTGCAGCGGAGAACGCGTGGTGGCGATTAAAAATATACGTGCGGCGCTGCACGGCCGGCGAGTGTTATTTTAGCGTACGAATAAACTTTACGTGACGGAGAACGGTTTATTATTTATTAACATTGTTTTATGCGATCGCCAAACTCGGGCTCGAGTGAAAATCGTGGTGATTCCACGAAAACGCGTCGCGGTGCCCGAGTAGCCGTCCGTGATGCCACCGCCGCCGTAGTCGCGAAATTTCGACGATAATATTAATAATAATAATAATAATAATGTTTAATTCTTCGGTGACGCCGCAGTCGCCGCGGCTTAATGATTTATTAACGGACGCGAATAAATACATTATAAAACCGGCGTTTTTCTCCGGGTCGATTCGCTAATTCAGGTCGGCGTGGGTGTCACCGGCGTCTTGTGCGCGTACGATTATTCGGTCGACTTCGCGACCGAAATTAGTCAAAAGCAATAATTCAAATTGAAAAAAAAAACGCGCACACACACACACACACACACACACGACAATAATATTAACATTTACAAGATAGTTTATAAGAAAAACACATAATATACGCGTACACTAATAATAACGACGACAGTAATAATAGTAATAATAATAAATAAACCGGTCGACAAAACTGCAGTTTGGCTAGAAACACGTCAATAACTAACTGGTCTCAAGGCTGAATATTGGCCACCGAGACCTTTTCACGACAATCCGACCTAACTTTTTTTTTTCTTTTCAAACGTGCGCGTATAATATAACGCAATAATAACACATTAAAATATACCTACCTAAATGTCATCGCGTGTGCTATAGCGTGTACCGATAAACGTTCGGTAGTGTCGTACGCGTTACAATGTGTAACGAATTATTCCAGGGATATTAAATTATCGCCGTGTTTTCACAGAGAGTCATTTGCACAACACGGTTGTTTTTATTAACACCGAACGCTTAAATCATAACACACACACGCACACACACACACACACACACACACACACACACACACACACACACACACACACACACACACACACACGCACGCACACAACGTTATCGACGAAAGTATGTGTATGTACAGTTGACCCGACGTGTGTGGGATAAAAATCGGCACGTTATGCGAGGGGGCTGACTACGGGCGTGTGCCAGATTCCGAAAAAAAAAAAAAAAAAAACGTAAACGATTCACGTTTTGCCGTCTCGTAATGACGTCGGAATATCGGTATGTCACGAAAAATCGTCGTGTACAGGGGCGTATTTAAATTTTTTTTGTGGGGGGGGCTGTGGTATTTTCACCGACTGAAATTCCCCAATTCAGCCTATTAAACCGAACTCAAAGGTATTAATGGTTACGATCAAAATCGTCAGACACATTACATGGAATAATTTGTTCGTTGTCACTAATAATTCTTTATAAAATTACATTGAACTTTTACGATTTACATCTGATAAGACATAATTAGCAGACCTCATACACAATTCCTGGATTTCGGGAGGGGGGCTGTAGTTCCGTCAGGAGGTAGGGTCACCTAGCTTTTTTTTGTTGAAATTCGACAAATCTCTAATCTAGTCAGTTAGGGCAATAATCGATTTCAATGATCTGATCTGTCGACATTTGAATGGAGGACGTCTCCCCGAGTAAAAGTGAAGACAAAAATTATAATCATCCCGATAACGCAATAACGTGTAAACGGACCGTCGAGACTTGCGCGTCGTCCAAACGCGTGATTGTGCGATAAAAGATCACGGTCGTAGGATAATTACAATAATAATAAAACGATATTTTATTATTAGGATTATTTGCTGATGTACGAACTATGGCTGATGCATTGTTCGTCAGCAGAGACACCGGGACGGAACCCGAGACGTGGATGTGGAAATCACAGGCGCACTACACAGCGTCGGTCTGACTCACGAATGGGCCCCCAGGAAAATATGTTTTCAAAGGGCCCCCAAATAACAAAACATAGATATCAGATTCAATAACTACCGACTAAAGATAAATATTTCTTATCTTTTATTAACGAGGAATTTTAATGATATTAATTAAATTTAATGCATAAATCACATTTTTTTTATATTCTTTTTTTTTCATTCTGTATAGTGAACCTACACGTGTGTATTGACCATGTTGTGCTGATTTACTATATTCGGTTTAAACACCGAACGAGGCGAATATCACGTTCACGTCAATGCTCATATAGATCAGGTTAATTTAGTAGGTATCCAATATACAAATATCATCTTTCTGAGTCAAATATCAACGTTTTTATTCGCGTAAATAAATTGAACAATATTACTATACTATAATTTTTGCTATTGGCGAGGTCCCGCGGGGCCCCTATTTTAAGAATAAATCTCAGGGCCCCCGGCGATTGCTGGGTATCCGGGTGGGCCAGACCGACACTGGTACTACGACACCGACGTGAACGCGTTATTTCGCAATGTCTTATCGAGATTATTCTGCCGCGACCGGGCCACTCGGACCTCGCGGGAGGCTAAGACCGACGGTCCGGACCGTGTGGTGTTTATGACGTCCGCGACTCGTCGACGACAATTATTTTAGAAATCAATAGCTTCGAAAACTTAAATTTTTGCACGCACGACATCCTGCGTCGTGCGGTATTTAGTGGTATACTTCTGGCCGTAGTGATAACATATAGGTACCGTTTATAATTAGCGCACGTGTGAATAAGCGAGTGTCGTCGATGGTTTGAAACGCGGGCCGATCGCCGCGAAAGCAACGATAATGTACGACAAGAACCTACACGTAATATTATCGCTGCAATTATATATATATAATGCAAAACGTGTTTGTCGTAAACTCGTAACACACACACACACACACACACACACACATACTTATACGAGTGTATATATGTATAATGAATGTGTGCGAGCGGTCTTCACGCGGGGGTCGTCGTCGTCGAAACAGCGGAGAAGGCGACGGCGACGACGGAGTCGATAGAGATCGCGAAATGTCGCCGTGGTCGGACGCGCGTTTCGAACCAATTAAAAAGGTCAATAACTCTCGTTTTATGTACGTACACATCGCATGTGTGTGAGCATTGTAAGCGTGTGTGTACGGAGTCCACCACGCTTCGTTTGAGATCATGTTTGTGTCGAGGTCATGACGACAAACGCACACAAACACATACGTATACACTGCTCACTTATACGCTTGACATTCACAAGCGATCAACGGCCGGTTCTTTTATTTTATAGATCCAAAAAAAAAAAAAAAAAACCCCAGACGATAACCGCGGTTGTAATATGAACGTTTTTACTTCCTGGGTACCATACAACGGTGGTAACTTTTTTTAAGTATATTTATGTCATAAATAAAATAAAATAAATAATGTATATATATGTGTATGTGTGTGTACATATACACCACCCCGCATTCCGACACTTTTTCGAAACCGCAAAGCGTGTGTGCGTGTGTGTGTGTGTTTGGGCGATTCTTATCGATAAAATGTTTATTTATTTATTTTCTAACCCCACGCCGTCGTCCGTTCCCGTGACGACGTTGTTTGGCAACCGGTAGGGTCGTCCGACGACGTGAGGTCATCACAAACGCGTTTTGCGTTTCGGCGTACCACCGTCGTAAAAACAATATTATTATTATATGGTTATTATTGTTATTGCGGCCGTATAACGCAAAACACTTGGCCGGCCGTACGTACGCGTTTTATACACTCGTACGGATCCTGCGTTACCACGTTTACGATCGGTCAGCGTTCTCGCCCGTCGCGTGCGTGCGCGTGCGCGTGTCCGAGTTTCGACGACGGTCGACCACCCCCTACGAGCGATGCAGTGATGTGGTACATATATAGTATACCGGGTATACGATGTGTTATGATTGGTCCGTTAACCGGTTCTCGCGTGCACACGCCAACGACCGACGACGACGGTCGACTGTTTTAGGACAATTTTTCTTTTCTTTTCGGACCGAAAGCGAATTACAAACGGAATCGCCGGACGCCCGGTAAACATTTTATGAGCAAGCGTCGAGCGTGTCCCGGCGAACAGATTTATTCCGACGTATTGATGCCGGTGCGATCGGGGTTCAAAGCGACGAGCTCCCGTGAATAATATTAATAATAACAGCCATAATTATTAACCTATAGTGTGCCATCGAGAACAGGGCAGATACGAATAAAAACCTCGTTGCGATTAGCGCGTATGAATACCGAAAAACCTCCGGTTGACCGGTCGCGGGCTTGAAAACTACGCCTGTTCGTGACCGCTCGGAAAAATATCGAATTATAAACGACGAGACGCGGTCTGTACGCGTAGTGTTTTCACGACATCGGCAATCTATAATCGATTACCGTTCTAAACGATAAATATCAAAATATTATATCAGGAAAAATGACGAATTATATAAACGACGAAACGCGCGCCTGCGCTCGGGCCACACACTCTTACCTGCACCACACGCTTACAAACTAGACTTAAACGACTCACCACTACTCTGTACCTAAAACCTGTCAGGAAATCCTTGTGGCTTACCCCAAATTCTTTTTGACTGTCCTTCCAAACGCATCATCTTATGTAAACTCCTAAAAACCTTTAACATAACACCAAACCCTTGTCCTATACTTAACTAACTCTAACTCTGAAATAATTATCACCCAAATAATTGCCTTTATATTGGAAGCTGGCTTTAGCGTTTAAGTTTTTTCTATGAATTTTTATCGTTTTATTTAATTTGATTATAATTGTTAAGCTATAATCGTTTTTACGAGGAGCTAAAAAAAAAAAAAACGTCGAAACGCGGTCTGTACGCACTACGCGTATTGTTTTCACGAAATCGGCAGTCTAATCGATTACCGTTTTAAACGATAAATATTGATATATCATATCAGTTCGACGACGTTGCGATTTATCTTCGTTGACATCTCGCGGCGCGGTGCTTCGATTTCGAATTCGCATCACCACTCAACCCGCTTTTAGGCGACAAATCGAATTCACCCATTTCTGCTTTTTCCCTTCGACTATCGACGCGTCGACGTTAAGTTACGGCGAATCACAATAATTATGTTTTTACGATTTTCCACGAGCAGTCATTCGATTTTTCAACGACCGAATGAAAATCGAAATCGTTTTTTCCCATACGATCGTATGGTACCGTGCTCGTATCAAAACGTCGTCAGCGGTGATCACGCGCACTTTTTCAATCTATCTAGTTTGCCCGACGTCGATAAAATGTAAACTTTCCGTCGTATTCTACCACGGCTAGTAGCGGCAGGTGTATGATAACTCGATAATAATAATAATATGTTATTCGAGTGTACTTGTGCGGGACGTAATCTTTGAATTTTAATGTTGACCTTGTGACGCTGGTTTAATGGACCTGGAATACGATCGACGCTATAATACACGTTCAACGGATCGCTCGAAATATATTTTAATCGTTGACGCGGCGGCGGCTTGAACGCACGATATCGCATTATTGTACGTTTTTTTTTTTTTCGTAATCAATACTCGCTGTTATTAATTATAATTCACGCGTCGATTTTTCTGTTTTTTTTTTTTTTTTACTAAACTTTTTTGATTTGTTTCGAATTGACCGTTCCAATTTAAAATATTATAATAATGTAACTCGGCCGCAAAACACACGAATTTTTCACACTGAAAACTTGCTCAGTCGCGTTTCTGGCAGCGTATCACACGTTTTCGAATCGGATTCGAACGAGAACGTATCATTAGGACTGTTCTAATGATCCATAATAATGACATACTGATTTACTCATTTTTCGCATCGACGACGGGTCATTTTGCGTTTTGATACCACCTCATACACGCCGATGCGTGTGAAAATCGCCATTTGTTTATCTTCGCATGCGATATTAAATATTAATACCTTAATTAATGTATGGTATTTATACGATTTATGTTTTTTTTTTTTTTTTTTAATTAGCTGAATTCGTAATATTACACGACGGCACTCACGCCAGTGTCACGATTCGAAAACGTCACACGTGTTTTGGTGTTTATAAAAAACGAACGTATACCTGTTTATAACTAATTATTATTTATGATTTATTTGTAAACCCTAACTAAAGTAACACTTGACGAGAACATAATATGATGACCAAACGAAAATACGCTTTTACCAATATTTCGGGGGAATTTTTAAGTCACACGATTCCCGTTTCTATTATATCAGTTGATATTCGATAAAAATATGTCGTCAGACGACGAAGTACATACTTGTTGCACCGACACTCATTGTTTTTCAAATCATAATCAAATGTGTACATAAGGAAAAATATTGATACGCGCTTATCCGTTGTCGTACGAAAATCGTTTTAATAATCTAACGGTCACTGTTATGCCGTGTTTGAAGAACTCGGCGATTCAGACTGGTTTAGAAGTTTTTGAAGAATGGAAAAATAAAGGCTAAACTAGTCAGACTAGAAACGACATTGGAAACAAAAGACACGTTTTATTAGATCGGTGTATTGATCTCAATAAAGTCTAATCCAGGGGTCTTCAACCATTTTATGGGAAGGGCCACACATTATTTTCTACAAATCTCGTGGGCAGCATCCGTAGTAAAAACATGTGTTTTAAACTAAAATTCAGTTTTATTATTACAATTTGGACGGTTAAAATATGGAATTACAAACTATTATTAATACCATTAAAACAACCAACATTTTCAACATGTAAGTAGGCAGTACCGGATCTAATTTATTTTTTACCCGGGGCAAAGCATAAAATTAGCGCCCCTTCTTTTATGCCACTGTCATACTTAACACATACAAACTTACATACCAATAAATCTAAAAAAAAGAGATTCGTAGATACCTACTAGATTAGGAAAAATGTGTATTTAACACCATCCTTAAAATGTTTGCTTAGCTCTGTGTTTCACAATAAAAAAATTGTACACTCAAATAATACTCTTTGGGCTTGACAAATGAAGGTATTTATTGCCAAAGTCAATTGAAAATTGTAATTTGTATTGTATTTATAATATACCCATTAATCATTATAAAATGAATAAAAACCGTTAAAACGATCACTTATTTTATAGTGATTCGGCGCCCCCGACCAAGACTTTTCCAGGGCAAGTGCCGCGGTTCGCCCTCTCTAAATCTGGCACTGTTAGTAGGTAATTTAATTTGTTTTATCGCACTTTCCCAAATTTTTACAATATCGATGGCTAATGGCCGTTTTAATTTTATCGAAATAGCAAAGACGCGTGCTATATTATTTCAAATGTGATCGCGGGCCGCAAATAATGGCAAAACGGGCCACATGCGGTCCTCTGGCCGTGGGTTGAAGACCCCTGGTCTAATCATTTCTCTGTTAACACAGATAAATTCGTAATGTCTTACCGTGATATCGAAAACAAATAAATCGAAAATAATCAGTCTCGTATAAACCCATAGAGGAATATTAACTATAGTCAGATTAAAAAACGCCGAGCATGGTTAACGTTATTTCTGACAAACGTGTGTCGTGATGTCGATATGATATTAGTTTATTGCTCATCCGTTCGTAAAGTGAAATATAATAATATTTTTTATATTATTCGTCTTCGTCCGCGATTCATTTCGATTCAACGCCACTCGCGTTTTCGTCGTACACTTTATTTTTGGCGCACGGAGTACACATTTGTATGTATAGGTACCTACGTGTGTCGTGTACGATAATGATCGATTGATCAATCACAAAAAAAAAACGAAAATCGAAAACACACGAGTGTGACCACCGTTACACATTTTACCGACAATTTCGACATGTATATTGAGGATATATTATAAACGTAAGCCGGACAAACGGTTTTTATTCGACCGTTTTACATTACTGCAGTTAATAATTGTGAAATGAATAAATACTATGATACGCGTACGAAATCATATACGAGCAACGATACAAAATATACAAACGCGATGGTGTCTGCATAAAATAATACTTAAATTTTTTTTTTCATTACGACGGAAAAGTGCTCGTGAGGTTAACGCAACTTGTACAGTCACGATTTAGAATTACAAAATTTTAATTTTTTTTTTTTTTTTTTTAATGGAGTCATAATATTATCTAATACGTATAAAAACGTTAGCTTATTTTATACATTATACATTCCATTTTAATTCGCTTTGGTTTTAGATTATTGATCAAAAGCGCGTGAGTACAAACGAACAATAATATTATTATAACAAGCGGTTTGGTTTAAAATTAAATTAAAAAAAAAAAAAACAAAAAACGATTTCAAATATACAACTATTTGTAACTCGGCGTTTTCTTCGAAATCAAAAACCACGGCAGTCGATACCGAGTGTATATTATTTTACACTCGAATCGCTTCCCGTGTTACTCACGTCATATAATATCTAGATTCATAATACTCTGATCGTAGACAAGTAGGTTCGAGTGGTTCAATGATTCCGGTTTGTGTGTAATTTATAATTATCGCAATATGCATAATATTATATTACACAATCTGAAACGAGCAGTCAATAAACTCGTTTAGTGTAGTACACACAGTGCTCACGAGTATTTAATGGTAAGGTACGTTTAATGGTTTACAACGTCGTATAACCGTTTTAAAATGTTTCGGTATTATAATAATATTATATAGGTACTATACGTAAACGCCCGTATAGAGAGGTACCTACACGAGGATCGGGAAGAAACTAAAATTCGTGTTCTAAGAATTCGTTTACGACGTATGCAATATACTCTCAGCAAATTAAATCGACTCGAGTGTTATTTACATTTTTTTTTTTTTTCATCATATTTTCAGTGCGGCGTTTGAAAACTATGAATAAAACATTTTACACAATAATAAAATCAAACGCGTATAAAAACATATTTTCGAGAAAAAAAATTGTACTCCACGGCTTTTAATTAAATAACGTCGTTAAAACGCACAGTGAAAAAACTATGAATTCAATAAGGTCGTGGCGATACTCAAAGAATATAATATTTTCGTATTATTAATATTAATTTATTGAAATAAAACGTGATATATAAACATTTAACTACGCGCAATAATTCAAATCGACTTAAACGCAACGAGTTCGAAACGAAATTAATCAACACACAAATCATTACGTCGGTAATGTAACGCGTGTGGTTAACAGCCGTTCGGTAGGATCGGTAGCTTTAATCAGCGCGCTGTTGAATCGTGTTTTTAGTTTCAAATAATCACTATATGGATTCTATTGCAGGGTGCAGAAACGAAGGCAAAGAAATATTGGGTGAAAGTCGTGTCTACGTTTTTGAAACACCCGACGTAAGAGTAAGACTATATATGAGAGCGATATCGTAACGTGATAATTAGAGGCTGGATTTTTATGATTTTACACATATTTTGTTTCTATAGTCTTTGCAGTTAAAATGGAGTGAGAAATCTTTACGATTCAAGAAACACAGAATTCATAGGAAAAAATCGATTTTGCATAAAAAAGCAAATTTTAGGGGTAAGAGAATATTTAACACGTTATAGAACATTTGATAATATTATTGTTGATAACGGCATATTATAATGAACATATTTCACGTATATCAGCACTTTGATAAAATACAATGTTCACTAAATGATTAATGTCTGGGTTTTAATTAAAATTGATTTTCAGGTACACTTCCGGAAAATTATTCACCGACTATTGTAGCCGACTTGCGATATTCTCCAGTGACATCAGTTGATGTCGAACGATCCTTTAGCATATTATACAAAAACATTACAAACCGGCGTACTTAAATTACACCGGAACCCATTGAACAATGTATAGTTATTAATTGTTATTGTACAATTATTTAAATTAAATACATTTAAAACCAAATTTTTAAAAAATAAATTTTAACTGCATTTTTTTTAATATTAAAGGAATATTTTGCATAATTAAAGACATAAAGCATCATATTTATATATATATATATATATATATGGTATTTTAAAAGAATATTAAGAGAATATATTGCCTATTTTATGCGACATAAAAACATCATATTGTAAGGATTTTAAGAGCAGATTTTAATTCTCTTAACCTCTAGTGATAATCAATAAAGACCCGACATTCAATACGGTGAAATGACTTTCGAAACAGCTACAGTAAAGTATTTGTTTTTCGTAAAATTACTAAAACAATAATTGTAAACTGTAGAATCGGGTCGTATCACGACGAAAAAACAAAAACTTTTTATTTCGTTTTATTCATTTTGATTTTCATTTAAAATCATATTAATAATATTCTTCTTTTTTTTTTTGTTTTTTCGATTGTACGTCGCAACATTATAAAAAGAGGAACATTTTCATTTTGTATTCATTTTTTTTTTTTTTTATGTTTTTCGTAGATATTAATATCACATTTGAATTTAAATAAGTGATCGTGTTCGTCCGCAGTAGCGCGAATTCACCCACGAACTGTTCAAAAAATAATTTATCCTTTGAGCGCCGGGTAACGACCGTTTTTGGAATGTCACACAACTGCAGACATGACGAGCAGAGGCCTGCGGAAATATAATAATTCCTGTGTTGTATAATAATAATAATAATAAGGATCGCCGTTAAACATTATGATATGATATAAAACGAAAACGAGGATTTCTTTTCGAGGCGTGCGAATTGAAGAGGGGGCGGTATATTATATGGTGCGTTTAACCCGTAGAAACGAAAAAGACGAACGGGCGGATTCGGCGTTTTAATCATTTTTCACGACGTTGTCGCGACCGTCGCGCCGCGGGAGAAATTAGATAATATACTAACTGCATTCTGCACACATTCGCCAGCGACGAAATCGACGCGAATAATCGAAACGGAGTACACGGTGTGTGTGTGTGTGTGCGTGTGTGCGTGTGTGTGCGTGTGTGTGTGCGTGCGTGCGTGTGTGTGTGTGTGTGTGTGTGTGTGTGTGTGTGTGTGTGTGTGTGTGTGTGTGTGTGTGTGTGTGTGTGTGTGTGTGTGTGTGTGTGTGTGTGTGTGTGTGTGTGTGTGTAAGTGTGCTAACGCGATAAATGTTAAAATGATTTAAAACCATTTTGCGATCGTTTCCGGTGCCGGTAAAGTGTAAACACTCTGTTAAACCGGATGAAAACGTCTGGCGCGAGGAAAAGTTGCACGCGCGTTCGTTTCGCAAAAGTCCGTTCCGTGTATAGTACGGCCGGTGGGATCACTCGCGCGTTATCACTTATTTACGATTTCGAAAACCGATTTCGGCGGACGACGTAAATCCGCCCGCGTACCCACCGCGCTAACCGCCGTACTCGAAGACGGCGACGCGCCAAAGTGTTACGCGAGGGACGAGGGCCGGGGAGCGGGGCAAAAAGTCTTTGGCGATATCTTAATTCGTCGCACCCGCCGCTCCGCTCGCCGGGAGGGACGTTAACACTATTACCAACCAACCGACCTCGAGTGATTTCTCGGCCGCGGCCGTCGACTGCCGCCGCGCTCTCCCAGTTTCCGCGCGCAGTTGGCAATAATTGCTCTGGAACCGTATCAGCCGCTCTCAGGGATCATTTCTCTTCGATTAAATCGCGTACCGCTGAGGGGGTGCTATCTAATTCCACGCGTGGCTCTCGTCTCTTCTTTCCACCCCTCCATGTACACCCTGCGCGATTTGTGCTTCGCTCCCTAACACCGTTGCCCGTTCGAATGAAACCGTATCCGAAGGGTCGACCATTGAATGTGTGTGTGTGTGTGTGTGTGTGTGTGTGTGTGTGTGTGTGTGTGTGTGTGTGTGTGTGTATGTGTGTGTGTTTGGTAGGTACGTTGTGCCAAAGGGTTTCCAAAATGGTTTACGAATGGAAAAAATCACATTCGATTACCATATGATATCTTCATGTTGTACAGATATAAACTGCTATCTCGTTGACAATTTAATCTAGGATAATGCATCAATAAGAATTATTTTTCTTGTAAAATTTAAAAGTTTTCTTTAACTATAATTTTATCAGCAAAAAAAAAAAAAAAAAAAAATAGTTATTTATCATTTACCTCCGTGACTTTTAAATATTTTGATTTTTTTTTTTTTTTTTTTTTTTATGGAAACACTATTTATATTGTAATATTATGAAAAATAATATTTTAAGACATTTTGATTTTTGAATTCATAATAACCATTGGACCAATAGTTCATGTGGTTTAAAGTAATTAAAGTTTAGTGAAGCGAAGCAGTGGCAGAACTTTGTTCTCGTTGACCCTGATAAAATAATAAAAATGCAAAAATCAAAAATTTCAAAAAAAAAATTATTTATTACTATATTATATTACAAAGAACGGTTGCTATATTAGTATAATACACATTTTTTTTTTTGAATTACGCAAATAAAAAAAAAATATCAAAAATAAGTTCGTTCTGTAAAAATATAGTTCTATTAGAGTTTTTAAATTGCATATGAAAAAAAAATTCAAATTTATGCAACATTCTGGTTGAATCACATTTTGTAAATCTCCTTGGGATACTCAGTGTTATGTGTATTTATAGGGAAAAAGTTACAGAGAGAGAGAGAGAGACAGAGAGACAGAGAAATAAAGATGAGGGTATTTTATAGGTACCCCAGCACAAATAAATTAAAAATATTACTTTCATAATATTTTGCGATTTGAGGAGAATTCATTATGAAATGTCCCTTAAATTATAGAACGTTCAAACACTTTGTGTGACATTTTAAAAATACGTTGATAATTATAGCTTTTATAAAATACATTAGTATAAACCTCAAAACTTACTAAAATTAAAATACTTATTTAAAATTGTTCAATCGGAAAGGGTGATATTTGATAAAAGAGTTATCAAATACAAATGATAAAAGTATATCTATTGTTAGAATGTATGTTAAATTAATTCGAAAAAAGATCATTAATTATAATCGTTGCTCAACGAGAAATTTCCTCTGTGAGTATGAGTGAGTATAAGGTGTGGGGGTTACAGATTCATAATTATTATAAATGGTTTTTTGCTTATTTTATAAAGTTGTATTGGATAATAATTTAATATTCTACAAAGAAAGTGCGTTATTCGATTGTTAGATCCCAAAACTTGATCTAGTCTGTGCTACCAAAAACTTCAACCTTAACGATATCCATTCCTCTCCCTCCCCCGTAAGTTTAACACTAACATCGTGCCGTTGTTACCGTGAAATTTATCTTTAACAATCAATTACATATCTTCATCATAGTGTAAATTTATATATATTCGACTTTTAATTAAAATCCGTTAAAATTCTCACATTTATTAATTATTTGTGTACTTATATTATAATTTTTTCATGTATAATCTGCATATTATATAACTACCATACATCCTGTTAAGTAGCACTTTTAATTTTTGCATGTAAGGAAAAAACATAATTGTATTAATTTTTTAAAGAAAAAAAATCTAAAGCATTCAAACACATATTTTGATCTTAAAAAAACTACTTAAATATGCGTTTTAGACTTAAAATACACATATTTCGAAACATTGGATAAATTATAGAATATAAAAGCGATAGTAACGCTTTATATAAAGCGTATGCAAAGCAGAGAGTGAAGTTTAAAAACAAATGCTCTAAAAAAAATTAAACGTCAGCAAGGTCGGTGTGGTAATCGTGAAATTTTAACTTGATATAAATAAATCGCATGTATATTAATATATCGTTAAACTCACGGTATTGAGAAAGAGGTTAATAAATAAAATATAAAATTCAAATAAGGTAATAGAAAAAATTCAACTAGTTAGTATTTTATTACAATATACTGGTTTGTTTGAAAAAAAAAGTAAAACGTTATTACGAAAAACAAATTTTGCCTAATGGCGCTGAATATTATTATTTCATTATAAACGTTACATACTATATTATTAATTATATTATATTGATTATGATTTATGGCGTACGCGTGAGTGTTGGTTTATAAATAACACATTTAATAACTCGTGCATACCTCGTATAGGTTTTAACACCATCGGTACCTATTAATATAACTCAAACGTACGAGGAAATCACGATTCAATGTTAAAAATCTTTTTTAACGTTTGCACAGACATTTTTCATATGAAAAAAAATAAAATAAAATACATACCAATGTTTATTTCCGATGAAACTCGAAACGCATTGCCCATATTAAAATAGTATGAAAGTCGAAATAAACATTATAATATTATTTACAACCGGTAGGTATACAAATCGTATTTGAAAAATTATTTGATACACCTGGTGACTATTGAGTACGACTTGAATAATTTTACGAATTACGAATTGCTTAATTATGCCACCGTAATACTATACCAAGTAACAACGACCGTCATAGTGAATGGTATGAATTATTTGTGTGTGTGTGTGTGTGTGTGTGTGTGTGTGTGTGTGTGTGTGTGTGTGTGTGTGTGTGTTTGCGTGGATATTTGAGTGAATGTACAATGAATCCCATTTCAAACCGAATATTGGGATTCCGTGTACAAGACCATTAGGTACGAGATATAGACCATTTGTGGGCAATTAAAAACGAAACGATTTGTCTTCGAAAATTACAGAAAACACATGTCGACCGTATGGTGTGTGAATGTGTGTGTATGTGTGTGTGGGTGTGTGTGTGTGTGAGTGTGTGTTTGTATATACGACGTAAGGAAAATGAAATTACTATTGGGGTAGTTTTGGGTCACGACGGATATCGGTTTGGCCAGTGAGACTATACGCAGTATACGTTAGCTATATACTTGCAACACACACACACACACACGCACACACACACACACACACACACACACACACACACACACACACACACACACACACACACACACACACACACACACACACACACACACGTACACACGTACACACGTACACACGTACACACACAACACATATATTATGTGTATATAATGTATACAACCGAGCGTAGGTCGTCCATTATTATATAAGTCGGGCCAACGGATTACTGATTATTATCGCGAAGACGCGACCGACTAACGAATCGTCTTTTATCTGTCCCCGGAGACCGCGCTGGACAACGTCGAGGGCCGGTTCGTAGATTGTTCGTACATGTATATATAAATGCAAAATGTGTACGTGTGTGCGTGTACGCTCTGAGAGTATATGCTTTATACACGCGACGCCGCCGTCGCCAAAATGTCGGTCCGACGAACAAGCCCGCACGATTGGATCCCTTGTAATGATATATTTTTATTGTGTACGCGCGCACACACACACACACACACACACATATATATATATATATATGGTGATGTATACAATAACGTGTAGCAAGCGGCCGTCGATCGATCGATCGATACGATCCGTCTCCCTCGCGTCGTCCCTGTCACGGCGAGAACGCATCGTCTCGTGTTGGATTCACGTCGAATAATGTACGTCATGGTACTATAATACGCGTATAGTAATGACTATAACCTAACCGATGAAGACAACCGCTATAATAATAAAAACAAAAACGACGTTCTAGTGGATTTCGATCTACGGTGTCACGAAGTGGCGTATTTTCAAATTTTTTTCTGCGGCGGAGGGGGGGTCCAAAAAATATTTTTTATATTCCGAGTAATCCTTTTAACCATTATTGCTGAATTACAAGTTATATATATATATACATAACATAGGTAGTAAATGAATATTCTCTTCCTCTATTATTACGTAATAAGTCATTTGTGACTCCTAAACGCAATTTTATAATATATTTTGTATTTGAGTCTGGAATCTTGTAAATATAATTATGTTATTATAAAGTACACTAGCTGAATAACCCGGCTTCGCCCGTGTACAGTTTTTTGTGTTACCTACTGTAACTTTTATTTTATCAGTTTTTATATTTATTACTGACTGCTTTTATATATGTTGATCCTAGGTTGCCCATGTATTGTAACAATCAGAAGTCGGCAAAAAATTACTTTATTTTAATTTTTCGAAGACAAATTGTAAGATACAATTTCAGCATTTCGTCGATTAGAATTATTCTAATCGATGAAATGTTGAAATAATTATACCCAAAAAATTATAACTTTCTGTAATTGAAAAAAAATATTTAACGTATTATTATAATTATTATTACTATTATTAGTATTGTTCTTATTATTATTGAAAATTATATTATTAATTATTAGATCATCTTGTTTTATTAAAAATAGAAGTTTCTGGAAAGTCTAATGGGTGTCTACATCACAATACAAAACTACTGTCCAAATTTCATACTCATAGATTCAGCGGTTCTGGCTAGGTGATTTTTTTGATTTTCACACTTTTTTACTCATTTAACCCATTTAAGGGTTGTATTTCGAAAAATCCTTTCTTAGTGGGTGTCTACATCACAAAACTAAACTAATATCCAAATTTCATGTTTATAGCTCCAGCGGTTCCGGCTAGGCGATGATGAATCACCCAGGACAAGTCATTTTATATAATATATATACAGATTTCATTTCAGACGTAAATTTAATTTTGTTTTCTTCTGGGGGGGGGGTCGAGACCCGGGAACCCCCTCCCGTAAATACGCCACCGGTGGCACGGGAAGAGGAGATCGTCCGTTGTCGTGTCGATATAAAATTCGTTTTCCACGTATCTGTGGCGTGCGAGCTTTTTTTTCTACATGATTTCCAGTGTATTGTCGCGTTTCACGTACCGACCGCTGCCGAGAAAACGCAGCAACGCCGTTTTTCCCGAGTGTTTTTCGTATACTCTACTCCGTTTCCGAATGCGGACACGAATCCGCCCCCGTGACGTAAATCGCACGCGAAATCGCTTTTCCGGACCGCTTATACTCCTTTTTCCGGTCTCGTCCGACGTACCAGTGAATAGTGATAACGGTTAGGTTTCTGAGTTTTTTTTTCCAAAATAAACCTAACGTTACGCCCCGAAAAACGAGCGCTTTATCAAGCTGGTTGAATAGCGATCGAGACGACGGAGAACTGCGGGAACACGACAAATACTGCAGTGCGCACGAGTACCAACACCTATTGATGTACGAGTCGGCATAAAACCAGTGTTTGATTGGAGTAAGCTCCGAGGACGATTATGGACGTGGAGATAACAAAAATCAATAAGTGTGAGTGCATTCATATATTTATACGTAAGAGTTGATGATGACGTTTATAAGCCCTCTTTCTGTCAATTTTAAGCTCCGGTTTATACTCACATAAAGAGCCGGATTTAGAGGAACGGAGGCCTCGGAGCATCAAAGGAGTGGGGGCCTCCTGGCCCCTAATTATTTCCCAAATAAAATGAACAATTTTGTTCAAAGTATATTATATTTCTTTTATTACTATTTAGAAAACGTATGTATGTAATTATATTCGGAAACAAGAAATTAAATTCAAGTGTTAATAAACGGAACTCACATCAAATTTCACGGAATCACCCATCAGCAATCAGTGTTAAACTAATTTTTATCCTATTGGCTTCTTTCGATGGGATGGCGGGGTGACAGTGCATTTGTAATTTGAAGGATATTTTTTCCAAAGTCACTATCGCGGAGGCCCCTCTTTTGTGGAAGCCCCTGGGCTGTCACCCCCTGATTGCCCTCCCCTAAATCCGGCCCTGCACACACATTTAAAAATATATATGCATGAACCAAGTGTTTGTTCAACATTTGGTTTTTTTATTTTTACAAAAACGTTTTATAAATATTGGTTTTAAATGTTTTCAAATCGAGTTTTAATTCAGTTTTCCATGACTTACTGCAGCATCAACTCTTTCAGTTCCAACGTCGTCAACGATTTTCGTATTTATGACAAGTAAATACGTTGAACAATAGTTTTAACTGGGAAATCATTCGATGTGACGTAAAGTTTTCTAAAACCTACTTACCGGATCAACCGAAAGCCCCGCCGCCTCTTCGGCCCCCCCCGCACCGGCCCGACGTTGACAACTGTATAATATACGTATAGAAAACAATATTATAACGTACGACGACGTGCACGGAGAAATCACACACCGAGAGAATCGTTAACGGTCGAACAACGTCTCGTTTGTATTACTCACGCCATCGGGTTCGCCACGCCGCCGCCGCCGCCGCCGCCGCCGCCGCCGCCGCCGCCGCCGCCGCCGCTGCCGCCCACCACTCTGTCCCGCGGGAGGTCAGAGGTTTCGCCCGTGCACGCCTCACGGCTACTCGTTTATACGATTATAAATGATCCGCGTACGCGTACCGCACACGTGGGTGACACTGCGTCGAATCGTCGTGGCGCGGGGGCAGAGAGAAAATCCGATACGAAAAAAAAGGTCGGGAGGAGAGGCGCGTACGGGCCGCGGAGCGTATATCCGCGGGGACGTTATTCGTTCCGGGCACAATCGAACCGGGTAATCGCGTCACCGACCAGAGCTGCTGGGCAACGCCGTTGACGTTATCGCTGTTATAATAATGGCAATAAGAATCACGGTACACACTTATACGACCGTCCGTCAAGAGAACACGCGGCGATCGAAAACGTCCTCTCGTACCGAGTAAAATGTCAGTTTGCTAACGTCGGTAAGAGAAATTTATGAAAAAAATCGATTTTCGGGTACCTGTCGGTTATCGCGACTACCGCGATAATATTATTATAAAAAGACGATTATAAAAACACAATAATCGATCCTACGCCATGATCAGTGTTGGGATTAGATAAGTACTTTTTTATCTAGATAAAGATAAAGATAGTATGACAAAAAACTATCTAGATAAAGATAAAAGATAACTAAATCAAAATTTATCTAGATAAAGATAAAAGATAAATACTTTTTATCTAGATAAAAAAATAGATAATTTTTTTTAATTCCTACTTTAAAGCAGGGTCATCATTTCAATATTTTCTAGGGTAGGGGCGTAGGGCATAATGTTGAGACGTAAGTATAAAACTACCCTTCACTTCTTAGGCATCCAACCAGTGACGCCACTAGCACTAAATTTTAGGGAGGGATATTTTTGTCTATGGTCCTATCTCAGTATTATGCCACAGGTAAAATGACGAGTCATCAACACAATATAACAATGAACTGTAGGTTTACTCTATATTTGAGCACCTACCAAGTTCCAGGCCCCTAGCAAAAAGATAAATAATTAATAATACCTTATAGCCAATAGGTATATAGTATTATTAGGAACATACAATTTTTTACTCAGATGACTTAAAAAGTCAAATTTAAAGTATTAATTATCAAAAAAATTAATTGACAATAAAAACCAATATGTATTTTTTTTTTTTTTGTATAGAGAATTAGATACTAATAATTTATCTAGATAAATTTATCTAGATGGATGAAATTTTTATCTCAGATAATCTTTTAGATAAAATGAAATTATTTATCTAGATAAGATAAAAGATAACTAAATAATTATCTAGATAATTTATCTAGATAAATTTATCTAGATAAGTCCCAACACTGGCCATGATATGGGATAAATGAAAACTATTCGAATACACATTACCGTCTAAAATCTAAATAAAAGGTCTAAGGGTACGATACAAATTACATATTGAACGTCGAAAAACTCCCCTCGCGCTTCGCGTTCAGCATTCATTCCGATACATCCCTTCTCGATTCGCAGTGAAAAACCACGTTGGTAGACAATATAGGTTCTTGACGTAATGGCCGTCAGGTTAAATATTAAACACGTGAAAACACGAAAAAAAAGAAAAAAATCAATATAAAACACAAGTCGTCGACATACGTATTTTCGGCATTATTCAAAAAGTATATTAATCCCACAGTTCTATAAATTTTGCAGTCTACTAATTATGCAAAAAATAAAAAGTAACTACCCCGATACTCGTGGAATAGTTCCCAAGCGATTGAAGGGATTGCTGCAACAACCAGATAAATCCACTGTTTCCCAAACCTCACTTTTTTTGCGGAAATGTGTAAAGAAAATTTTTCTTGAAAATCAGACGCAACAACCAGCTGAATCCGATCAATAGTGATGGAGTTATTTGAAGAAATGGATTTATCGTGTTTTGTAATTTGCTGCAGTGATGACGCGAGGTTCCTGTGATTACTTTTTAGAGACATAAGCTGTCATTTGGTATTTATATATAATTATAGCATTAAATATGCTACAAGATTCAAGAGCAAAATTAACTTTATTTAAGAATCAATAAAAATTAATGTGCTTTTCGGTGCAACAACCAGATAAATCCATGTTCCCTACAACGTTGGCTAACAATATTTCAATACCAAATATTTTTTTTTCAAGTCTAACTTCAAAGATGTATGTATAAATGAGTATAGAATTCACATATATTTCGTTGACAGGATTTTAGCATAAATAATAATTTTCAAACTAAATTTACATTGTCTTGAAAAATTAAAAAAATGGATTTATCTGGTTGTTGCAGCAAGCCCTTCAATTGTGTTAATCACAGCAATGTCGACACAAGCTTGCGAAGCAAGTTTTTAAAATAGTTTTTTTTTTTATATATATAATTAATGCGATAGTCGCAATAACCGACAAGTACCGATTTTCGTCGAGGGTTAAGGTTTTTTTTTCCATCGTATTCCATAACATTTATTTTACACTCGGATTTAAGATAGACGTGTCGCGCTGAAACGTTCGCTGTTAAAACAATTTGGATTCTCGTGAGTAGCGTAAGCGTACAATTAAGTCGCATAGGTTCGGGACGGTCTCGGAAACGCGGTTGAAATATTCTCCGGGCGATCGTTTTTCCGGTTAAGAGCGGAGATAAGAAGCGGGTCTCGGCATTATGTCCCTCCGAGACCGTGCGATCGACCGATTAAAAACCGCGATCGCATGTTAAACGTGATGCCCGTCTACTGCAGGACGACGGCCTTACCGCGCGTGACCGGCGATGGACCGCGGACGGTGTTTCGATAATATCCTGTAATGGCAAACGACCACGGGAACATATTGTGTGTGTGTGGGTCAGAAGACCCGGGGACCCGACGGATTGATTTGTCTGCCGAGGATTCGAGAAAACCGAGCAGGTATACGATGGCAGGAGGCTTTAGCTAGCCGGCAGCTCGCTCGGTGTGTTGTTGCATGTGGTGGAAGGGAGGCGGACAGAACGCTAGACAGTGACGAAGCTTGTATATATATTATATTATATTATAAATAATAGATCGTTAAGCCGACGAAGAAGAAGAAGAAGAAAAGAAGAAGAAAAAGAAAAAGAAGAATATTTTATGAATTATGAATGGCGGATTAATGAAATACTACGAAGACACAGGGCTCCTTTTATAGTGTGTCGGACTGCAGTGCGCCAATTCTATACGCGTGCAGGACACACACAAACACACTCTCTGTTCGCTGCAGGAGTTTACATTGATCGACGGTTTTTCTTCTTAATAACTCGGCTCTTATATTAGCCTCTCTTTAAGCAAACATTATTCTTGTACTCGTCGACATCGCATACGTTAATTACGCATGAACACGTTTTTTTTTTTTTTTTTTTTTTTTTTCATATAGTATTATGTTTGTATACAAACATCACAAACAACTCGTGATACGTTCGTCGTCGGGACTTTGCACAAACGTCTGCGAGGGCGAATAAGTTTTGCAAGCGGTTTAGTTGGAAACTTTATTGTTCATCACCGAGTATGACAATATTATTCGAATCGTGGTTAATATTTTCTTATTGATCACGATTTCATTACTATATGAAGGGAAAACGTTTATTCCTGCCACGTTTGAGAGTTTGTATTAGAGTACGAGGTGTGCTATGTTCACGCGCAGTTTACATCGATGTAAATTACAATGCATAATAATATGACGTATTCGATGTTATCTCTTACATCGACAGTCCAATCAAAATAAAATACACGGAAAGGATAAATAACCACTATACGAAACGGCTACACGATAAATCGAGCGTTTTAATTTGTATTTACTCGTTTTTAACTTAACACTTAAGAAAAAAAAAAAAAAAATTGAATAGACGATTCGTGCTTCTAAGAAATAATAAAACGTTACTTACGATTAATATAACACGTCGGTGTTATACGTAAGTATATAGTGAGGCGGGCTCACAGTTTTTTGATATTATACTCGTAATTATAATGGAACACGTCCGATCAATCAACCGATACGTCCGACCAGACTGAGCATCCCAGACGTACGTACGTACTTGTACATTTCACACACGCGCGCGTACGCGCGCACACACACACATACACACACACACATGTATAAAAACACGAGTACACTCGTACATACAACAGTAAATTACGTGCGGCAATAACCCAGACAACGAAAAATTATCATATGGCATCAACCACGTGTATGATTGATAGGTCTGGCAATGGATATACATAGTACATAAGACACGCATAAGTATGCGTGTGCGCGTGTGTCTGTGTATGTGAGTGAGCGAGTGAATATATATGAAAATAAACACTTTATTTGTAGCGATCGTCAAAGAGTGTTATTTATCATGGAGTGGAAGAGAGAAAAAAACGCGAGAAAAAACCATATCCAATTAGCAATGACAATCGTTTACGAAAAAGTAACCCGTACGCGTACGTTATAGTGTGCGGTGTGTGTAATAACACGCAGACGAGTGCGTGTACCTCCATAAATATGTTAATTAGGTTTTTTTCTAACGCGTCCAAACGCATCCACGCACATACTATCGTTGTGTGAACTGGTCGTCGTCATCGTCTATAATCCATTTTATCGGATATCAAAACACAATGCGGCGAGGCCCGTTATCGAAATAATAATTGTAAGACTCATAGTTTTCAGAGCACGTCTCGAACCGTACACACACGCCCGATACGATACACTGTACCACACGCGATACGCATACACACACACACACACACACACACACGTAATACTCGTACTTCCGTCCGACCATAAATTATTCATCGAACGTAGTTGATAAGCTCACGATTGAAACATTGAAATTATTATTACCTAACCGTATACAATATAATATAATATCTATATACTACGCGTCGTCGGACCAACATAAAATATATATATTTATTTATTTATATCTTCGACGTAATGTGTATAATAACATATTATAGTGTGCCCGGTTTATACATACGTTCACTCATGTGTGTGTGTGTGTGTGTGTGTGTGTGTGTGTAATATAAATCACGTAAACCGTGTACTATTAAAACCGTGTATATTACTGCGCTAAAACAATTTATGCTGCGAGTAATAAAATGTCTCTAAATGTAATAAATGTCGACTTCATTTATACACGTTATATGTTTCAGTGCGCGCGCATATTTTAGTGATGCCGAGTCGATATTAATTCGGTTTTTTTTTCGTTTTTCGTTTTTCGGTTTTTTTTTTTTGTTTTACTACCGACCGGACGGATTCGGTCGTTTTTCACATACGTGTCGTGCCTCCTACTGTGAACGTATTTAAAGGCCCGCGTACTACTTTTGGACTACCTGATTTATACGCCCACGTGACCGACAACCGTTCGTTTTGCGAGTATTTCCACCGTCCCGACGAGTGGTTTGACGGTAAAAAAGCAAAAAACAAAAAAACAAAAAAAAATAATAATAAAATAACAGCTTTAGCGACTATAGTAAAAAATCCAACACGATACCCGGTAATAATTCTAGTAATGCGAATTCGATTTTTTTTTCAGCCCACACCTAATTATTTGTCGACGGTTGTTTACACGGTGTCGGCCGCGAACAGAATCCAAAACATTATACGTCCGGTATCCGATTTACGACATACGGTCAAAACACTGCTGTGATCCACTTTTAAACAGTATTATAACGTCGACATTTGTGTATTTCTAACCCGATCGGTTCATATCACATAAACGCCTAATAATCGAACGACGCGATGAAAATATGAAATACTATACTGTATGTTATGACTCGTCGTATTTTTGTGTTTCGTAATAGACCTACTATTGACTACCAGTGGCGTCATGAACATTTTACCTATATGGGCGAATATCAAAGCTACCCACCCACCCGCACATACATACGATTTTAAAACATGCCTTAAAATACTGTTTTTCACTAGAACGTAAATATTGATACAATTTTAAATTGTGTCAAAATAATTCAACATGTTTTTTCATAAAATAATTTAACGGCCAGACAAAAAATTGCCCCAAAAAAATATGTTCGTGACGTCACTGCTGGCTACTGCAGCAATTATCGTTGTTGTGTTCCGTACTTATTTTCACAAGGCTTCGGTCTTTTGAAACCGACTATGAATAAATACAACTACTCGCTTTACATTAAACATTAAATGATTATTATCGTCGTACGGGTCGAAAAGAATCGATCTATCTTTCGGTCGTTGACGTTGTACTACACAAACAATATATTATTATTTTGTCATTATCAGTATGTGGTCCGGTATCCTGGTGTCCACTGATTTGTCATTCGCGATAATATTATCATGTTGTATAACGTCGTACAGATTAAAGTCGATCGGGAAATATTATAATAATAATAATAATAACAAACTGCTGTATTCATAAATGCACTGCGGTAAATAATGATAATAATATGTTTTCGTGAATAAAATATGAATGTAACATTGAATATGGCCAATGACCTAGCGGTCGAGATCCGAAATAAAAGTCATCACACGTTATTATTTTAAAATAAAAACGAATTACTAATATTGCATTCACTTCGTGTTTTTTATTATTGGACGAATTTCTATATATTATTTTAAAACGGATCGATAAACATTACACGGACAAATAACAAGGTCCGTATATTATTATGATAATAAAATATTATTATTGTTCGGTGTTTGCTACAGGATGAAAAGAAATCAATCACCACGACATCATGTTGTTGTAATAAGTAAACGGGTATTTAAATAGCGCATTTATGTGTTCGCCGACAAACAATGTCCGTAATTGAATTAATTCATAACAAACAGTGTTTCGAATCTGAATTTATTGAACGAGTTTTCAATACCGACGAGCGGTGAAACTCGGGAGTTTTGAAATTTTTCAACTGAATAAAAAATAAACGAAAGTATAATACATTTTACTACTTCTCGTTGATATAATATTAAAAACATCCGACGTATTTCAATTCCAATGCATACAAATAGTTCGGTTTCGATTCGTTCGGTGAGGTTTAAAAAAATATAGGCGTTGAATGATTTTTAAAACAACATTTTTTTTTTTCGTTTTGACGCATATTAATGAATTTCGGACCGTTATTATTCGATGTTTATAAATCGTAATACAATGTATACGTATCAAAACCCCGTTGAAAATTGTGAAACAACGTTTCGAATGAAATTAATTTTCGTTCATTTTTCATGCGATTTTTGTAGTTTTATTCTACAACGCAGTTTTATTAAAAAAAAAAAAAAAAATCAAAATGTAGACAGGTACACGAAAAATATAAAACGAACAGATTTCATTTTCTAAATTCACGAAAACGGGTTTTTTTTTTGTTTTTATCATTATTAGAATAGTTACGTTTTACAATATTGACATCAGCAGTCGCATTTTTTCTCCGTAACCCCGGAAAAACCTTCATACCATTTAAATGAAAAATGAAAAGTTTTCCATACTCACGATGCTATGTAAAAAAACATAAATACCTGGATGCCGATAACACGCCTACGACGCAATCGTTCGTCGCCATAAACGAATAACCATAATGATATACGATGATGTACGATTCGATTTTAATCGTTCGACGCCGCCGGGTCGAACGTCGTCGTTTCTCTGTGCACGTTTAAAAAACGCTTTCGAGGCCCGTCGAAAAGACGAGCACCGTTTTCAAGGCCGGAAAACGAACAGGTGTGAACGCGGTGTACACATCGCGCCGTGTCAACGGCAACACGGACACGAGCTGCTCTCGATGGTGTGAACACTCCGAGATGCGAAAATAAACCGCACGGAATACTCCGTCGACCTGATATTAATAATAAAAAAAAGGTACATAAAGCCGTACGGGCAATTATAAATATAGACAATAATAATAAAACCTGGACGGCGACAGCGGGCAGATGATGACGACAGCACGAAATCCAACGGCGGCGAGAACAAGCACACAACACCATCAACTCCTACGACCAATTATCGTTATAATAAAAAAAAAGGAACGCTCGGTAAACGGCACACGCCAAACAGGCCGACGACGAACGGTGGCTGGAACAAAAACGCAAAAGCCGGACTCGTCGTGGACCATGGTACCGGTTGCGGCGATCGGCCGAGGTTTAAGGTCGTGGATGCCGAGGAGGGAGGCGGCCGCTGAAACGTCTCGAAAGTTCGCGACGTTCATGGCAAAACCAATAAAGGTGGCGCGAAGTTTTCTATGCTAAGGCGGCAAGTTTTGGACAATTATTATTATTATATTTGTTGTATATTTTATATTTTTCATATGTACCAACTTGAGAGACTGAGCAGCTAAACACTAGACTGTGGCAAATGTATGAGTTGCCCCACCCCAAATGACGCCACTGGTTGTAACCACGGTCTTACAAGATATCTTCTAAGACCGTGGTTGTAACTATTAATGATTATTGGAGCTAGAAGAATTTTATTTAGGTACTTGATAATAGTTCGTTATTTCGTAATGATTATTTATTTATTTTTTCTTGTGTTGTGTTGTAAATTGTAATTTGCAAAAGAAATCTTAAGTGTCTAGTTACAAATTAGAGACCTGTCTAATATTGTATTTTTTGTACTTATTTAGAGATAATATAATTTCATAAATAATTTTGAGAAAAAAAAAGTAAAACTGTAATAGATAAATAATATTGTTTTGTAAAAAATAAATGTATGGATAACATTCACAAATGCAAGGGTTAAAAATGAATAGTAAGTATATTTTATGTATAAGTATAACTGTATAAGTGTATATAATTTGGTTCAGGCTATACTTAGGTATCACCATTATTTATACATTATAAATTTAGTAAAAAATTAAACACTATAGAACTAAAAATAACATAAAACAACATAGGCATTGCCCGCATTGGGCACTTTGTGCTTAAAAATTATTTATGTATTCAATGTTTCATAGAATAGAATAGAATAGATATACTACCTAATGAAAACGTGTTTTCTCATCTTTATTACATAATATAGCTGAATAGCTCTAATATGTATAAATTGGAAAACAACCCTTTTTTTTATTTATTTTGGGAAAATTTTTATTTCTCGTGTAAATGAAATACCTATTTCAAGAAAATAAATTTCATGACATTTTAGAACCCTAATAATAATAATAAAACCTGTAGAAAATAAATTATGAATAAAATTATTGACTATATTATTGTCTATATTTAAATGATAAAATTGAGATAACGAGAGACGGGCACTCACATATTATTGACATACCCAAATGCTTAATCGGTACACTGTACTAAGAGTACAAAACGTCGTTATTTTTAGACTAATGCCTCAGTGGACTTGTTTAGTCTATGAATATTATAGTCGTTACAATTCCACCCATAACAAAAGATATTTTCATATTATTATCAATTTGTATACAAACATTGATTAAACAATAAATATTATTCAATCTATTTGAATGCAGCCGAATAATCAGAGTCGTCATAATACTATGACGAATACGAATGAAGATTATGAATAATACTTTTTCACCCCTTATGAACATAATTGAACAGTTATATAATACATTTTAGTCGGCATAAAAAAATATGTTCAGTCGGCTTATCAGTGTAAATGGTCGCCCTAGTCTAGAAAAAACTGAAATGACGCCACTGCCGACAATGTGTTTCGGGGCAGCATACGTATTGTCCCGGAATGAAGACATCGATGATATTTATGTATGTCTTTTATTAGTCGTTTGATGGAAAGAGGTGACGAGTAAGATCTGAGATAACTACGAACAAATCTACAAGATATGGTTGTCTATTAACAGATGTTGAATTTTCTTTCTCGTTACCTGGCTCAAAAGCAGCAGTGGAACGGGTGTTTTCATTAATGAACAGCACGTGGACAAAACCACGAAACAAATTAGATATCAGTACAATTATTGAGGCTTTAGTAATAATCAATACAAGTTTTGATAACCCGTCCTGTTGTCAATTTTATAAGCTTCAAATATTATTAATTATCATCAATATAATATTTGTGTTGAAAATTATATATTCGGAAAATCAATGACAAAAAAAAAATGAAAAAAAGTTTGTCCCGGTTTACGCCAGATAAAATATATGCTAACCCTACATTACAATCGCGCTGGAAAATGCGTTCGTCTAAATGGCCCTAATAGGTCCGGCGGACTAGACCACACGCACTCGAAATATTGTGTTCCGCATATTATAATATAAATATATTATGTATGCGTACGCGTTATGGTGTTTCGTTTGAGATTCGCCGGTCAAGAAGCAGAGTTCGCAGAGTTATCAGAGTCTCATTAGTCGTTATAACGAATTCCACGACTTATGGGAATATTATTTTATTTTTTTCGCCGCGCCGTAACGTCGTCGTAGTCGGGCGACAATACAAAAGAAAAAAAAACAAATAAATAAAAACTACCGTAACTACAATAATATAATATATCGTCTCCGATCTGAGAGAGACCGGAATCGACGTGGAAAAAACGTCGTGCGTTTTATTTTTGAATAATTCTCGTCCTCGAGTTAGTGTCTCACTCGTGTGTGCCGCGCGCGCGTCGTACGAAGGTAGGTTTCCCGGACCGGGGCATAGGCACACCGCGTGTTTTATCGTCGTCTTTTGTTTCGTACACGTCGCGGTGTGTCCATAAAAAATCCCGAATAATGGGATCCGCCGAGAATTCATCGTGGTCCGCCCGAATTATCATGTTAAATATCTCGTTTAGTGTTTTAAGTTTTATTTACGCCGCGGTGTATTCCTTTCTAAGTCGACACACACACACACACACACACACACACACACACACACACACACACACACACACACACACACACTCGTATACCACTACACACGTGCATACGTATATAAAAATATGTATATACACGTGTACGTTTTTACATTCTAACGCGTGTGTAATATTATCACGACTACACTATCGTATTATATACTGTATAAATGTATTATGTTAAGTTGTGTTACGCGTATGTGTGTGCTGTCGGCGGTATACGTAGGAAGCCGACGAAGGCCAAGGTTGAGGTCTTGATTTTTAAGACACCCCGGCACAACGCGCACTGTACATACATCGCACGTAACATTCTAATACGCGTACCTGTAGAAATAATGTTATAAATATTTATATATATATATATATATATTTCAGGTCATTTATTAAGTATGTTTTCTGGGTCCGAGTGGACACCCAGTCAAGATTAGTTGAACTGCACTCAGCAGAGAAATAATTGATCCACTGGGTGTCCTCTATCCGAATAATGATACTGTAGAAAAGGGTAACAGGTTTAATTCCTGAGCTATAAGTCAAATTAAAAAAATTAAGTTCAAAAGATTGATTCGAATTCAGGTCATTCAGGAAAAGCGTACAGTAGAAAAATGGATCTTGGTGTAGGTAACGTTTGTAGTTTGGAAAAAGTGATGTTTTCCCTCTAACATATTATTAAAATATTATGATTTAAGATTACGATATAATTTTAAAGGCATTTTCAAATACTCCATTATTTATCATGATTTTTTTAAGAAAAACAATTTTTTTAAAATCAAATAATTATTATTTTATAATTTAAATATGTAATTTATAAATAAAAGTTAATACTTTACTAAGTTATTTAATAAAGTTGTATTAATACTACTATCTGTTATTTACTAAAAAATATACTTTAAATATTTAATATGAAAAAGTGATTTCGGTTCATATTATCTACTATGTATGATTAGATACATTTTGTTCTTTAAAATGTTGCGATGAATTTATGATAGTTTCGGGAACTTAATAGTAGTAATACAGTTTTAGATATCAGAGATATATTCGTAATTAGACGTATAGACATATCGTTTTGTAACACAATATAAAATTTTAGGAAAAATAGGCAATGTTTCCACTGATCGGAGAGGAACTAGGGAGATCACTGAGTAAGGGAATGGGGTATTTCTACCAGTGAATTTGGTTTTATGGGAAGATGGGTGGACACGCAGTGGTCAATCACTAAAAATGGCCTGATATACGCTTTACGTTTCAATCACAGCGTTCTGTATACGTCGATTTAGTGTGTACGTACGCGCGTATTCCGTTTGATTTTCACGTGTTTCGTCACCGCACCTTTTAAGGACTTTAACGCCCATCGTAGACGACGATATACGGAACTCGCGTCCCCCCCACCCGTCGGACTTTGGCGTACCGACACGAAACGTTTATCGATAACGTGATATTATGTTTATCGTGTACAGCTCACGCGCCGCTCTGTACACGTGAGTCACAATGCGAGTACAACAGACATGGCGTGTACGACGATAACGGGCTTTTGACCGGGCGCGTATTATTATTATAATAATATTATTATATCGAGCTAACAATATTTTAATATTGAACCCGGATTTCGGGGCATTCTGTTTTTGTTTTACGGTGTAAATTCGTTCTGAACGAGTAATGGAGAAAACCGGATTAGATGTTTCGGGTGTTCAAACACTCCCTTGCCCGACGACACCGACACTATTTCAGACATTTTGTCTGCGTAAATATTATCCGTGTAATAATCTTTAATTTTAGATTCTGAACGAAGTGAAGAATGTATTGATTTTACTATGATGTGTGTGTTTTTTGTTTTTTTTTGTTTTTTTTTTGTTTTTTTTTTTTTGTTTTTTTTTTGTTTTTGTGTCTGTGTACACCATAACTACTCGAAATAATGCTTCAATTTTGAACTTCAGGGTATGTTTTCGGTGGCAAAACGAATATCGGAGGTACCTTAGAGAGGTCACAAGTGAAAATTCCCAAAAGTTTTCAAATGCCACGGGAAAAACAAACAAAAAATGAGGAAAAAACGGTACTTTTTGTGCAAAATCCGTTTTCGACGAAATCGATTTTTTTATTTAGCTGTTACTCAAAAACCAAAAATTGTAGATACTTGAAATTTTTACCAAATGTTTATATTGAAATCATCTATACGTGGTAAAATTTTTGAACACTTTTGACTTTTATTGAGCTAATTATAGACAATTGAAATTTTCAATTTTTTTAAGTATTTTTTTTTAAAATAACGATAAAATTTTTTTTTTTTGCCAGAAAATCTTGAAAATTTAATACAAGGTTTCTTATAAGTTGTTCCATAACTGATAAAAAAAAATCCAAAATCGTAAGTCACAATTTTTTTTTATAAGTGCTCAAAGTTCCAATTTATACGAAATATGTAAAAATTGCGAAAATTTGCAAATAATTTTGTTGTTGAAAAATCGTAAAATTTTTTTCTTTTATAACTAAGTTTTGAAAATTTGGTACAAGGTTTTTCATTAGTTTTTCTTCAATTATCTGCAAAAAAAACTCTACCGGATTCAGACAAAAAAATTTTATGAGTGTTTGAAATTTAAATTTTTACAAAAACACGTTAAACAACGGTTTAGCCTCAAACGATTTTTGCTAATTGTTTTTTTTTTCAAAAAGTATAAGTTGTAGAAACTTGAAAATTTTATCAGTTGTTTATATTGGCATTTTCTTTATATAATTTTATTTTCAAAAGATTTCACTCATTTTTAATCAATTTATAGGCATTTGAAATATTCGATTTTTTTTATTTTTTTTTTTATAAATGTTGATAAAAAAAATGTAGCTCGGACGAAATACTTGAAAATTTAATAGAAGGGTCCACATAAGTTGTTCTAACTCCCATTCAAAAATTATAAAAATACATAGGCACAAAATTTTTTTATAAGCGTTTATAAGTGCTAATATTGACAAAATTCGTCAAAATCATGTATATTTGCTATGTATTTTGCAGTTGAAAATTCATAAAATTTTAAGTATTCAAAACTAAGAATTGTAAATTCGGTACAAAGTTTGACATACGTTTTCCTTCAATTATCTGTAAAAAAATTTGCACTGGAATAAAATCAAAAATTTTTATGAGTGTTTGAAATTACAATTTTTTCACATAATCGCGTAAAATAACAATTTAGGCATCATTGATTTTTGATATTTGTTCTTATTCAAAAAGTATAGGTCGTAGAAACTTAAAACTTTTACAAAATGTTTAAATAGGCATTTTCTTTACATAGTTGTATTTTCAAAATATTTCGTTTATTTTTTTAGCTATTTATAGGCATTTGAATAATTCGATTTTTCTTAGATTTTTTTTTATAAAAGTCGATAACAATTTTTTGGCCCTACCAAATCGCTTGAAAATTTAATAGAAGGTTTTGAATAAGTTGATCTAAGAGTGATTCAAAAATTATTCAAATACATAGGCACAATTTTTTTTTATAAGCAGTTGAAGTTCAAAAATCGACAAAATTTGTCAAAATCACGAATATTTGCAAATTATTTTGTAGTTGAAAATGTATAAAAATTTTTGTATTCAAAGATAAGAAATGAAAATATTATGTAATATCACAGCTGATAAAGATAATTAAATAGATTAAGTTTATTATAATATAATCAGTAGCTGACAGCTGTTCTATACAAAATATTGGTAGATTGTAAACACAAGGTGTATAACGTACCTTTACATGGTTGAATAGAACGTTACTAACTTCCAATTTCCAGTTATTTTAATGTGTGTATCAGTTCCATAAACATGCGGATTTTATATATTATTATTAATTATTAATATTTAAATAGACGTAGCCACGGAGCATTCAGCATATATGGACGGCGGGGTCGGGTGGTACCGTCACGATAGTGCATTTAGGCAAATAATATGGTATTTACCTACGCCCTATCTATGCACATCCTGGTTTGTCCAATGCTCACGAGCAGAAGTCACATGAATAGACAAATGTAAATTTAACCCAATCTAGGATATTAAAATAAAATATATATTACAATTTAAGGCTGACATCTTCATCTTCGTTCAGAATCGTTTTTTTTTTTTTATAATATAAAATAATTCCAAAATCTATCCAATAATGCCTAATCTAGCAATGCATCTCGTGTATCCCACCCAACTACTGTATCCTGTACTTAACTTACAATGATTTATCATTGCATTCAAATGTAAAGTACCATACAACTAAACTATCGTAAACCAGGTGATCCCATGATAGAAAGTGCTATACACTCCTCACCATTATCTTGTCCGAGGAGCGAAGCGACGAAGGACGAACTTCCACCACCATTATCTTATCGGCTTTTTTTAAATTTTTTTTTACTATCTGTTTATGTTGTTATCAATATCAACCTTGATGACTTTATAAATTGTTTATGCATTTATTTCGATAAATAATGAAAGGAGACGTTGTACAGTCCATATTATGTTTTCACGTTTTCAATAGCTCGTACACAATGAAATAAATATTGAACGTTGGTGTGTCGGATTTCAGTAAAATTATTTATACAAACGTTCGGAAGATATTCATAGTATTTATCAAACCCATTTAGTGATTTGTTTGGAAACGGCGAGGGGAGAAAAAACACCGAGAGAACACTTTTCCAAAATAAGTCCTATATCTACTCGTCTGTAAGTCGGTACACATGATATTTTGATTCACGACACAGCAGATACTCGAACGGGGAAACTTTTACTTAACGAGTTTTTTAATTTTAAAAGTTTTTTTTTTTTTTGGAAACGTCAGGTCTTATTTTCATATTTTCCCGATTCATTAAATAGCATTAAGTTGGATAATTGAAAATAACACCGTGAGAAATGTTGTTTTCAAAATGTTTGCCTCAATTTTAGGTATTTTTCTTTTGGACTAATTTTTCAATCGATTGTCGTACAAAATCGATGATCTCGATTCAATCGTATTGATATATGCAATAATGCTGTACACGTATCGACGTACGCATTGTTTTCGATTATTACAGGTTACCGACGAGGAAAATATCGTTCTGTATACAAGAGTGCCATTTTAATATGTCCCAACACTCGTTTTTGTCGTTTACACGGGATCGTTTCGTTTCAAAACAGCACATTATAGCTCTTTCAACGCCTCGCCTTCACGCGGTGTCTGCAGTAACGTTATCGTCATTATTCATTTATTCATTTCGGACTTAAGTACGTATTGAAACATCGCCCCGAACGGTATGATGTATCAATACGACGCCGCGAGGATTCGTCGGGAAAAAAAAAATAATAATAATAGCGAATATTGCTGGAAGGCACTCCAATTTTATAATGGCCGTAACAATATGAAATGTACTCGAAAACCAAGCGAAGTATATGCACGGCGAAGGGAAAAATAACGCGAACATCAACAACAACAGTGTTGTGTAACAAATCAACACCTGGTGCGTTCGGCCCTTTTTTTTTTTCAAAAATCACCAAGTATAATATAACATATTATATTATAACATGCGCATACCCGTGAGTATCGAACAGGGTTATAACATTATATTTTCATACGAAGCGGCTCTCCAAGTCCGAACGTTCTAAAATTACATTCGGATCGGTTGTCGTTCGAAAAGGTTCTCGAACAATTATTATTACCAATCTGTTCGACTGCAGATGGTCCGACAGTGGACGTTAATACCGCGTTTGCTGATTTATTGTTCGGATGATAATAATGTGACGTATACGCGCGCGGACCGTCCGTCGATCGGTCGTTTCCGATGTGTTTCGACGACACTCGTAAGTGACTATCGGACTTTAGTAGTAAATAGTAATTGCGTCGTGGTCTGCGTTACGGGAAAATCGTCGTGTTACGTTTCTAAAGCGTAGATTATGGCCGTCCGCACTCGACGTGGATATCGGTGGGGCGGCGAGAAGGTCTAGTGATCTAACGCTGACTACACACACTCGCACACACACACACACACACACACACACACACACACACACACACACACACACACGTGCGTGTGTGCAGTGTGCAATCTAGTCATTATAAAACCGAACGCGCGCAAAATGCAAATGCGCACACGAACTGAAATATAATTTACGCACGCCCATCGTACGGACATCGGGACGAGTGTTGATGGTTAAAACACACTTTTAGAGACACCCGCGTTTAAAATTCTAATTGCTCGCGAGATACCATTATTTCCTGGTCATAAACTGTATGATGATAATAATAATAATAATAATAAGAATAATGATATAACGTTAAGTATTATAATACATTATTCGCCGCGGCGATCGTATAATTTTCCGAGATTCAATAAAAATATAACGAGTTTTGCGCATTAGCACTTTCCCACGGACGTGCGATTAATATTTATAATAATAGTAATAACGTTATTACGCCGGACCGTCGAAACCGCGCGCGTAAACGTACACCACGGAATAATATATTTATTACGTTCTGCATGCCGTGGCCGTGCACCAGTGTCCGCGTCGTGTAAGTGAGGTGAAGTAATAATAACACACACTTTATAATGAATAAACAATAATAATAACGACGATGACGTGACGCCGACGGCGTTTTAGCCGTTTGGCGTAGGTTTGTGGATGGCGCCGGGCGACGGGACAAAAAAAAAAAAAAAATACCGATTGTACATTATAATATTACAGTCGATGTGGTGCGCGTACGCGAATTACACAAACAAAACTCCTAAAACGGTCTAAAGTCAACAAACGAAATTTGTCAGACGATCGATTCGCACTGTGTCGGTCTGGCCCACCCAGATACCCGGCAATCGCCGGGAGCCCTGACATTTATTCTTAAAATAAGGGCCCCACGGGACCACGCCACTAGCAACAATTATATTAGTAATATTGTTCAATTTATTCATTAATAAAAATGTTGATATTTGACTCAGAAAAACGATATTTTTATAATGGTGACTAAATTAACTTGATCTGTATGAGCATTGATGTGAATGTGACATACGCCTCGTTCAGTATTTAAACCGAATATAGTAAATCAACAGCTCAACATGGTCAATACATACGTGTAGGTTCACAACAGAATAAAAAAATAAATATAACAAAATGTAATTTACGTGTTAAATTTAATTAATATTATTAAAGTTCCTCGTTAATAAAAGATATGAAATATTTATCTTTAGTTGGTAGTTATTGAATATTATTTGTTATTTAGGGGCCCTTTGAAAAAGTTTTCCTGAGGGCCTCCCCCCCATTCATGAGCCTGACCGACATTGGATTCGCACGTGTGGACTGCAAGCGTGTTTATTAGACTCACAATACACTTCTTACGCGTCGTGTAAACAAAAGTCACGGAAGGCCGGATAAAGAGGACAAACTGCGTATTCGTGTCTGTATAGGCGGGAGGACGGTGAAAAAAAAAGAAGCGAAATACACTGTTTCAGACGTGAAAACACGCTGTCATGACGATTTACGCGCCCGAGTCGATCGTCAACGCGATACCACCACCTTATTCCGTATAGTTTTTTTTTTCGACGAATATTTCATCCAAACCGTTTTTACGACGACGCGCGTACACACACTCATGCACACACATACACACACTCATACACACACATACACATATATTCTGTTGAAATCGCTTCTGTCCGTCTATGTTAAATACATATGTGTATATACGAGGTCTGGTTTTTATACGTTATCTCGGAACATTACGAGTGTGTGTGTGTGTGTGTGTGTGTGTGTGTGTGTGTGTGTGTGTGCGTTGTTTGTACACTCTGTACAAAGAGCCGGTCACCGGATGTTAACGGCCGGCGACACATATTCTCTTAAAACATATTTATATATGTATACGTATATGTGCGCATATAGGGCTCAGGCAAATTCCAAACGGAATGAATACCGCATGACGTCACTGCTCCGTCGAGTTGCCACCCCGCACGAGACCGAATTTTTATTTCCCACATACTTGTACGCGAAAGTCTCATATTTTTCCGACTCACGACCGTTTTGTCCGCCGACTCTTCTATGGCAGTGGTGGCGGTAATAACGGATGGACGGGAGCTATTTCTTAGTATATATAATACGTAAATACATGCACGTCCCCAAATAACTCTCATTGGGGGAGCGAATTTCCAAATTAAATACTAGCGTATTGTGGTTTTTAGACAAAATGTTATCGAAAATGTATCTATTATTAGAAAAAAAATACCAAGTTGAAATGTCACATTTTAAATAGACCCCTCCCCCTAAATACACACACACACACACACACATACGTCAGCGTACATATCGTTTTTTTTTGCCTCGGTACAGTTTTTGAGATCATAACGTTGCGCACGTCGGTCGTGTTATTATTATTTTTTTTTTTTAGGAAAATGTATTTCTTTATATATTACACAACAGTTATAATATATAAATACAATAATATCTACTCTTTTATGCCGTAGCTAGTGATGGAGTAGTTGAGTTATAAGTTTTCTTATTAGCATAACATAATTGAATGAGAAATAAAATTTAAATATAATAATTATATTAATAAGTTATCTGCACGGAATCTCGACGCGGCACAGGCAAGCGTCGTAGTACCTAGTCTGGCGATTAGGCTACGTTCAAAGGGGACTCGGATTTTCAAAGGATTTTAAGAGGTTCATGTTATCCAGATATTTATGTGTACCAAGTCGAATATAATATGATACTTTAAATTAATTAATTTTTTTTTTCACGGGATTGTACAGCGTTTTCAGTCATCAGCGGGCACCTATCGAGTCTAACTCCTATAGCGCAATTTTTCTGAGCTGCTGTATACGATAAAATATGTATCATAAATTATTGACGATAAAATCAAAAAAAAATAAATAAATAAAAAATGACTACTACCCTTACTCGTCGTTTTTATCCGCCAACGTAATAATATGTACAACCTGAGCAGTAAGCAGGACCCGAGCAGTACAACCCGCTCACGAGACACTCACTACCTTGTTCCAGTGACAAGAAATTATTTGGTTGATGATCCTTTAAGTAGTGCTATATCTTTAGTTAATAGTCCAACTAGTTAAAATATTTGTCTAATTTAGGTTTTTGTTTTTATTATATTTAATTTTACTATGTAATACCATATAATTTTATTTGATTAACATTCAAAGTATTACATATATATATATATATATATATATATATATATAGGCCCGTAAGGCCTTTGTAATTATTCGATTTTTGTATAAGTATACAAAATTTAAAATTTTGTTTTGAAAATTATGAAATACTGTTATAAGATAAAATTCAAAAAATGCAAAAAAAAATAAAAATATTAAAACAGAACATAGATGTAATAATATGTGTAATGTGTTTATAATAATATAACCGAATAAAATTGAATACAATAATAATCAGCTATATTTTATATAGATATTTTGTGATTATTTATTCTTTGTCTTTGGGTCGACGGGGATTTCCAAAAAAAACTTCGTTATCGTTATGATTATCAGACATATTTAAGACACGGTTATAGATAGAATTCTTTCTAATATAGTGATTTTAGACCACAATAATAGTAAAGTGTATACGGTACAACAAGTTTATTTTGTAATCTTACATGTTCAAGTGCGCTGAAAAATTATATAGTGGTAAGTAAAATAATATGTTATAATATTAGTATTACCTTATCATATAATATTACATTATTACTTGATTTATATTGTACACTATACCAGGTGTAATTATTATAATTTTTATTTTTACATTTTTAAATAGAAACAAAACTGTAATTAGTAACTACAATTTTAATACCTACAGTAAAAGCTGCTTATTAGAAACACTTTGGGACCAAAGTGAAATGTGTCAATTAACCGATTGTTTCTAATAAGCGATTAGTTTGATTTTTACTATGAACAGTAGTGTATTGGTAAATTTACTTTTGGGTATACGCACTAATAAAATATGTATGTAACCTAAAAAAATTTTTCTCGCTCCGCTCGACAATTTTATCTCCCACTGCTCGAAAAAAAATTAATTAATCGCAAACACGTTTAGAACTAATATTACGATCAAATTATATGATCGTACTTAACGTTATTGCAATTCAATTAGTACCTACATAGTTTTTAACACTATTTTATGAAAAACATTTTTATAAGTACATATTATAGGTATATATAATTCTAAATTGTTAACCGTAACCATTATCGATGTGATTCCCCCCCGAACTTTTATTTACCACCTATCTATTAGAATTGAGACTGTCGTTCGACTGTCCCATTCGTTTTACGATCGCATAAATAAATTATTGTAAAACCGCTATACCTACTATAATGGTTAAATCAAAAGTAAATCCATATTAGCTGGTATCAAAAAATCGTTATTTTGACGAATTTTATTAAAAATAAGAACCATTTTTAAATTGATACCAAAAATGTATTTATAATTATAATTATTATTATTAAATTACTTATATCTATTATTTTTTTCTTTACTTTATCAGTATATTTAAGTAGGTATATTGCAAGAAATGTTATATAGGTATAATATAAAATTAGCTATAATAAGATGAAAAATATTGCTGAACAAAATAGATGGGGGCCAAAACTTGATGCTGCCCCGGGGACCCTAATTTATAGTTACGCCACTGATATATATATATATATATATAGTATATATTTTATAATATGCACTGCCATAATGTATATTCGTTCATATGTACTATATTGTAAAAGCAGTACAGCGTTTAAAATAATAAATAAAAAAATATGTATTAAAAAAAATATATTAAACTCGGGATTCGGAAAACGCTTTTGGAAGGCCGTCGGACGCTCGACTCCCCTTTTGAACTATTTAACCGGTCTGGGCGACTGAACCGAGGCCGGAACGAGAGACAAAAGTTTCGTCGACGTTATTTCCTCTTTGACGCGCTTTTCGTGACACGCGGGCGGGCGGTTAGGATACGTGTCGCGCGTGTTTTATCGCCGTACGGCCCCTACCGTCGGAGCGCACATGATCGCGCGACGAGCGTACACGCGACGAGCACAACACGACGTCATGCTCGCGACTCGTAAAAGTCGTGCCGGGAAGGCGGTGGCGGCGGCGGCCTCGTAGGAATAAAATCGCAGTTTCGTTCGTTTTTAACCGTGTCGCAAATCGTTTCCGCGACGCGTCGGTCGTCCTCTCGCGGAACGGATTTCCGTCACGACTATATTATACAATATTCATACGCGTCGGTTTGCGTGCGGTGTCTCCGGCTCGGCGCGTGAAATAAGTTTCTTTTTTTTTTTCTTTTCACATGGTCGATTTTTTACGGCGCCCGCGAGACGTAATAAAATATACACGCCGACGACACTGTACTTCTGCCGAGGGATCAGTACACAATCCCGACATTCAATTGCCCGACACCGTTTGACCGACAATATAATATTTGACCGACATTACATTTTACCAGACATTACATTCGCCCGACAATATCAAATTATAGGTATTACAAATAAATTTGTGTCAAAAATTATTCGAAATTTCAATAAACGATTATATCATATCATATTAATTGTTATTTATGTTATATACATTTTTGTTGTCTCGGCTTATTTTGCTTCATTGACCTATACTACATGTATTTTATGAATATTTCTTAAATATTAACGTTAAAATGTCTGTCTCGGCTTATTGCTTTTGATGACTTAGTTCTAATATATTATATTGTTAGCTCACATACCTACTACAGCATATACGACACAACACAATAACATTTTATCTATCTATTTTATTACTGTCTGTAAAATCTTACTTAATACTTAGTACTTTTTCACATAGAACGATACATTACTCGTGATAAAATATCCGTGTCTGATTTTGGTTTTTTGAATTATTGTATTGTTGTATTATCACATAAATGATACCTAGCTCCTAATTTGATTTAATTATTATTATAAACATAAAATTAATGTATTGTCAGCGAACGCACTCATACACATACGCATACACACACCACCTTCAGGAAATGTTGACCAGATAGGTTGCAACAGAATAAAACGCCCCCGCAACACGTGACGATTGTTCGTTCTGCTGCCATCGTTGTGGATTTACGAGTAAAGTGATCGGTCATTTGGTTTGTTTTTTTTTTTTATTAATAATATTTTTCGTTGTCTTTAATTAGTTTAGAAATTTGGTACATTTAACAAAAAGGGTGTTTAAAACATATTGTATTTCAAACCTCAATCCAGTACTAGATCATTTTCTTTGTCATTTTGAGGAGAGAAGTACAATATTGTTTAGGTACAGGTTACCTCACTCTCGAAACGTCCAGTGCTAGATCTTTTTCTTTGTCAGTTGTTTCGAGTGCAAAATAACTTTTAAACAACCGACAAACACCTTGTTTTTGTGTTGTTATACGTCAAGCCTTTGCGTGGCGTATACGACAGTATATTTTTATTTTTATTTTATTATTAGTTATACGGGCTTAGCCCTTTTGACATTACAATGTATATTTTATATCGTGATGGAAATTTTTACAATAAGAAAAAACTAAATTAAATATATACAGCTTACATTAATATGAAATACAATTATCTGATGACAATAAAAATTGAAACATTAAAATAAAAACTTAACTTAAATATATATATATATATATAATTATTAAAAATTTAGCAATTCGTCGAAAGAATAATATACATTATACATATTGCGTATTAATAAATAATAATAATAATAATAATAATAATATATGTAAAAATATGTAAAATATATTGTCGAGCAATTGAAGAGTCGGGCATTCGAGTGTCGGGCAAACATAACAGATCCTATTCTGCCGAGCGTATCCGTATCACTGGGCGGCCACCGCACTCGTGTGAGAAACTGAGACGCTGCGACGCGTCTGTACGGGCGCGCAAAACACTTACGTAATATTATATTGAATCGTCGTCGCGGCCCGTGTGCTTTTATCACACGATCGATTGATGCGATCCAACGAGATCGAAACTCTTGCGACACCGCCAGAGCCGTTCTGAGCCAATTTTCAACCCGAAGCGAAATTCTTATTATGCGCCCTATTAGGCCTCGTGAGTGTATAAATTAGCGCAACTCGATCTACAAAATATGATTTGATTTTTCGTTTTACAAACATTCAACACTCGAGATTTTCAAGAAACGATAAATAGTTTGCTCGATTTTTCTTAAAAAAAGTCAAGTCTATTTTAACTTACAATTACATAATATATAAGTAAAATTTGTATGTGTTTGTATTACAGTAAAGCAATAATAATTGATTTAAACTTTGTATTATGATCCAAAATTTACATACGTTTTTCTTGCTTTCGTGTTTGCGAATCGATAAATAACATCGTCATAGTCAATCATATTTGTGATGTCTGTTTCAGTTGATAGAAAAGGTATGCTATATAATACAATCGGTCTTGATTCTTTTTTGGACCTTGAAATAAGATTTTATCAATTTAAGCTCACTTAACCTTATTTAAGAATGATTCGATAACTATAAAACACAGAGTCTTGATTTTCTGAGTAGGTAGTCACTCAGACGTTTTGAAATGGTATTTAAGAGCTAAACATTACGAGGGTCTAACTTACTATATTACATTATTTCGTTAAAAGTGTCGATAAAAGGTTAGACGATTATTTTTATGAAACGCGATGAAACTATTCGACTAAAAAAAAGCCTAAAATCTCGTTCATTGGTATATTTTGAGAATAAGTTTTACAATTTTTATATAATATTTTAGAAACCGAAAAATTGAACCAAATCATTGAAAGGTTATTTAAATATCATACGTGACCCGGTAAGTACGTGGCGTACAGCGACGTGACGGCCGGAGCAACGCTGTCGTGCGTAACTAAAATTCAATTTGATGATCTCAGTTTCGATATCCGCGAATCGTTCATAACACGCGGCTTTCCATCTCCTGTTCGCTCCACCGAACCCGGTGATAACATAATTCCAGTGTTTCCCAAACTTTTTTCAATCGTGACACACGATTGTAATTTGTAAGTCGTAAGCAAAAATCAGTCATATTACACTTATCAACAACAATACTATAAAAGCTCAGGAAACTTTGACGACCGTTTAAATACGAAAAGTTTTTTCGGCTTATTCGCATCGTGATCACGCATCGCCCTTTGTGAATCGCCGCGTTATACGTTGCGAATTACGATTCGGGTAAGCTTTGGTGGACAGCTGTTTTTTTGAACCGATGACCTCTGAAATCCTTAAAAAAAAGGTCAACAATTATTTTTGAATTCAGTCAATCACGCTTCTATGCACAAGTGTTCGTATGTTCGTGGTTCGTTGTTTCCCACCGAGCCGTATAGTTATGTAAATATACCGAGAGGCTCGGTTTCAAAGTCCCCCCCGAGCCCCGAGCGGATTGACGACGGGGTAACCCGTCTCGCAGGATGAACGTATATCCATACGGATCTATACATCACATCGCGTTCACTCGCATTTATCTCAATACGCCCTATAGACATTATTCGCGCTGATCTACGCCGCATATTATCGTGTACGTATTGTATTGTGTCACCGTGCCGTCTACGCCTCCCGTGTACGCGAGCAAGCCGTGTGTAATAATAATATATTGCGTACATCTCGCGTACGCATAAAATTATGCAGAATGGTGCACTGCAGCAGCGCTCGAGTGCGAGTGTATATAATAATATAATGCATTATACTTCTGTGATTTCGTACGGGCGAAACCAGTTCCGACATATTATACATTATAATAAACACTACGTTCTAACATTATATAGTCCGGTCACCGGTAACTGGTCGCACGCGGCGGCCGCCGCCGTTCTCCCTTCCCCTGCAGGGCTATTCATTAATGTATAGTTTTCGTTTTTTTTTTTTTTTTTTTTTCATTACCAAATGCGCGCACCGCGGGGGAGACTCAGTGCGGTATTTACGCGACATCTGCCAGTCACATGGTCGAGCAACCCGTTTGCACACACGCACACACACACACACACATACACACACACGCACGCCCTCCCCCTAATTAACGATCAAAACCGTTTGGAGACGCCGCCGGGTAAATAACGCGGTATGTACATTTACATGTGTGGTACATATTATTATGTATACAATAAATACTGTTATAGTAGGTATTTACTCGTATGTATTTCATTTGTACACACACATTCAGTAGTGTATGTGCGTGTGTGCATTACTATTTATATATTATATATACACCGTACAATCAAGTGATAAACTCTTGCAACGGCCGTGGACCATTAATGAAACCAGTTTGGGTCTTCAGTTCATTAAAAACTGGGGACTCTGCAAAAAAAAAAAATAATAATCCCATAACAATCGCATATCGCTACACTAATGACAATACCACGTATCTGCATTTTATCAATTTTACAGGAGAGTGAAAAAACTGAATAATTATTAACAAATAGTATACACCTCATTTTTTTTTTTAATTTTATATTTAAGTAATGTTTTTTCTACATTATTTTTAATAAAATTATTTCAATTCGGTTGCTGCTTAAATTTTAGTGTAGTTACGTGGTATTTACCAACGTTTTTGTAAGATACGTGTTATTGAGCAGTGCTTTAAACGTGGTTGAAATGTATTCACTTAAATCCAATTTGGAGGGAAAATAATTTATTTTAGGTTATTGTACATAAAACAAATTTTGTGCGTAAGGAGATAACATATTTTTTGATACCAAAAACTCATTTTGTGTCTGCAGATACGTGGTATTGTCATTGGTGTAGCGATATAAACCGTTCAATCCAAAATATTAGGAGATATGACAAAAACTCCCTTCGACATTTTAAATGACACATTATTTGAATATCTAAAAATATCTACTTTAATTGAATTCGCCAACAAAAATACCATAAGAAATGTTTTGAACACAAAAATTCTCTTATCTTATCTCTTTAATTTAATGAAATTCCAAAGGTCCCATTTCAACGTCTTAAGCAACAATGGAGTCGTTACCTAGTTAAAGACTTCAAAGTTCCTTTTAAGCAAAACAAAAAAACATTAATTATTATCATAAAAAAAAAAAAAATGGAATGATAGTACTTATCACGTAAAATTATACCACTGGGTTTCGCTTATTATTTTACGCCAAAATGTCTTCTGTTGAACATGTTGCATCCAGAAGTGCGGCTCCATAAAATCTTTTATAAAATGATAAATAAATTTATATTTATATTATAATCACTAGTCACTACGTAATATGTTTTGAAGAACCTTATGTGTATACAGTAAACGGAAATCAATCCCAAAAAAAAAAAAAAAAAAAAAGAAATAGCCATAGAAAAATAAATGTATTTATATAAATGTATAGCATAAATGATTTATGTCTATCCAAACAGACGGATGCGATGACCAGCATCAGTCATGAACTCATGAATCTATGATTCTAGCTTTCTGTTTGACTATTTTTACAACAATTATTGCCTACTTAGTTCTTTTGATAGACCATCGAAACATTTGTTATAGTAACAGCTCGTGGTACGTATATTCTTAGAAATAAGTGGAAAATGGTAAATAGAGTACAATGTAATAGTCACTACTCTTTTAAATGCATTTTTTTTTTGTAAAAATTTTTTTTGCAAAGGCTTTTTTTCGCTACCAGTGCCCCGTATACGCACAATATAAGGTATAATAAACATAGTGTACATCGCGTGTGCACGGATAAATCGTCACTGTGTGTGTAAGTGTGTGTGTGTGTGTGTGTGTGTGTGTGTGTGTGTGTGTGTGTGTGTGTGTGTGTGTGTGTGTGTGTGTGTGTGTGTGTGTGTGTGTGTGAGAAAGAGAGAGAGAGAAAAAGCACTTGACACGTGCAATTATTACGTATACGGTATACTTATTACGCTGTGTAACCCGTACGCATGATAAACGTCAAAGGCGGTTTAGTTGCCGGATTTAATTGAATTTTTCCCGTAGAGGTAAAACAAAAACAAAAAACAAAAACACAAAAATAAACAAATTTTGAAAAATCGACGTGTCCCGGTAAAAAACACGACGAGACAAGAATACAAATCATTCCGAACGTTCGGTCAGAGTACGGCGACGTGGTCACCGCGCGCGCCGTTCAGGAACTCGACGACGTATTATAAATTACGACTTACCAATAAATGGCCCGGAGGGTTCGCGATCGTTTTGGCGCGCGATGAAAAAACCTCGTGATTTCGTCATATTATCGAATAGGAACGCGCGCAATATCACAACGTCGGCCGCATTAGCATATTTCATTATATAAATATACGAATAATTATACACGACAATAATATACGATTATTGTTACGATAACACGATAATTGTTATATTATACTTACGCGTTTACGTACGCACAAGTACCTACATACGCCTGGTGCACGCGCGCGATTGTTTTGCGTATTATTATTATTATCATTATTATTATTATTATTATTATTATTATTATTATTATTGTTATTATTACGATTATTATTTTTTTTTTTTTAATGTTATTTATATTGAGCCTCAGCGTCTATGGCCAATGGCCAACAAAGGGTTTTTAAGGTTCACATTTTCTTAAGATGCATTATTTACATATGTTGCAAGTTACAGATTATAAATTATTGATAAGATTAGTCTTAATTATAAGGGTAGTTATGTAGTTTATGTTGTCTGGGTGAAGTTCTTCTGACAGAATGTTTAATAAACCTGCTTCCAGGGTTGGCAAATACCCGGGATTTATTGAAAAAACCCAACCCGGTCGGTTTTTTTTCCTATAAAACCCGAAAAAACCCGAAAAAACTCAAAAACCCGTTGGGTTTAATTGATTTTGTGTATTTGGGCGGTTTTATCGGGTTTTTCGAAAAAAGCCCGGGTTTTTTCTAAAAAAAATACCCATCTGAATTTTTTTCTTTTACCTGCTTGTAGTCAACTAACAAACAAATATGTATTTACTTTTTTCTCGTATGGGCTATCCGCTATAGACTGGATACGTTAAAATTTGTTTCACGAGTAATTTGGAACACTAACAAAACTACATATTATGTATGAAAAAAAAAGATATATTATATTTAAATTCGTATTATTGAACCGTCACTCTAAGGCAGGGGTCTTCAACCTGCGGCCCGCGGGCCGCATGTGACCCGTTTTGTCAGTAATTTGCGGCCCGCGATCACATTTGAAATATAGCGTGCATATTTTCTATTTCGATAAAATCAAAACACCCATGAGCCATTGATATTGAAAAAATAGTGAAAAGTGCGATAAAACAAATTAAATTACCCTCTTACATGTTATAAATGTTGGCTGTTTTAATGATATTAATAACAGTTTGTAATTTAAAATTTAATCATGAAAATTGCAATAGTTAAACTGAATTTTAGTATGAAACACATGTTTTTACTATGGGTGCGGCCCGTGAGATTTGTAGAAAATAATGTGTGGCCCTCTCCATAAATATGTTGAAGACCCCTGCTCTAAGGGATGCAAGTGTTTAAAGTGTATAGTAGCGTAAAAGAGATCCCATTAGTACCAGAAAAATGCCATAAACCCTAGTGCTCTAAATTTATATGATTAATATAGTATCTTTCAACTATTTGTTCAGTCATACAAATTCAAATAACTATATTTCCCCAAAAAAAATGTATTCTATTTTATGATATTGTGTTAAAAAAGAGGTCAGATACCATTTAAAAAAACAATTTTTTTTTTAAAAAAAACACGTTTACGAAAAACATGATATATAATTTTTTCGTAACACTTAATTTTTGTTCGTATTTATTCAGTGAGCATATCGTATAATTTCTTAAAAAAAAACAATAAATTATGAAAAAATAAATAAACGTATACATTATCCATATAGTCGTATCATACGGTGTAAAACTTCGTGAGACAACCTGTACGTTATATATGTTATACGTCATAGTATAATATTTAATAACACTGCGCATATTATTAAACTTTCGTCGTCGTCGACGTCATAACGTGTTATTACTTATTGTCATTAATTGTTAGTGTATCACATAACGGTCGGTGCGTGCAAACGCCGCCACGTAGAGTCCGCGACGAAACTTTTACGCCTCACGTACACACACACACACACACACACACACACACACACACACACACACACACACACACACACACACACACACACACACACACACACACACACACACACACACACACACACACACACACACACACACACACACACACACACACACACACACACAATCTTATAATAATAATATAAAATATACATGCGCGCCGTCGTATTATTACACCGCGGGTACGTGTGTACGCTATACCTACGTGTTTTTACCGTCGTCGCCGAGACGTTACCGAGACGGCGGCGGCCTTGGGCTTAATAATAATAAAAAAGACAAGAGTATTATATTGTACCCGGAGACCCTCTATAACCCTATCCGTCGTTGTCACGCACGTTTAATGCACCCGAAATATTTATGGCCCGAGTTCACCTCACGCCGCCGCCGCATCGCGTCCGTGCGTATAATATGCCCGTGTATATACGTGCAACGTACGCGTATATCATTATGTGACTGTAATTTTTTTTCCTCCTTTCCGCCGAAACGAAACCTTAGTGAAATTATTTATTTGATTCCCGTGAAACTATTTGAACAATTGTGTTCCGTACGCGTAATTACGCACGTATCGTTTTACGACGCCGCGATCACGCGTCCTCAGTGGCGTATTTTTTTGGGGGGTGTCTTCAATGTCTGCCCCCCGACTTTAAAATTCGAAAGTACTAATATATTGGACATTGGTGTTCAATCATTACCTACAACATTTTTACTATACCATTTACATGAGTTTCAAATGTAAAACTTTTTGTAAATTCCTAACATAGGAAATTGTTAAAAAATAAGTTCAATGTTTTTTACATCAGTAAATAACTCTAAAAAGGTTGTTTGTGAGGTTTAATAAATGTTGGACACCCCCGAAAAATCACCCGAAATACGCGTCTGCGCATCCTCATAGGCATATTATCGCGCGCGTATTAAAATATCATACTCGGAACGGTCCACTCCGGTCGCGGATCCAGAGCGTGGGAGAAAATTTTCTACGATCACGATTTCGATTTTTAAAATTGCCATAATGAAATTCTTAAAACTTTATCTTATATAGTAATAATCGCGTAGAAGAGAATTTTATTGTAGCGCTAGGCTGCAGTATTCATTAAAAAAAAAAAAGTCTAAAAATATTGAATAGAACAAAAGTCATTCAACATGTCAGATCTTCGTGAAACACCCTGTATATAGGTAGTTCAAAGTTATATCCCTTATCCGATACGAGTCGTAAATCCATAACACATGGTAAGGTCTACACGTGTGTACACATTTGTATTGTATACACAGTACACATTCACACATACGTGTGTGTAATTATAAAGTTTTAATGGATCGTGTTTCCATTAATAATAACATAATTTATTTCATAGGTCGAATCCATCACGTTATGAGGTTATCGGGAAAACTGCTAGCTGTCGTGCTCTGGTCGCCTGCAGAGACAAAGGAGAAAAACATAATATTGCAATATATATTATATTTCTTTACTCCGGCCGTTACGATTCGTGTGATACAGGTATATACAGGTACGTGAAATGGAAATTCGATTTTTGTCGATTTAGAATAATACGATTTTTGATCGTTCACGACGGTCGAGGCATTTTTCGGTCGGGTTTTTTTTCCCCCTCTGACTCGGTAAAATCGATTACATCTTGTGCGAGCGATATTTCACACAGGCCGTATTGCATCCTCGGAACTCGGATCGGACGCCGTTTTGGCTCTCACGCGCTTTGGGCGCCCGCGTTCTTTGACCACCGGCCGCGAGCCGCGGGCACCGGGAAACGGCGAACGTCGTTACGACGATAATCGTTCTGTCCGTGCGCGTGACGACCACCCGAAATGCCTTTTCCGCTCCTCCGCAGACGGACTCCGGATCACGCGGCGTAATCGTCTCGACTCGTGAAAACAGTCGAACGCGTATATAGTATATAGTCGATATCATCAATTTGTGATGTTATTTTTTACGCACACGGCCGTCGTGATAACGGGCTCCGCACGAAATAACGGGCGGTGCCCGGTCCGACGACGGCACCGAGCCCACCGCACACCGTATACCCGAATCACAAAATATATCAATAAATCCACCGGGCCGTGTATAATAATAAAGTGTAATGACTGCAGCCGGCCCCCTCCCCGCCCCTTACCCCCGGGCTGCGTATATCATAACGTCGTTTCCACAACACTTTTCGAAATACCAATTATAACATGACCGGCCGACGCGCCGCCGTTCAATTTCGATTGTTTTCGGATATCACCTACGTCGCGAGTTTCCACGCCTCCGAAATCCAATCATTCGACGCGTTGTTATTACGTTTATAAATATATTTATATTCGATACACACACACACACACACACACACACACACACACACACACACACACACACACACACACACAGAGTTTGCGGCGTTGTGGAAGAATAATGGTTTTCGGGCTCCGAGATTACATCCACCGCAAAAGTTTGGTTACAATTTTCCAGGTCGACTGCGCATAACCGATATGGTTTTTATAATATAATATATATATATATATATATATATATATATATATATATATATATATATATATATATATATATATATATACGTATATATTTTTCTTTCTCTCTTTCTCTCTCTCTTACTCTCTCTTTCTTTCTCTTTCTCTTTCTCTTTCTCTTTCTCTTTCCTTCTCAACAGTGGCGTTTTCACAGATTTTTATATCATCTCACAAAATAGAATACGTAATACGAAGGCATATAGGTATACAGGGTGTTCCAAAATGATTCATCCGATTTCAAAAAATCATGTTTATTGTAAAACTCGATTAATCGTGTTAGAAAATATTTTACATTTTAATGGATCATTTTAAGTTTTAGGAACAATGCTTATAAATGTGACCCCCTTACTTGCACGACAGTACGACACACACCTAAGCGATAATCAAATTCCTCATAAACCTTTTTTGAAGCATGTCGACTGTAACCAAGTTGATGGCGTCTGTAATGCGACTTTTCAATTCGTCAAGATCTTTTAGAAGGGGAGGTACACAAACAATGCTTTTTATGTAGCCCCAGAGAAAAAAATTACAAATTTTAAGATCCGGTGAACTGGGCGGCCATGGACAAAATGTAGCGTCATTAGCACTACAGCGACCGATCCATTGCTGTGGTAGCTGATCGTTAAGAAATTTGCATACTTCTAAGGACCAATGTGGTGGTGCTCCGTCTTATTGTAAAATGAAATCATCTCCATCGGCTTGCAGTATATGGGAATAGCCAATTCTTAATCATTTGTAGGTATGAAGTTCCTGTTATTGTGTTTCCATTGCAAAGAAAAATGATCCGTACACTTTCTTTCTGGAAAAGGCGACTAAACTGCACATTATTGCCAATTATCGGCAATCGATAAAAACTCGATAACCCCACCTTTCAGATGGTTGGTGTTTCGTTTACCTTAAATTACAGGAACAATATTTATAGTCTACCAAAATCGGATGAATCATTTTGGAACGCCCTGTATATTATAATATGAACTACATTCAATTTACCTGCAGCGTATGGATCGGATGTATATTGTATATACTCGTATTTATGCATACTGATGATAATAATAATACATCATCGAATATAGTATTACGTTCGGTGGACAAAAATAATAAATCACTATGAGGATAAAACGAATAACATTTTGTTTTTACGACAATAATAATCGTATACCGTTTAGATAAATAAATACCGTCGTACAATAGTCAATCATTCTTTCTATTTTGTTATTCATTTTATTTAATTTTTTAATTTTATTATTATGATTATTATTATTATTATTATTTTTTTTTTTTTTTGAGCACGTAAATGGTAAAAAACGTTCCGTTGAAATAATATCAATATATAACATATACTGCAATACAGTTCACTTAAATGTTGAAATTATATCCCATCGAACACTGAGTACTATAAACCAAACCTCCATAATCAGGCGCGGTTTAGCCAGTCTGTTTAGTCTACTAAATAATTTATCACCGTAAACAACTGACAGATGTTTCATAAAAAAAAAAAATATATAAATTAATTAAGAACACTCCACATAATATTATATTCATTACTAAAACATACCCAAAAATAGATCTATACCGAGCACGTTTAAAATATACTCGGTTGTTTTTTTTTTCTTTCATTAATTATTATACTTATGTTTTTAGTTATTTTTTACTACACACAATAATAATTAATACTACTCTAACATGTTCAAGAAAAAAAAAATGAATTGTTTATGTTATAAAACATGTTAATAATAATAGTAATTATAATATCTATTGTTGTTTAGTTTTCTCTTAAATTTGAAATTTCCAAAAAGAAACGTGTATAATGAAAAATCGAATGTAAAAATAAACATTTTCGGATGGACATTTTAAAGCGTTTCGTTTACATTAATGTGATACAATCGATTTTAATATAACGCCTTTATACTCACTACAACAATATTTAAATATATATATTATGTACGCAATATGAAAGTGTGCTTGTGTTGTATATGTGTACATCATGGATATTGATTTCATTGTAACATTATGAATTGTGTACCGAGCTTGTATTATAGACAATGTAAATTTGCGTTTGGAGTGTTCAGTCTGCGCGAACTATATTATCACACACACACACACACACACACACACACACACACACACACACACACACACACACACACACACACACACACACACACACACACACACACACACACACTTTCGTACTCGGGTGTGACGTGTACAAAGAAAGTAAAATTTCGAGTGAAAATGCGCACACGTCAATCGTGCCTTATAGTTGAATGAGTTTGTACGCGTGTTTAAAACACATCGATATAAACAAATTCAAGGTACCTAGAATAAACGCTGCGTCGTCGTCACCTTTTTTATTTTTCTCACATCATTTTCAAGTGTCGTCGTCACCGTCGTCGTACCTTGGCTACGACGGCCGCATAAAATGCCCGTACCTAAACTATTAGGTATTATCGTATATTATAGGTATTAGGTAACTATTAGGTGCTATCGTTAAAACGCTCTTATTGAAAATTTTCTTTTTTCTATTTTTTTTCCTCCAATACGTTTTAATAACGTTATAATAACACACACACACACACACACACACACACACACACACACACACACACACACACACACACACACACACACACGCATTCGTCTGTTCGAAAAATAATTCTTTATCGGCTATCTAGGTGGCAGAGGTGTTTGAAAACAAAAAAAACAAAAAAAAATCCCGTGCGTAGGTGATCTCCTCGCGATCGTAACGATACAACTATATTACAATATAGGTACACTCCTCGACGACGACGTGCGGCACAGATTCGCCGGCGGGATGGGTATAAATCGTACGTTTATATATTATATAGGTACGCACACCTATAGGACACGGCCGGCGACGATGAATATTATTATTTTATCGCTTTTGCATTGTGATCGAACCCCGGCTCGTACGTTATAACTTATGAGTATATAACTCATAGTAATGTCGACGTTACAACGTTGACCGACGACGTCGTGTCGTTGATTTATAGGCGCGCTCGTCCCCGCCCGCCCGTATGATAATAATTATGATATTAACCGTAATGACCACGATGGTAACGTTGATTTTAATAACATATAATACGTATTTATCATCGATTGTTATATAATTAAAAAAATATATATATTATTTTCGCGCGCGCTCGTCGTGAAAACGATGCGAAACGCATACGCCCTGGAGACGACAACGGTAATTACTATTACGTGTTATTATTCGTCACTCGCGATCTTCTTGAAAACGGACCGATTTAACTATAACCTACGCGACCCGTTCACGTCTCGCCCGCCGCACGGTGAGGGCGAGACTCTAACCGCCGATTTTCTGCGGCCTCCTGTCCCGTGGCCAAACGCCGCGCCGTCGTCTTACCTCAACGCAGGACGCCCGGATACTATGATTTTTTAATGATATAGTCACGCTCCCACTGAGAATATTCGACTAAAGCGTCCCGCGAACCGTGACCCTTTGGCATATTTCCCGAGACGTATTGAAGATAATTAAATATTGTTTTTTTTTCAATGATTTTGGGATGACAACAACGAATATTCATATTTTAATATTGAATTTAATTTAATAATTGGGTTGATGATATTTTATAAATTTTTCGGTAAAACATCAAAAATCATATTATTGATAAAAAATAAAACGTCAAAATAATCACACGATAAAATTTGAATGACTTTTGGAAATTTGTTTTCAAAAAAATTGATGAACAAACAAAATTCATTAACTTTGATTTACACATGGGCATACTACCAACGGATAGAACAACGTGGGACACCCTGTATGACCACGAACCGACGATTTGTGTATCACGCAGGGACGCCCATAGATATGCCCTCTCAGGGGGTGGGGGGGAGCAAAAAAAATTGTGACTCGTGAAGCACAACTATTAATTTTACGAGTAGGTACATAATAATATTATACTCGTAATTAATGGTACAATGATTGTCGGAAAGTCACTGAGTGCCCTAGTCGTGTAAGACCGACTTCATATAAAAAAAAGGCAATTTTGTAACTGACATGAAAAATCTCAGGGGAGGCAATACCCCCCTACAGGCGTGCCTGTATTCACGTGAAACTGTGAAAGCGACAAGTTTCAATAAATTAAGCGTCGGCGTTAGACGACAATAATTATTATTGTTCGTTAATATTAATACACCGAACACCGCGTACGGTTACGTTATAATGATGTCATGTACCTAAATTTACGTTTGTTTTTTTGTTTCTGTGATTATTTTTCATTGTATTAATAGCTTGAGAAATTTTTCACGACGTCAACAGCGGCAGAAGAAAAAACAAAAACAAAAATATGTCATCAGTCGCGTTGGTTTTTGAAAGGCGTAAAAGCTGGCGATCTCGCTGTAGACGTACGTAAAACACGACAGCGTCGTGACAACGAAAACGTTGGGCTCATGAAAACGGCTTGCGCGAAAAAGCCGAAAAACGTGTATGACCCCTCGCGATTCCGTCGAAAAACCATTTCCGCTCTACGCCCGATATTATATCGTGTAACATTACGGCGACTCGGTACACGTATTATTATGCGTTTACGAAGCTCAAAATTATTATATTCGGCTACCCGTTTGATTTCGCGCAAACGAGCCCATAGACGTATGTCGGAGCTAGATGGGGGAGGGGGAGAAACTTGGACCCCGGCGGTAAAATTTTAAGCGACGGTAAATTTTCGAGATCACCGTTTTGATGTATATATGGTGATTTGTGGCCTATGGTCGGAAACAAATTTAATGACTATTAAAATATCACTGCGGTTATCGTTGACCACGGAATGTGCATTTGATAATACCGACAATCGACATGTAGAGAAGTTTTTCTTTTCAAACGAAAACAGTGCTTCGAGTTTATGTTTATTTATAATCACAAAAATTCCTAACCACTCGTAGAAACTGCGTTGAACATTCCCCCACCCGATACTGACTGTTTTGCGGAGAGATATTTTTCAAATCTCAAAAATATCAAGTGTTGTGTTCAAACATCGAAAACTATCGGACATATGCTTAACTCCTCCGTCGATTCAACCACAGAGTCATGTTTCGCCAGAGATTAGATCAACAAATAATAATATCATCGACGCGTTATCCGATGATGAATTAGCTCGACGTGAACATTTTTTAAATCGATTTCAGTAATTTTCTTCGTTCAAATGCAATATGTACATCGGATTAACCGATTTCACGACTACTTATTTCTGATGCGTACCTACTATCAGAGGCGTATTTAGGCACGGGCCAAGAGCGGCAACATTTGGAGGGCGTCAAATTTCAACATTTTTTTTTTTACAAAATTACAAAAAATATTTTTCATTCGACCACATCAAATTTGAATTATTTTTCGACTAGAGAAATTCGTTTGCGAATCATAAGTTTTACGATTTAGAGTTACGATTCGGACCGTAGGTAAACACGTGCGTCCGTTCGCTCAAAATCAAACAGCTACGAACCAATATACGCGTGTGGGTAGCGAAAAAATGCGCGCGTTCAACGTGGGTTCGAATTCTCAAACTGTTGATTCGAATGTGTTTTGTGAAAAATTTTAAGAGAGGCAGGGGGGAGGGAGAGGCGGTGAATCGGAAAGTGTGTACAGGCGGAAAATCCCTAAACACGCCACTGCCTACGATGCGATACTCATAAGTATATCAATGTTGTATGTTGCCAAAAACAATAAAATCATTATACATTGAAATGTGTATATCAGTACGTGTTATATTTTCTGTAACCGAGAAAACGTTGGTTTTGTGATTCCGAGAGAAGTTAAGAACGATGGTCATTCACGTCACCGTGCCGTGTTTTGTTTTTTACAAACATATCGCTGGAGAATTTCGGGTTGTGGAAGGGATTTTTTTTTCGTCTTGATCAGGGCTCGAAACGTCTGAACACGTCTCTGCAAAGGACTTGGCGCGTCAAACACGTGCTGTGCAATAATAACAACAATTACGATTATTATTATCGATCACTATAATATCGTTGCGGTCTAAACGACAAATATTTTCTTAATAGGAAATCGACGGTCTCGCCGTAAATTTATGTCGTCAATTTTAAATTTTTTCCGTTTTCGGTTACATTATTGTTGCACGGGTGACGATATATTTTCTCTTTCTCTCTCTCTCTCTGTCTGTTCCTCTCCGTTCTCGTTCCCGTCCGGTCGGTCGTGAATCATTCTTGAATATTAAAACCTCATTAGACGCTCTACATACATTAGTAACGTCGTGTTTATCCGCGCACGCAGTGACAGAGTTTTCTCCGACTTCCGTTTCCGTGTACCGTTCCGCGTATATAGGCACGTTGCGAAATAAAACACGCGTTTTACAATACGATAATAACGGCCGGTATGTGCGCGTACGCGTCACGAAGATACCGGGTCACCTAAAATACGGTTGGTAGCGCCCGAACCGCGTTGATTCGAACACGTTAGATTTTATTAGTTTTTCGATCGTCACAAGAAATGTGTTATTCGCCCACGAGTCGATCGTCATCTCACGTGATATATTTATAAATATTAACTTTTTGTCAAATGAGTATTTTAATTTTTTTTTTTTTTTTTTTTTTTTTTTTTTATTTTGATTTCACAACTCCGACGACTACGCCCGTGTGAAAATATGCGAGATCGTAGATCACGTTTTCTACACAAATCGATCGAACTCAACACGGCGACGTGTGATCGTTTCATTGCAGTGATTCATGATGATTTAGTTTCGTGATAGTATTTTAAACATTTCCGAATATTTCTTTGAAAATATTTCCATAACAGTCGTCACAGCGTTATTATTAGCTTTCGGAACTTTGTTTCGTAGTGTCGTGTGAATTAACATGCGTTTACGTATAAACGACGTATAAAAAAAAAAAAAAATAACAATAACAATATAGTGAATTATTACTCGACTTTATAGTTTATACCTCGCGCCTAGAACGTATATTATGATATTACGTCGTAACAATAATAACCCGAAATAAACTGTACTATCGTTATTCATACGATCGTACACTGCACAATATGGTAGGTACATAATAATTGATGAGAGTGAAATGTATTTTTGATCGGTACTCGGGTATTGTATTAAAAAGTAATTTTATTAGTTTAATTACTTTATCGTGCGGCTGAATTTATTTCGCGTTTTTGTTATGCAAATATCATTGAAATATATTTTAAATAACTGCGTATTTCCCCTTTCGACCTTTTTCCTAATTACGTATGATAGCATAGTCATTTTTTAGTTGAGTTGGTTTATTATTATTATTTTTTATTTATTTTTTTTTTTTTTTTTTTGTAACGGAATTTCATCTTTTTTACACAAAATCATATTTTATTTTTACCGGAGTTTAAAATATGTCTACGTATTTATTTATTTTTTTTTTTGTTTAATAAAAGCTTAATTTCTCTAAGGGAAGATATTCAAAGAAATTATCTAGTAAACAAATCGCTTTAGATTAATAATATTTTATTAACCACAGAAAATTATACACCTACCATAAACCATTTAGTGTTCGAAAGATATTAATGTTATATTTATATTCTCGTGAAATCGAAAAAGCGATTCAAATTATGTTTTTCGACATTATGAACAGAAATTAACGGTCAGAATACGTTCAATACTTATTATTCTCATATACAGACATCGTCAATATCAACATAACAACCAAACTCGACAAACATAAACATTAATTTAAAACGCCACATTTGTTGCAGAAATCTACTTTATGAACTTGTACTTGAAATTTGGCGTCTCATTATTTTCTTGACATTGTTAATTCGTATTAAGTCCTTGAAATATCAAAAATATATTATACTCAGGTGAACGATTACATTATGAACATAAAAACAATTCAATCTAATAATCATAATGAATTAAAATTGTAGTTGTTGCACATTAACATGAGTTGTGTGTACAAGGACGAGGAGTGTAGAGCGCAGCCGGGTCAATGTAAAAAGCTTATAATAATAAAAATATTATTAATTCGTTACGACGATAGATTTTGACAATGTTTTTTTTCGCTACAAGTTTTTAATTTGAAAACAATCGTCAAAACGAGTCTTGGAAATAAAACTTTTAAATACAAATAAGCGCCGTTGAAATTAAAATCGTTCACTTAAATTTCGTGCGTGTGAGAAAGAGGAAGTGGATTATAATAGATAACTAATTCAACATATTCTAATCTAACCTTTTCCTTAATTATACTGAGCTCGGCAGGTATATTTTATACAATACCCGAAATATAATGTTGCATATTAAACATTCTCTTCTCTGTTTAATATTATTGGATTACTACGTAGAATTTATTTTAACGACGATAAATTAATTTTCCAGTGCCGAATGGCACATTAAATGAATGAATACATCACACTAGTTGTTAATTAGTGTAATACTTATATTTACGTGTATTATTTTGTTTTTAGTTTTTGCAGATATATCATTTCATTTCCATTGAAATGTTTTTTAAATGAATTAAATGGTGTAATAATTAATTTCGTTAAGAAAAAAAATACATGAATATTTGGTTTGTTAGCTCAACGATACTGAATTATTTTATTAACAAATATCATTGAAATTGTGTCACTGTTTATAAGCTACGACGATACCGTTAGGGCATTAATTATTATCATGAGTAAATAATTATATTGGTTTATCGCAGGGATGGCAAATGGGATTTTTTCAACGTGCCAATTTACGACATAGCTAAAAAAAAAATTTCAGCAGTGCCATAATTATTTTTATTAACATAGAAAAATACAAATTAAAAATTAATGATTATAATGTAGAAAATTATGTAAAAATGGAAATAATGTAAATAAAATATTATATTATTATTATCGTTTGTTAGAAACCTTTTGCTTCATCTTGGTTGAAAGCTTTTTGTTTATGTCTGGTTCATATGATGTTGATTGCAAGGCAATACACGCTGCCGAATCTTTCTCCGTTAATATGTTCCTAGCCTTTGAAAGTGTATGATTTAATACCAAAAAGAGACTTTCGCAAACATAGATTGAAGAGAAAATCGCTAACAATGAAATTGCCAATTTTTGATGGATAAAATTTACCTGGAATGTTATTTCCATATTATATTTTATAATAATAAAGATAAGATAACAAAACGTCGTTGTGAAGTATATTATATTATTATATTATTAATATGTGCAATTTATTGTATTTTACTTAAAAATCCGTAAATATACATATTATATATGGACAAGTAAAAGTTTTTCGAGTGCCATCGAAAATCTCATGCGTGCCAACCTTGGCACGCGAGCCACTTATTTGCCATCCCTGGTTTATCGTGTAAATTCTAAAATTCGTACTCAAATGAAATAACGCTAATGATACGTCTTCGGTTAAAAAATAGAAAAGTTAAAAACATTAAACAATGTTGCATGCAAACGATAATTTAACGAATTCTAGTTATATATATATATATATATATATATATATTTTTTATGTTTTCGAAACTTTGTGGTTGACAAATAGTCTCGAAATTCAAGTTATAATTTTATTGTTTTAACTTATAATTAGTTCCATCGACTGATGAAAAAGTTCTGACTCAATCAATATCGAGTCGTTAGGGAATTTATTTAATAATGGGTTTCAAAAAAAAAAAATTAATGTCAGCGCGCATTACTAAAACTTAATGTTGGAAATAAAACGTTGGACGACGTAATAGAGTTAACTACTGTAGAAAACTAAACGGCGTTATTCCGTTCATAACGATTCTGGAGAACTACATTTTATTTTATTATTCTCAACTCTCGATCGCAAATAATTTGTTTTCAAATTCCTTACTACTGTACATAACTTCTTGACCATAAGTGTGAAGAAATCAACAAGAAAATCGAATAAAAACGAAAAGATTCGTAATTTTACAAAAATCTTTGAAAATTATTCGATCTCTAATCTCTACAACGAATATCCATGTAAAAGTAAAAGAATAAATTACCTACAGAATAGATTTTATTTACAATCAATGTAAGTATGGTTTATACGTATGTATTTAGCTAGATACATATTATTATAATACTGTGCCAGATAAGACGATTATGTGCGTGATCTCTAATAAGTTTGTTGTGAGAGTTTACGTTATAATAAATAGTTCTCAAACATTTGATGCTGCAACCTTAAATAATATCACATATTTTAACGATTATTTTTGATATGACAGCATTAAAAAATTGTGATAAATTATTATTAATATAATTGCATTGAAGTTACAATAATAATAGTGCTTTATAAATTTAGTATACTCAGTATACGTACTATAAAATGTAGTTTTTTTTCAAAAAAAAGGTAACAATATAATATATTGTATGAGAGTATTTTTTAAATTTAATGACATATTTACTGTTGTTGATTATAAACTATTTAGTGAATTCCTTGGTTCAAAAAATTTGTTTAAACTCATCATCACAAATTGTGAATATATATCTAGCCATTTTCTTAATTTATTGTATTAATTATTGTATTCATCGACGAAAATATAATTTTGCAACGATTATTATTATAATGATTACGTGATACGCTTACTAACTATTATAAAATATACAAATACTGGTGAAACTGAAATATTAGTTGAGGACCTCGAGTTCAGAATCACAACATGTTTTTATTTAAAAATACGTATACATACAATATGTACTTCTAAACTTAAATCGTTGTATGGTATACATATACATACACATAAATATTATACAGATATAGTGTGTATTAAATGTTTATGAGTGCACTGTAAAATGCTCATCTCTGGTATAATAATAACTTTAATAGCAGACCTTTTAAAACCACATTAACACCGCACGGGGACCATTTACATAACTTTAAAATTCGTTTTTGCAACCCGCGTGCGGAGAGATGATCATTTGGTCGAAACACACGAGGAACGTTCTACACACACGCGCGCGTGCCCGCGCATACATTGACACAAAAATACACAATACGCACCGTATGTATTATGTATATACGCATAATGTGTCTGATAAGTATATATATACATATAGTATATAGTGTATAGTATATAGTATATAGTGTGCATTTCGACCGTTTCCGTACGTTTGTTGTGCGACAGCAAAGTTTAATGAACCGCTGAAATTAATAGTCTCGGCATCGGAACAATAGAGACTGGTTGTTTAGTCTCTCTCTCTCTCTCTCTTCTCTCTATCTCTCTGCGGGTGGATAAAGTACAATCGTACGAGCGACAATGAAATAACGCGCCGCTCACAGGATCCTACGGTAATTATAAATTATTATATATTATTGATTTCCGAACAATTACATCTCGTACGCGTGTACGTAACGCTGAGCCGTCTGCACGTACGAAACAGCAAACGACTACGTCTTATACCGATGGTCGGCAACTGCAGACCGCGGTCCAAACCCGGACCGCGTAACGCAAAGATCCGGACCGTCGAAATGTCTTTCTTTGATTGTTTAATAAATACGTTATTTCGATTTCCATCGTGATTATTAAAAACTGCGTCGTTTTGTAAAACAATTTTTTCGTAAACTAGTAGAGAACAAAGTTAACGGATTCTCACCTTGAGCTTTGAGGGCATATTTCGTATGAGACGTTCTACAAGAGTTCCCGGTTTCAAGTTACTAGCCAAAGACAAGCATTGCGATTTCTCATTGAGCATCACACGGCATGTTTACTCTTCAAATAAAATTTTAACATATTTTCAGTAACAACTATTGAATAATGTGATAAAATACATTTTTTTCTACGGACCCCGTTTACGCATTATTTTAGTTTTCCGGACTCCTGTAGAAATCACTTGCCGACCCCTGTCTTATACCGTCGTGTTTTGCGCACAGCGAGTCACGCCGCGTGCACCGGTGTTATTCCCGCCGTCGTCGTCGTCGTCATCGGTGGTTACGTCCGCGCACACGTATCCGTATCATCGTGTATTATGTGCCGAACACCCGTGTGTTTAGTCATAAAAACACATTATGATACCGGTAGACGCTGAAATTTCGGGCAAAAAAAAAAAAATAAATAAATAAAACAAAAAACGTGTTATGTTATTTGGTAATAACACGTCGTGTGCGTTTTTAATTAAACAATTAGTGTTTGGAAACGAAAAACCGTGTCGAAACAATAGTATAATTAAACTCCGTTGCCGAAATATATTCCGCGATGAAATAAACCGCGAAGGTACCCGCCCGGGTTTTTTTTTGCCAGGCGTTTACGACGTGTCCGTGCGTCGTGCGTGCACGATATACATACGGCGCGTACACGTAAATCATTACAGTATTATGTACGTATTTATATAACACCGTACAATCCGATGTGTTCGTTTCGTTTTGCGGTCTGATATCATTTATTTTTCAACAACAGCACAACTTTATAATAATAATAATAATAATAATATGCTAATCGAAACGATTAAAAACTCGATTTCACGGTGTTTTTTCGCGTACCCAAACCTTTACGTGCGGTTTATGCGGTACGCGCCGACACACTCGCACACGCACACGCTCACACGCGAACAGGCCGCGTATACGCTTCCTGCGAATATTCCGCGATACCATCGCACGATAACACAATGCGTACGTACGCCGCGATCATGACATACGCGGGTTACCCACCCGTCAATCATTTTAGCCCATACGCCGCGATCATCGGTTTGACGATAACGATCGCCGCGTACGTCGGATCGCACAGCGTCGTCGGTGCAACTCGATCGCGCGATCTACGGTTAGGTTACGCGCACACCGAATGCGCACTAAGCCAACACGCACGGCCGTCGCGGGTGTACGCGCGCAAGCGACACGTGCAGACCACTGTCTGCGAGGGATCGATCACTCGACGTCGCGCGCGGGATCTACGGAAAAACCGTCGGTCGATCCAGTGCCGGCCCTCCACAGAAGAAAACAAAATTAATTTTACGTTTGAAATGAAATATACTATACTATAATAACATACTAATTATATTTGAATTATATTTACAAGATTCCAGACACGAATACAAAATATATTAAAAAATTGCATTTAGAAGTCATAAATGACTTATTACGTAAGAATAGAGGAAGAGAATATTCATTTACTACCTATATTATTATGTATTTATATATGACTTGTAATTCAGTGATAATGGTGAAGAGGGTTGTTACTCAGAATATAAAAAAAAAGTTGGACCCCCCCCCCAGAAAAAATTTGAAAATACGCAACTGGTGATAGTCATAGACGTGTTTTTCAATTTACGATCACGCACGTGTCGACATCGACGCCGCTCGCTTCCGCGGCTTGTGGTGTTCACAGGCCGTCCTCAAAGAGCGTTTCAGGGCACACTTCAATATCGCGTCTCGTAACAGTTGGTCGTACACTCGCGCGGTTTTGTGTTTTGCTCATATGAGGCCCTGTTGATGCGGTATAGGTTATAGACGGAAACCTGCAGTGAGCGTCGCGAACTCAGCATCCTTTACATCTCCGGCCGTGTCTCCGTATACACTCTAGACAGACTCCCACCAGACGTTTGCTCTCGTTCCGATATTTCTGTCGGTCGCGTTGTCTCGTGCCGTTCGCACGTGGCTATTATTGTATTGATCATCAGTGTCGGTCTGGCCCAACCAGATACCGGGCGATCGCCGGGGGCCCTGAGATTTATTCTTAAAATAAGGGCCCCACGGGACTACGCCAATAGCAAAAATTATATTGATAATTCTTCAATTTTTTTTTTTTTTTTTTAACAAAAATAAGGAATTTCCCGAAATAAAAAACGTGAGTGAAAATCACCTTGAAATATGGTTGACACGATACGCGTTAATACAATTTAGATATTATACCAATAGAGTATAGTTAATTCATTTTCGTTCTCTTGATAATAATCAAACTATACAGCAATAAATACTTGGAAAAATTGAGATAAGCGTTGGTCACGATCACCGACTCAAGACGCGAGCACACTGACGATTCGATATAATAAATTTTGTTATTTTGGGGCCCTTTGAAAATATTTTCCTGGGGGCCCATTCATGAGCCAGACCGACACTGTTGATCATCAAAAACAACGTCGAACAAATCAGATTCGTATACATATTTTTTTCTATATAATACTATATTATGCATAAAGTTGTATACGGACAGACCGAAAACAATAAAACAAAACTGAATCGTATGCTCGTCGTCGTGCTCTGTGACGCCGGTAATATTTTTTCTCTCGTACACATTATCCGTTCGGTTTTCATCTGGACATAATAATAATAATAATATATGATATCATGCACTCGAACCCGTCGTCGTCGAGAACGCGTTACGAGCGACCGGTCTCTCGAGGCTATAATCTCGGCGTGCTGACGTCGACAACGAAGACCACGACGACGGAGACGAGAGCCGCGAGACCCGTAAACGAACTGTCTATTTATACGCGGTGCCGGGCAGCGGCGGCGGCCGTATTTCATCTGTACCGCCGTCGCAGCTTCCATTCATTTAATCTCGTCCGATCCGCAGCCACATCTCATTGTATGCTAATAACGCTATCGGCGGCGCGGCGCGGGCGATAAATTAACCCGGCGGAAATCGGCGGCGGTGGCGGCGCGGAGAGAACTTTTCGCGATCGCTCGTATTCATCTCGGTCTGCACGCCGCCGCCGCCGCCGCAGTATGTCGACGCCACCACCGCAACCACCATCGCAACCTCCACCACCTCCACTACCGCCACCACGGCGTCTCCGATCTGCGACGTGTTCGCGTTCCCCTCTCTCTTATCCGTCCGCCCGATGACGGACCTGTGGAGGCTTTTTTTTGACGCGACGCCCGTCGTCACTCCACCACTGGCCGAGTGCACGTTGTACGCGTACGTACTCATAATAACACGATCGTATACGGCAGTTTTCGATATCGTCCGTCGCGTTTTTAATCCTTTGTAAACATATTATTATTTACTGTCCACGAGCTCGGCTTGTGTTTGTGAAAATCATAACGCGTTTACCATTTTTTTTTTTTTGTCTTCGTCTCAACGGTTTTCTCAAACGGCAATCGCTTTACTAAAATAATTTAATATCATCACTCGATTGCACTCTGAAAAAGAGAACACGGGTTTTCGACAGCGCTGTAAATATTCTCGGTCCATCGAGTAGAATATTATTATAGCGTGGCCGAAAGACGTTTTCGCCGCGTCTTTGCCACTACGACTTTTAATTTTCAGTAGCCAAATTCAAAAAAACAACCCGAAACGTATTATGGTTATTGAAATCGCGTTTTCCGTCAGAGTAATCGTTTAAAAACATCTTTAATTGGTTTTCGACGAGTCGATGAATGCTGTGAACATAATCATTATAGGTGTATCGTTAAAATTCTTTTTCACGTCATGTTAGACTCGGCTAACAGGTAGATTATCATCGGAATACATTATATTATACACACACTATGTAAATCAGCGAAGAAAAGTGTAGTGCAGGACTTATAGTGGTAAATATTATACTTGACGAAAACAAGCGACCAGTGTGCTCCCATGGCCGTCGCCGTGTCGGTGTATTTGGTCCGACCATATTATATTAACCGGTCAAAACACACCCGTGACTTACGCATTGGCTCGCGCGCGGTACAAATATTACCAACGCGTATGCCCACGCGCGTAAACGAACGACGAGGATCGTATAATACATAATTGTTTTACCAAATATTCGAGCTCGAGCCGAAAACTATACGTATATTATGCGATCGTTAACCTCGTTTTTCGGACACACACACACACACACACACACACATACACACGACCGCTCAGGCGCGTTCGAATCCGAGATATCGTCCTGGAAGGAAAATATGAATACGTCTATTCAAAAAAATAAAACGAAAAATAAAAAACAAATAAAATTAGTGCTGCGGAGTATAGACTGCACGGCCACCGACGACCGTAAAATTTACACTCGCACACATACACACACGTGCAAGCGCGTGCGTATTCTTTTCCGTTCGTCCGATGCACACAACGTAAACAACGACGAGAGAAGCCGTTCCCTTTAAACGCACCGTCGCATGTTTAATGACCGGCCCCCGCGTGTACACATTATTATCGTGCACACACACACACACACACGCTCGCATAATATTACAACGTATATTTTACACGCACACACGCATACTGATATTCACGTATTATTTAGGCACCGCGTCACCGCCGCCTTCGGATAATGTACATACGTCGTATATTTTTTTTATTTTTTTTTTTTTTCGTGACTGTATGCTAATCATTTGCCTCCTCGTCGTCGTCGCAGTGTGGCAATCGTCGAGTGATGTTACACATACACGAGCGTAATGTGTATAATACGCGGTACGGGTGCATGTGGAGTTTTATTAGAAGCACGCACACACACTCACGTGCACAGTGGCCGACTATGAAAACGGTTTGGCCCGGGGAAAACTTTATTTGACCGGCCCCGAAATCGTTTACTTCCTGAATATATATATATATTTATAACTTTTTCTACAGGAGGGGCTCACATTCAAAAGGTTTAACCAAAAATTCTTAAATCTAATACCAATAATTACTGGTATTAAATAGTTAATCATTTAATTGTATAAAGTATTAATATTTAATTCAATATGCAAATATAAATTCTATTTAAAGGTATTAATATACATAACAATAATAATAATATTCGTAACAGCATAATGATTATAATATCTATAAAAAAATCATTGAAACTTAAACAATTTATGTATAGAAAATATTTATTTGCATAGCTATTTACAGTTTCATTCTTCTGTCCACAGGAGTAAGATTTTTGAATTTATCAATTACATTACCAATTTTTACATAATATGCAAGTTCTTGTTCAATGAATATAGTAAGAAGACCATCCATTTATATTTGATGATATTTGGTAGTTACCACGTGGTATATAAAAATAGTCCGTTATAAATGAAATATTCTACCATATCTGTGTGTAAAACACAATAATCACCATAGCTGATATCAAAGTGGATAGTATTTTGTGATAATAGTAAATAATTTAATCGATGACAAGTATTCATTAAATTTATTCACAAGTATTTAGCCTATAAAATTAAAACTTGCTTCACTTTTTTCATGCAAAATGCGATTAGTTCTCTATCTAGTATAGATATGTGTGCAATGTGCATACTACATTTTATTGTAAAAAAAGCCAGAAACCGCAGGGGGGCCACGGTTTACCCGGCCGCTCCGGTGCGCACGTCCGTGTGTATATATATATATATATACATATCCGGGTATAAATATATGCTTATTATCAGAGATTATCATTTTTCACCCAAAAAGGTACAATAGTATACAATACCTATACTCAATGATTTTGGAATATGTGGGACTATGCTAACATGACGTATTGACGCAATGACGCATTAGGTAGAGAGTTACATCAGATTTATGGTAATTAATAATGATACGCACAATATTTTTTCAATCGAAAATTGAAAACATAGTTTATTTTTATTATTAGCACGAACAGTCCACCGTGGAAGCCCGAGTACCGGTCACGGTCCCGCGAGAAAAATGCCGGTATCCCGTATAACACACACGTAGGTACGTTATGAATAGAGACCGGAATTTTATGCATTTGCATGTTCGTACTGAGTGTATGCACTTATACGAGGGTTTGAAATGTCAGCAAATCAGACCTAACTGATTCCATAGACCAAATTTAATTTTACATATAATTGCATATTTGGAGGGTTGGGGCATGTTTGTTCATAAATGCATATAATGTGCATATTTATTCAGTCATAGTAAAATAATCAAACTATTTCATGTTTTCATTTTGGAAACTGGAATTTTTAAATATTGGTGCAAAAAAAACGACTGTCAACACTCAACCTGATATAGAATAATATCATCTCGTATATAGTTCGATAAACTATTATCTGACAAATGAAATTATCTACATTAAACATACATGTCTTAAGGTTTTAAAAAATTTAGGATTCATTTATTGGCTACACTGCTAACCCATTTATATAAATATATAATTTTGTTATGTTTTATTTCTTCAAATTATTTTAAAAAGCATATTATGACGATGTCATTTTTATATTTTTAAATATTTTGTTGATTATATACAGGTATAGAGTAATATAAATTTATGATGCATATTTGAGCATATTTTTCAATTATTTCTGCATATTAATGCATATTTTGACACTTTTGCTTTGCATATTTGCATCATATTTGCCACATTTTTAGTGCATATAATTCCGGACTCTAGTTATTAATAATATGTTGCGCGAGCGCGGCGACGAAATTCGGGACTGCGCGTCGTATAAACGATGATAATATAGGTAGTACAATCAACGGATCGCTTTTCGTGTTTTTTTTTTTTTTTACGACCGCGCCGAGTGCGGCCGGGGATCACGTATTGTTACACTCGTCTACGTTTGTACGTACGTTTGAACCGCGTGCCCCGGCACTGGCGCGTGTTCGACCGTTTCCGAATACGTAATAATAACGCGTTCGACGTTATCAGCTCGTACTCGTCACACGACGCATACGGACCCGTCGGCCGTATCGGTCGGTAGAAAACTGGGGTCGGCCGTCCGAGATCCGCATACGACGTTATGTTTTACGGATCGAATGTATTCGACGTCGTGACATTTAACACAGACCGTGTAGACATTCCCCGCACGCTTGTCTTTTGTTCCTCATCCGCGTCCGCTTTTCGGTGAAATCGACTTTCCCGAATTACTGTTGGTCAATAAGCACTTTTGTTTAATTTTAGAAAATATTCTGTCGAATTTTTTCACTTTTCATTTTTAAGAACTCCTCACCTCTATAACATAGCATAGCTTAAAGGAGACGAGCAGCAAACTCATGTAAAATGTATGTAATTACGTAACCGTCGTGTTTGCGAAATAAATTTATTATTATTATTATTATTATTATTATACCGTCACCAAATAAACAAAATACACATTTCTCTTAATTTTCCTAATCAAACCGTAACTCTTATTTCTAATGATTAACTTTTTGTTAATTGTATATCTCTTCTTCTGGCACTAAACAAGAATATCCATGTTAACAATGTAGGCACACACTTTACTGTGTGTTGATGTATGGTGTACGACGTTGGAACAAACATTAAAAGTAAAAATATTTTTATCCAAACATTTTGACTGTATTGTTTGAAATAAAAACGTCGATGAGGAAAAAATTGAATTAAGTTTGAATATGCCTTCAGAAGTATTAAACAGCGTATAAAAATGTAAAATATGCCCTGAAAACAAAAATTACTCAAAATATGCATTTATATGCAAAATTAAATTTCAAAAATAGCTTTGTAAAAGTATGAAACGTATTTGTTTCGTACTCTGCCATTTTTGTAGCCGTGCAAAACAAATGTGCAAACGCTACAAGTCCTCTGCCCTAATTATAAGTAAATACCGGATTTATATTCTCTTAAAATACCTCGAATATGATGCTAATATTCTCTAAAATACCTTCAAATATTCTCATAATATTCTCTTAAAATTCTGAAAAATATGCCAAAATAATCAATAAACATCAATATATGCTTAAATATGCATTTTTACAATACTTTTTTTTACAGCATTTTTTTAATCGTGAGGTACATACTTGCGTATATTATGGAATATTATCGTACTTCAGTCAGAGTAGGAATATAGTAAAAATAAAACAATATAGTATTAAAATTTAAAACAATATTCCTTTTGTGTGTATAACAGTAAATATTTACATTCTGAAGGAAAAAAAAGAAACTTGAAATACAATTTAAATTGTATTATATTATGAATTAAAAAATAATAATACGTATTATAAAACATAATAAAACAAAACAAATTATTATAACGGTATATTTTTGCAAAGAAGTTTTATACCGAGGAACTTGTAATTTACTCCATGGGATGTTAGCCGATATTAAAGATGCACGAAGTTGAAAATATTTGGTGTTTTCGATTTAGCATCCAATACAAACAGTTGCTTTTTATTATCTGTCTTACGTTTTAAAGCATTGCAGCGTAAAGTCGTATTGCAGGTTAGCCACCATATTATTTAGTAACTTATGATTAAGTGCTATCATGAGCTGGGTGTTTTGTATGTCACATTGTCGCAATAATAAAAAAAAAATAGTGTAAAAAATGTAAATGTTCAAAAGCAATTTTTCCGGGCGCCGTAATATTAAAATTAATAATAAATAATTATTTTTTCTCACAATTCATAAAATATTCTAAAACACGCTAAATGGATTCAGTATTCTCTAACCAGTCTAACCTATGAAAATATATTCTCAAATATGCAAAAAAAAAAAACATTTTTCTACGAACTCAGAATTGAACGAATCGTTTACATTTTTCACTCTCATAAGACTGCATAGACCTAGTAACAATAATATGTAAAAACATATGAATCCGGTCCCTACTTATAAGTGATCCTTTTGTGAGCAACGCACGTCGTAAATTAGCTTACAGCGGTTCTCCGCTCTGCCGTCGCTCGCCTTTCTTTTCATTCCTCCGTGCGCGCCGATCTCACGGATCGCGGTCAGTGATTTTTTTTTGTATTTCTCCCAAACTCTCGGTCGTACACAATAAACACGATTTTATACGATTATCGTATTATTTATTTAA